>SJOL01006699.1:345403-508824 GCA_004794785.1 Opisthorchis felineus
CAAGTAGAACATAAGGTTGACGAAAACTCGGGGACTGCGCCTGCCTGATGAGCCCCAAAAAGGGCGAAACCGGTCGTGGGCTATCGAGGAATTTTCCGCCACCTTATGAGTAGTACATTGCGTAAAAGTCTATTAAGTTACAAAAAACAGTGGGCTAGTAAACTCGTAAACTTGTTCATTAGCAACACTGTACAGCAGTCTATCTGAACCATGATCCCCACGGGGAAGGGCTCATTTTATGCAGTTCTGTGGGTGAAATCTCTTTGGAAGTCAATGTATTTGGTATTTGAAAATTGCACAAAATTCTGAAGCTTACAGAACAGACTTTTGGACAAAGTATCCAGTCTCTTGATACAAATAAAGCACACCTGATACTGAATATCTCTAATTTTAAACACATTTTGGCCGCTGCAAACTGATTAGGGCAGGGGATAGCTTGAATTATATTGCCAAAATCAGTTATGGCTTTTTGCTTGTTTCCTCTCAAGTGTTGTCATCGGAATCGTGCTTAATCTCCAGCTTGAGGTTAACAGAACCAGCGATATATTTACAGTCATTTAAAATTTACCCGAAAATAGCCATTTTTGGTGGTTTGGCTTTCAGTCTGGGTTTGGATAGTAGAGTAGATCAATTAAGTTTGGGCGGTTTAACGGCGGAGGGTGGGTGCACCTGAAGAATAGACTCTTTTGTGCCAGGTTCCCCTCATCCTGGTTTGTTTCCACTCCACTACGACTTTCCTTCTAAAGCCGTCACTGCTGAGCTGGCCTTAATGACACGCACGATAAGATTCAACGAAGCTGGTAAGTGGGTCCCAATCTTGCACTGATAACCAACCGTTATATTCGTACAGATGTTTGAGTCCGGCCAAAGGGTTGCACATTTGATGATTCGTCGAGGCGCAGACTCATAGCACAAGATTACTTCTTCTAGGATTGCTGGTTGAGCCTTGAAATATGTGGTTTCCGCCGTAGCTTCTTGCAGTCTTGGGATTCGTGGATTATCTGCGCGAGTGATTTGTCCTTTGGAGAACAGAATCGCATACATTGTTGTGTAATTAGTTATATGGAATTTTGTCAAAATCTGGTGAGGAATGCTCTCTGTGGACTCTTCTGAGGGGCGACCTCTCTGCGGATAACTACCGTGAAAGGGGGCACTCCACTTTGATATGTTAACATCTGTTAACTCTTATCTATTAAAGCCACACACATATTTCGAGGCATCAATTACATACATTCGACCGGCATCCACCAAAGAAAGTTGTGGTCTTTACTTCAGACCATTGGCGAACGCTTTGTGGAGAACAGGCGATGACCTGGCAACGCAGGACAAAGTAGTTGAACGTGGTGGAATATTCGGGCTATTCTGGGTGGGGTCCAGATCATGCATCTTGCGCGTTATTGGAAACACTGTAGAGCATGACATGTAACCGGGCCCATTGGTGAGTTTGGTGTTAGTCCTCAGCCGGAAGGCTAAAACATCTTTGTTTTTGTGTACAGGGCTTATGGTGGGTGGGACTCACAAAAGACACTGAGTGAGGGCCTCTGATGATATCTTGCTCCAAATTGACGCTCAAATATGCTCGATTTAACGGCTGTCTTTTTTCTAGAGACGGACATTTTTATAAAGTTACCGCCCCTCCTCACCCCTTTCCTTCCATATTTTACAACAGTCATCTTCCATCATGACGAGCTTAAGATGAAATGTCCACAATGAATATATCGGCAGTCTTCAATTGTGCAACAACGTTCAACGATTTCAAAATGACTTCCGGTAAAGACACATACAACGGTTTTCACGGACCCGCCTGGTAAGGAACAGTTCTAAGTTACTGTCTGCGCAGATGATATCAACTTACCGAGGAAACTAATGAGTACTGATGACCTAGACATTCTTGACAATGGTCTAAAGCATCTTGAAAACGGTGCGGAACAAAGGACTAGTCTACGCATGCAGAAAAGCGGACGTTTTTTGCTAGTAGGGCTGTTATCGGTGTGACCCTTCCCACTGGAATGTCGAGGAACGACTGGAACTTTGAGAACTTCGTCTTTAACAACTCAGAACGAGAAAGTGTGCATTTCGCTCATATTTCGGCCGAGCATCATCAGTAGATTAGTTGAACAACCTGCTTCTACAACAATCAGAATACTCGGCCAATGACTTGTGATGTGATGAAGAACGAACAAACCAAGGTAACCGACTGAGTATATGTCAGTTGCATTGAATCGAAGATAAGTACCAGAGGGATAAGTTATACGAGCGGTAGTTATTCCCACATCATTATGATGCGGCATAAGGCAACAGGGTCCTACTAGTCAATGGAACTTCAGTTTCTGCAGGTCCGCCAGGAACGGGTGGTAATGCATCAGGTAAGATCCGAAAAATCATCTCTGAGCCATCAGAGCACACGGCTCGTTAGCATTGAGGGGTCAAATGAAGTCCCTGAGAAAGAGTGCCACGACCGGGATACTCACTAGTTTATATCAGCTGAAGCATAAAATGAAACCTGCACTTGTTTATTCGTATAAGCCCCGAATTCCGCATTCGCAACAAAGAGAAGTTGTCCCATTTACCCTCGTTTTCCGGAAAAAACCATGTTCTAAGAAAACGAATGACATTATTCCTAAATAAATCGATGATGAAGCAACATGCGAGTGCTTTGTCGCCTAACTTTCTTGGTATACATTTGTAACGTGCAGGTTGCATTTTCATGTGCGTTCATTAGTAAGTGAATGTACTTTTGCCGAACAGTGGGCAGTAATAACGATATGATAAACTCTTTTCTGGCTGATTCAACATTTTTCGCCCTCTGGACCGACAAGTTTTCAAAAGGAACCACTTCTGGTTGCTCACCTAAAGCGTATTTTGGCCATGACCTCCCTTCTAGAAGAGACCAAATGACAACCAAGCTCATATTTCGAGAAACATACTAATTTGATTTTCACAGGTGACTCACCTGAATCTCTGGTTTATGATTTTCTTCAGCTCGGTTCCAGGTGAGCCCCCCGCCAAAACCAAAACCAAATGGGCACGCAGTTGAGTGTATAAGTGCAATTTTGTGCAATTTTGGTTCAAGTAGAACGTGAGGTTGACGGGAGCTCGGGGACTACGCCTACCTAATGGGCCTCAAAAAGGGCGAAACCGGCCATGGGTTGTGGAAGATTTTAGTTTCTAGAGTTAGTTTCTTCAGAGTGGGGTAACAACATATACAACGAAGTTTCGGGTTCTTCTTTTATCGGAACATAATGGACACGGCAATCCGAAAACTCATGAAGTAGCAACAACTACCCCTGGTCAATGACGGCCTTGCTTCTACACGTTTGTTTGCATACGAACAACATATTGAGGTTTGTTAGGATTCATATCGGGATAAGTAACTAAATGGCATCTTTAAACGGCACCTTCAGTTCTGCATCAGCCAAATCTTGACAGCTGGGAAGCTCAAATCTACTCCAAATTTCATCTCATCCTGTTAAAAACGATCTCTTCTCTAAAGGGTTCGACGATATAGATCTATCTACTTTTTCTTGGAGTTTTTGAAGTGAACTACGCAAAAGTTACAGTTTACCAAAGAGAGTTAGCGTGTGATAGGTTTTTGCCAAAAGACCTTATCTAATAGACCACACTCCCAGCCGGGATAAAATGCGTAGGAACAAGCAGAACGTAAGCGACTGATGAAATGTTTGAACGCCAGAGCATTGTGATACGGCACCAAGGATATTTAGTGGGGGAAATTAGGTAGTATACACAAGGCCAATTAAACCATAATGTGAATTAGTTCTACAACATTTGAATAGTGGAACTTGTTAACTAGACCGTTTCAACTCACCTCTCTTCGGCTGACGTACGCATCTTTATGTGTGTTGAAAAGAAGCAGTCGATTCAACGTTTTCACATCCCAGAGTTCGATGATTGGACTTCCGCGCACGCCAATCCACACCCCGTATCTGCTAAGTTTCATTGTGAGGATCAAATCTAGGGCGTTTTCCGAGATGCAGAATTGGTTGTGGTAATCCAATGTACTGTGGATTAGACGAATTTATGTACTATCAGACGGATTAGATGTGCGATTAATTTGATAAATGGTCACCAGTGATTCCTATAAATGCAAATACTTCCAGGCCTGCCGTTTGTCAATGAATAAGAGCCACATTTCGGCAGGAAATGGGTTTGTTTGAAGCCACTTGCAAACAAGGGAAGATAGGTAACTGTTTCGGAAGCGTGTGACCGTTATTCACACTAATGATTTGCAATCCGATTTAACTCATAAGGTTAGATATTTTGAAGAAGCGGGCGAGTGAAATGGATGCGTTTAAGTTGCGCAATCTTACGAATAACCCCCGAAGATGGGCACATATTGAAATATTAAAGCTGTGCTCTATGAATCAGGAATCTTTATACATCTGCACACACCATACAAGCCGTAAACAAGAAATTAGGAGTTTTCGGAAAAGTTTGGTAACAATCGGAAGATTTATTGCTAGACAACGTTTCGCTTTTGACACAAAAGCTTCGTCAGGCCAAGCGACTAGGTTACGAGGTTGGCCGAGATTTAAGGCGCAAGGAGAACCATTCAGCTAAGTCAAGGTAAATCTGAGTTAGGTGTCAACCAAGGGATTTTGTGTGTTAGGTGGGTCACCAAGTGTTAAGTCGATGGGGAAACCTACGTGGATTTGGGTCCAGCCTAGGGTCTAGTTCTTCCGGTTCGGTTCACGTGATGAGCCCTCTTGAACGTCGTTTGGACTTTTCGTTCGTCTGTGTGGATAAGCTAGTGCTACGATAGTTGTGTAAGAGGGATTCTGTGCACTTTGGTTGGGTCGGGATTTCCACCCCCTGTTCTTGCTAATAATTCTACGTGCATTGACAACTATACAGAGTCAAGTGTTAACTCGGCTTATCTAAGACCGCTTTCCATACGCTCGCCAGTTCCACACCCTCGATTCTATTCACGCTATGATGCTTGGTAATTTCCACCACCACGGCTATCAACCGCTGTGGTGTGAATCGCATTCCACATTCTCCAGATCTATTCTGTGTCCCGTGCCTAAGACATGTACCGCCATCGCTGAGTCTTTGGCCAGTGTTTGGTATTCTTCCGTATTCCTTGGTGCTTTGTTTATCCTCCTTTATGCTCACAAATTCTGGGGTAAACTTCTGTGGCAGTTTGTCCTATGTAAACTTTAGTGCAGTCGTTGCAGTTAATTTTATACACACAGTCTCTAGTCCTTTCAACCGGGAGGGGATCTTTCAGGTGCACCAAAACTGAGCGTAGCGTTTTTCCCTTCTGGAAAGCTACTAGAATGTTAGGCGGAATTCCACACGGATCCCACTTTACCGCTCGCATTTAGGAGCTGCTACGGCCGAGAAGCCTATCCCGCACAAGATTGGCCAAGAGTTCGGGACGCTTGCCAGTCCGGCATCAAGCCGAGATCTGATTGGCCGGAAGTTTGGACCCAACAGCCAATCATGACCTAGTATTGGCCGAATGCCGGTTACCAATGGCGCATCCAGAAGGCGTCAGAATTTCCAGAAGGTTGTCGCCACCTACACTATATATATATGAAGCGCTGTACAAGTGTTCTTCACTCGGTTTTGGGCGTTAATATACCTTGTGCACCTTTCGTGGTTGCTTTGACCTGAACGCTAGCTTGGGAGGCTCAGACCGAGAACTAAGCTGAGCAAAATACCGGTCACAACATGTTTTTCTCTTCTGGAAATCTACTGTAATTTTGGCTAAGTTCAGCAGTCTTCGAATCACCTCCGATGTTCGTGCTTTATATGGAATGACTGCTGTGCCAATCCATTCCTTACTGGCTCCAGATACCGGAGCCAATATCCTTCTTAATTGCCGCCTAATCAAACTCACTGGGTATCCTATTTATTGAAGTATGTTGGAAATCTCGATTTGAGCTGCTGTCCGGTTGATTTCTTCTGTGCACAGCGCTCTGACTCAGCTAAACATCGATGAGACAGTACTGGCGTACACGGACTTTGGGTGTGCTGATGAATAGTTTAAGACGGTTCCTGTGTCTGTTGGTTTCTGGTAGATGGTCGTTTTTAATTTTCCACCAATCTTATGTGTTATGCAGTCCGGGAAGAGTAATGTGCCCGAGGTGAACTCTATCTCCATGGACTCTCCATGATGTGAGGATTTAGACTATTGAGATGGTCATGGAAGCTGTGCACGCTATCTGGTTTGATTACAACAAAGGTATCGTCATCATAACGCCTAAAAACCTTCGGTGGACAATAATATCCGGCCAAGGCCATTTGTTCGAAGACCTCCATATAAGTATTGGCTAAAACTGGGGATATTGGAGATCTCGTTGCAAGACGTTGTTTTTGTGAGTAAACAATTGTGTCAAAAACAAACTGATCGAGGTTCAAACATACTCTTATGCCTTCAGCTGTTTCATCCAACGAGAGCTGTGTTCGTTCCTTAAGTGTCGTGTCTGCCACTCACCTCTAGAGCATCTGCATTAGGGACGTTTGTGTATACTGAGAGGAGCACTATTAACTGGCGTTAAAATCAGTCCGATTCCTTGTAAGTTCACATGCTACACCCCACAAACTCTCCCGTGTGATTGCATAAATTGGGAATTAATCACACACTTGATTAAACAGTCGATATCAAGCCTTTTATGGTATTATTTGTATAGAACCTGACTACCGCCAAACAGTTAGGTCGTCCTGATAGGGCTGCAACTATTTGTGGCATGGATCACACCTTGGATAACAGCTGACAACCTGGGATGCGCGTGCCCCTTGGGATCAAGGGAGAGGTCAACTGGGAGGGTGTCCAAAAACACCATAAGTTAGGTGTCAACAAATTTTATGGTGGCATTATCCAGGCATCGCTTGACTTTAGTTTGATCCTCTTAAGATGATCGATAAGGCACAGCCGAAGAATAGTCCTCCAAATTAGTAAGTCAACTGCGAAGGCTTCTTAGACCGTCAGTTTACACTACCGGGTACACCCAACAGCTCCAAGGTGTGTGGATGCTGCTGTTTACGCAAAAACAAAAGCAATTCCTTTTTCACACACCACCGTAAAGAGATGATTTGAAAATTCCCGAATCCTCTCACATTTCCAACATGCACGATCATCACTGATCCAATTTCACAAGCTTATCCACCTACCGAGGGCTAGTCTATCGGGGGACATTTCATTTTGTAAACAGTACACCGAAATTCCAGAGTTCAGTGATGATTTGCCAGTTGAAGTAGTTTGAAGCAAAAACCAGAGCAACGTGAGCACACTGAAACTTACGCCGCGTTAAATATATAAACAGAATTTCCACAGGCACACCACAGTTGATTGTCCACGAGCAGCAACGATGCGATGCGCGTGAAGCCGATGCAAAGAACAAACGTAGAGTCTTTCGGTTCAGTTGCACCAGCATTCTAAATTTAAACAGGCGAACAAAAGGAAGGCCTAACAGAAACATAGCAGAAAATCGTGATTCTACAACTCTGACGAATTAGTTTACACGGGTTAGCATTTTATCCGCTCTTTGAGACCAGTAAAGTCACCAGATGGATACCATAACTGGCATTGAACCGAACCCCACCACCATAATTATCCCTAAAGTTGCATTGGCAACTGATTGGTTTGCCGGAGTGATCATCCGTAGTATGTTACAGACATTGATCCATACATATGGAGACCGGAAGTCCTACCTCCTATTGTCTGGTAATCGAACCTGCAAGCCCTGTAAACTTACGCCGTATGTCAACAAGATATGGAAAAATACGTCTCTCAGACTACTCTCCGAAGAAATATTCCATATCAACAGTCGTTTATGGGTTCTTAGGGGGCCTAAGATCGATTCGATGAAAGAATGCTCTATGGTAGTTATGAACCAAAAGTGTTTCAGTTAGTCTCCAAATTCTCCCAGATATGATAGAGGCATTCAGCTTAGTAATAATTCCCTATAATGTACCTTTGTTTATATTAACCCGTGGGACAAATCTCTAATAACTACTTAGGAGTTCCGGGTCATATTCAGCTCGGATAGTGCTAAAAAGATTGAGCGCCATGTCAAAACAGCATAGTGGAATAAGATGTTGTAATCCGACGTTTCGGTTTCCGTGGGCAATCTTTTTCGAGGATTTCCACAATAAACTGAATACGAGTCAAATGTAGCGTCATTTCGGTCCAAAATCCTGCCTTATGATTGGTGTGTTCCTGTGATCAGTTGGAGTCCGAATGCGACCATCCTGTGTGGGTGTGTGTTAGGATGTGCCTCCGTCTGTTGCTGTGCTGGCGGTGATGCGTCATTGTTGAGATCCCTGTTTGAAATCTGACCAGCATGCCTTCTGATGTATGCAGTGAGTCCAAGCCAGATAGATGGGATGCTGGCGCCATCACTATGGTTGATGCAGTTCGGCCACGTGCTGATATCTAGTGCTTCAGCGCACATCCGTTCCACGTGTGACTTGAATCCTGACTGCATTATCAATGTACTATCGAAGTTGATTTGATGGCTCGATTCAGGTCAGTGGAGTGCAATGGCTGAGTAGCATTCAAGTTTTTTCGACTCTATGCAGTTTCTTGGAGGAAGACGCGCGTATTCTTTGTGCTCCTTGGTTCGTACATGGACCTGCCTGGCTGTTTGGCCTATGTATTTGGCCGGACATTCTGCACAGGGAATTTGGTAGACGAATTTTATGCGGTGTTCGATAGGGTGTCATTGCAAGGTGCTGTCAATGCGGGAAAAATGTTTTAATAGCATACTCCCGAAGTATCTGTCAAATGGCGTCTGAAGTGCCATCTCTATATAGTATTCCCACGGCGACCATCGGGTTTTCGTTCTCCTGTCTCACCGTTCCGGGTAGCGTTCTCCCCATTTGTTGGGCAACGAGCCTCGTGGGGTATTTATTTCGTGCTGTAATACCCTACTGAGTCGCTTCAGTTAGTGTGCTCGTATGGACTCGTCCAAGCATAGCTTCTTGATGTGATTCACCAGCGACCCGACAACCTCGCGTCTGACGTAATGTGGATGCGAAAACTCAATTCAAATACCTGCCTGAATGTGCAGGTACTCTGTGGAATCCCACTGAGAATCCATGGATAGTGCTGACAGTCCAGGAAACTAATGGTCCTCTGCACCGAGGCCCTAGAGACCAACACAACCGAACTACATCAACCGTGGGGATGGTGCCAGCATCTCGTGTATCTGGCTTGGACTCACTGCACAGATTAGTAGGAATACTGGTCAGATTTCAAACAGGGATCTCAACAATGACGAATCACAGCCAGCACAACAACAGACGGAGGCACATACTAACACACCCACACAGGCATCCGGTGGCATCCAGCCGTCAACTGATCACAGGAACACACCAATCAGAAGACAGGATATTGGACTGAAATGACGCTACATTTGACTCGTATTCAATTTATTGTAGAAACCCTTGAAAAGTTTTTCCACGGCGACCGAAACGTCGGGTTACAACATCTTATTCCACTAAGCTGTTTTGACTTGAAAAAATTCCATACTCTAATAACTACCTTCAAGAGTGCGGTTAACGCCGAACGACTTTCTTCTCTGCTGAATGTTTGTAAAAATTCGCGGTCTTCTGAGTGATAATAATTCTCTCGGTGCTGCCCCAAGAAAAAACTTCTATTAGCTTTATTCTGGGGATGAAGCAAAACGGATTATTATTACTACGACTGGCTTTCGCCTTCGTGTTTCTTGCGAACTGGATAAAGAAGCATCTGTCCTGATGCTCAAATACGGTTTCTTCATGGTAATTAGACAATTCTGGTTACAGACCCGAATACTGGTTGACACATGCTGACGAGAAAATTGTCCCTCCATGACTGAAACCTGAAATATGTTCGTTTGAGAACTCACTCCATACATGAAAATGTCGTCATACCAAGGGATTCCTAATTGTGAACTACGTTGTCATCTCTAATTGTTGGCCTATTTACCGTGCACTTCCCGGTAACGTTTACGACTGCCGTCCGACAGCTAATCGCAAAATAATTGTTTTTTAGATCATGCAGATAAATTTTCCTGCCAAACCACCACGGACTGGATTAATTTGGGTAAGTAGCCACATACTGAGCACTAAAAATATACCGTACAATACATCGCTAACAAGTAATTCGTTTTAGATGAATTATGCGAGTCCTCTACCAATATGGCACTTGAACTATGTTTAACTTGAGGAAAATCTCGAAAAGTATCTGTTATTCAACTTTTTTCCATTCACCTACCACGTACATTACTTCAGCATGTTCCTTTTTCCAGATGTACTCGCTCAGTTATATCAGCCGTGCTCTGGTAACATATTATTAGGATGCCTCCCTCACCGGTCAGACGTCCACAGTCCTCGAACTAAAGTGATCATACGCCCTGTTGAATAGCTCTAATGATATCAAAAACACGCGTCTGACAGCCCGGGTGTGAAGAATAAAGCAATTTAATTACAGACGGCGAAGTAAGAAGTTTACAGGGGAGATGAGATCAGTTCTAAAGGATATCATAAGCTGTTTGTGGTTCACTCAGATTGAAGTTCGGCAGGTGGGTATTCACTTTTTCCAGTGATGACAGCAATAATATGACTACGGCTCATTCCCACGCGAATGACAAACACGGAGTGAATCATTGCCTGGGTTCAGTATATATATGACCCTTTTGCATCCACCTGCTGAACACGAAGCAGATCAGAATCCGTGTTGTAATCGATTTGTGGACCTGTTTTGGTCCCGTTTTGAAGGTTTGATGGTTTTCCTTTTGAAGTTTGTGGGAAACTAAGGCTGGTCGCTACCGTTCGATATTTCGGAGGAATTTGTCGTTTGAAGATAAACCATGCAGTCACACTACAGTGTTCGTCCGCTACAGCGAGTCAACGGTTCTTGTGGGACATTATTGGTTTTAAAAATAGATATATTTTGCGCAAAAATTTACACAAGATTTTTTTTTGCTCTCAGACAGGTAAGACTTAAAGGACTCAAACTACGTTTGAGACTACGTTTTTGAGACTGCACGCCTACGTTCATTGTTTAAATGCTCCTGATTCCAATCGATCTGTTCTGAAAAGGACTCACCTCAATGACAACGAGTTCTCCGTTGCTGAGACCAGCAAACATTTTGTTCACATTCTCATAGGGCCAAGCCGCCACAACTATGTCAGTGATGCTATCATGTACCGGCAGTTGCCAAAACAGTTCCCTGTGTTTCGCGAGAGAGAGAAAAACGAATCAAAAACTTTGGGAGAGAACAATTACCAATGAAGCGAACTGCTAAGTAGACGATAAAATTGCTACATCAGCGATAGCGAAAACATGCGTCAGTTTACACATTGATTGATGGCGCCTGAGTAGCACATCATTTGAAGCAGTAACACTGCATCACCAGGATATTCTCGATCTCAATGAATTTTATTGAAATCGCGAGCTGCCTCGAGGAACGTAGTGCACCAACTGATACAGACATATTTCCGGCCATGAAGGAGGCGGATTAGGGTGACGAATTATCAACTGCCTTGTGTTTCTGTTCAAATCTGTTAGAGTCGGTAAACTTGATGTGTACTTAGCACACTACGCGGTTTGCTTGATGGTTAGAAACCCTCAGATGACAGAAATTCGGTTGAATGATTGTGCGATGTGAACTATCCGGAAGATCGCTTCATGCAAGATCTTCTTCTAAAGCGACAATACTAGTTTACTGGTAAATCAAGTAGGGTAGCCTTGTTTTTCCTCAGAATTTTGATTACTGCTCTTTTGCGATCAAACTGAAGGGTGCTTTCAGAGTAAAAAAAGGGGAATAATGCACTTTACGAGGCCTTTTCAAAGATGAGCGGCCGGACAATAGTTTATCTAGAACTTACGAGGTTAACACTGGGGAATACTTTGAAAGAACATTTCGTAGCCTTCAATTATTAAGCACAATTCCGTGAATTCTATTAGCCCAGTAATTTTCAACATAGACAACATGGTTGGTAGATCACTGTTATACTGGCTGTTGTCCGCACAACGTACAGCAAGGATGTGCTCGTTTTTTGTAACATGCTGCAACATATAGTAGGGCAATGAAATAGACTATCAAGAGAAGCTAGTTTTGAACATTTTAAACATGATTGTGGAAGCTGAACATAATTTAAATGTCTCGATATACACGAAAACAAAGGAGTATGTGAAGAGTCTGATTGCTGTAAAAATAGCACAGGAAAACACTCACTGATTTTACCGTGGAGGGGTCAGTGAAACAATGCCCTACTTCAACACATTAAAACGTTTAAAACGTTTATTATATTTTCAAAACGGTGGTTCGATTTTCAGGTAAGAATCCTGCGTTTATGTCAGCAGTTTGTCGCAACACTGGAAGTGTAGAAAACCACAAAAACGTAATCATGAGAGCCCCACAATCCATACGGTTATCTCCACATCCCGCCAGCTAGACAGCACGTTTGCACCGAACACCATACCAGATGATCTGATCTCGGTAAAGACGTGAACTACATAGAGGTGATCTGGGCCAACTTCTAGAAATAAGCACTCATCAAACAGGTATACATTTATGTTTATAACAACTTTGAATAACATTGTTTATGCGTGACACGCTACTCAGACTATCACTGATGACTCTTCGACAACCCAGGACAGGTTCCGCCCTTCTTGAGTTTCATCGAGTAGGCGCAATCACCGAGTTTCCTCAACCTTATTTTATGCTTGAACCCGAATTGTACAAATTAGCGATATGCACACATTTGCATACCCGTTCGGTTTTCACGGGAGAATCCCTCGTTTAGGATGTTTTTCTTCAACTGAATGTGCTGCACGGAGGCCACTTCATGTTTCATTTGATACGATACGCCGACCCGCCGACCGGATGAGCTCCAAGAAGTAGTGAGATATCGAAGTTTTTTCAGCAACCTTGTGAGTAATCCTTTACGTCTATACAATGAATTGCTACACTGGCCTATCATATCAACTGAAAAATGAAGCGTCCTGATGCCTTACATTAAGCTGAATGAGAGTATCAGAAATCAGAAATTGGGTTGAGTCTGCCGTGAAGACCAAATTGGTATGCAACTGAGGGTATTTCACATGGCACTATTCTGTATGCGGACTGAATACCAGTTCTCTCGTTTTCTTGTCTCTGATGCTTCCTTATCAGAGACTAACAACTTTATCATGTTCAAAGCTGTTCCAAACAGAAAGCTTACTTTCAGCTTTGGTTGTTTTTTTTTGATAATTTGCTTACGTTTGTGCCACACAGTTGTTATTCAAATTGAACACCAATCCCTCCACTGTAAAGGCCTGAGAAACATCGACCTCCTGAATATATGTTAATATAATATTAGATAATTCTCACCAACACTTTGTGTCAGTGTCGTAATACGGAAAAAATTAATGATATTTTGATGATATTGGGGTAAGTCAAGCTTTTTGATGAAGTAGCCGACTGTAGTTGGGGGTAATTTCGTAATGGAAATGTTGTTTCGAGCAAATTCACGTACTTTGTTTTGATTGAGTAGGCACACAGCTTGCCGGACATCAGTCCGATCAGCATGATATCGTCGTTCAAGAAGCAGAGGCTACTGACATGTGCGTCCATCTGATAAGAGGGAGAAAAATATATGTACGATATATTATTGGAGCTGATGTGACTAGTATAACTTATTGGACAGTCTTGATTCAGAGTACCACTTGACTCAAGAACAGCTGTATCTTCATTAAAGAGATGAATATAATCGATCTTAAGGTTTACCTGTCCTTCTCACCTCTAAATTCGGATAAAAATTCACGTGAGGTAACGACCAGGGCGCTAAAGTTCTATAGATAGTGGAATTGTCTCAAATCGATAAAACGGACAAGTAGTACAGATGCGTGCCGTCAAACTTACCTCTATATCTAACTGCATCATTTTACTCTCTTCGACATCGACGGCTGAGATGCGTGTGTCAAAGGCTCCTCCATGACAAATCCAGATCTGATCTAAACCAAGAATGAAGTTCAAAAGAGATTTGAATCGTTAGGGTTTCAGAGGGGCTGAAAAGTAAGTTGACCAAGTATGAGATAGTTGAATAAATCGGCTGTGGATCAGGTGGCAGGTGATATGGTCTCCGAGCTTGGCAAGTGGTTCGTCTCCATTAGAGGAGATATCGTCAGTGCGTAATTAGGTGGAGGGTTCCTCAACTTCAGCTTGTCTGTACACAGTTTCTAAAGGGCAGTTATTATCCGCAAAGCGATTGCTTGTCTAAGAATTCTTTGACAACTAAGTTGATTGGTCACAAAATACTCAAACAACCTGTCACGTTGCGAGATGTATTTGTCAAAAATATCCAAGCCAACACTAGAAAAACAACAGAAAAAATCTTTGCTTTCTGATAGACCAAAAATTGTGGTTTGCTCCAAGATCATATTGAAGCCTTGTGTCGTGAACGGCCATAGGATATTCTCCAAAAGTATTACCTAGTAGAAATGAGAATACGGAATTTCCTGTGGCGTTGCTTGTAAATCCTTTGTAAATCATCCCCGTTTGATGGAAACAGACAATGAATCGATTGCATCCTATTGAAAAAAATGTCAGGGGCGCTGTTTCTTATGCGTACACATCAACATAAAGAACGAAAATAAATAAAAGTTCTGGGGTTTTCTAATGAACCAATCACAAGGATTACTTGAATTCAAATGTGATGTTACAATGGGGGGAGGGGGATAAACGATAACGGAACATTGCAATTAGAATGGTGGTGGGTCTCAGTTAGTGTTTTGTTAGTTTCAAAAGGTTATTTTCGTTTTTTCCAAGCAAATTCATCCAGTTTCAAAGGAATTAATCCACAACGCCCGTTTTTTCTGGCTAATGTACAACACACTTTCAGTCGGGGTCGTTTGTACCGGTAAAATTCAACAAAATATTCATCTATTTGTTTTTATGTAAATTGTCATCGTCATGGACGTTACTGCAAATTTAGTCACACTCACTTAGGTCTTCTATAAAGGAAAGTGAAACCGAGCAACTTGGTCAGTATTACAAAGGTAACGCTCACTTTTAGGGAGCAAATTATATCATTACTGTTTGAGGCCGTCATATTCCAGAATACCTTGGGGACTATTTTCATCGTGCCTCAGAGGGGAAGTATTTATCGATTCTGCATAATGAACAGTAGCATGTTCCTTCTTCTGAACCGTTTGACGGCTTGTGTAAAAACTGACATACAAATACTTTTTTGGCGTTTTGTTTGAAGGAAGTCAGACCCAATGGAGTAATTTAATCAATTCAATTTATCAGCTATAAACCGTGTACCATAGGCGCATTTGTTCCAGCTGCAACAGCTTCGATCACCAGAAAACGGGAGTGTGGGAGATATAACCAAGCCTTGGAGGCGAAGGCATTTTCATTTTGTTCGGAAATTGGGTAGCTACGCATTGAAGGCGATGGCTTTGATGCACGAGCGCCACTGACTGCGCGATTGGGCCATTTCTGCCAATGTCATTAACCATTGGTGATTTGAGTTCCGGGGTCCCCATCCAAGGAAATCGCTCTATCTAAGAAGACTGGCTAAGGAACACGGGCAAGATACCTAGTGACCGGAACATTTAAATCCGAAAACCAGTGTGATCTTCACTGCCTGCTTCCTTTTCACTATGTTATACAAATCTATTTTCCATCAATCGAGAGGCGAAAGATGCGTCTAGCGGTATTTTTTTTTCAAATGCTCCCGATAAATCCTATCAAGGTACCTGCTGAAAACCGAAAAGCTGGCATATTCATGCGATAGATATTCAATTCATCTCCTATCTGACACCGTTTTACTCATCCTTTAGATTGGCGGAATTAGAATTTTAAACTTTGTGTGTGTATGCATAAGAAATCACGTTAGTTGTGACAAACCATGAATAGAATACGATGTTATGTGTTTCGTCGATATGTGCCAGTTGAACTGTAAGTTGAGGTGGAATCTACTCCAGACCATTCTGTTGCGGACAAATGTTGTGACCTAGTTTTCTTGAAGTCTGCACTGCTTCCAGGGCTCTGTATCTACAGTCAGACACCTGTACGTTTCCTTCTATGCATATAGTTGCCTTCGGGGACTGACTTCATATTCCATCAACAGTCACAATGAACTGGATAGTATTCCGTCGCTTTTGGACCTTGTTTAGGGAAGAATCGTGCAAACGTTAAGTGAGTGCCCTTATCCTAACAACTTTCAGTTCCGTGACGACTTGTAATAAAAACCAGACTAATGTTCCAATGGGATACGTGGTGCAGTAACTCAGTCAGGTGAAGAAGACGGACCAACAGCGCCACCGCAATCCCTTTGAAAATAAGCGAAGTGCAAGCCTCAAACACCAGACCTGACTGGCATTCAGTCGAACCATGTTTCAAGCAAGGGATGGACTGTAAACAGCGGTCTGTTAATAGCTTTCTTTCCACTTCTGTGGTCAAGCTATTACAGCTGCAATTTCATTGGGCAGGACAACCGAGTACAGAATATTTCGCCTTGACGACTTGTTTAATGTCGATAGAATAAATGCGGTTGAAACATCATCACCCACAAAATTGGAACTGCACTACCTGATAAAAAACCCTACTTCACGTGCTGACGCTGGTCAACAGCTTTTGGTACACAGCCCTTAGGAAAAGCGACATTTGTGGGCGGCTAAACTCATTTTTAGGCTAATTACTAAGGTCAGATAGTATGCAAAATAATCACTAATTATGTGAATTTATGGTCTGTTAAAAGTTCAACGTGTCTCGCAAACCTAGTTCGGGACGCTGACATATCCGAAAAAAACCTGTGCTCACTATTCAGTGGTTCAACGTGCCGGAGTCTTCAGTTGATAGTGTGTTGGAGACGAGTCACATGCGATCACCAGTGTGCTTTACGAGAGTACTTCACCTCTGCAGTACACTGGGTTAGTTTATATCAGCAAATAGTGCGGATCAATTCTCGCTTTGACAACCAAAGATGAAAGTTTCATCACGGAACCTAACACGATGTATCTTTCTGAGAACTAAGATGCAATAGGAGGTTATGGGTATCTGCCTCCTCTGCTGGATAATACAGCTGCTAACGAGACGTCTTCTGAACATCCGACGACAAGTCCATTGGTTCGTGAATGCTTCTAGAAGGGGGTGTGTAAGGGTCAGGGGTCAAATATCAACCAATAAGACACGAAGCATCAAAATGTTTACTTGCTGAAAAGGTGGAATGCCTGGGGCCGGTACGGATTCAGAAAATAAAGTGGTGACCATCCTGGCATTAAATACGAATGTTGTTCCCACACCATTATGAGCCTCTTAGGTACGGAGGGCTACAGTGGTCGTGACAGAGGATGTATATTTTTGGATGGGTTACTCACCACAGCTGACATGTCAGGTAATATCCTTCTGGTGATTAGCGCTAGGAAGTCTGCTCTCAGAAGCACAGTGACGAACGGAAATAGGTTGATAAAGTACATCCATAATAGTATGTTTATAGCACACTAGCATAAATTTAGTGTCAGCTTCACTGACTCGGCGTACCCCAAACGCAAGGCTCCACGCGAAGCTGATCTGAGATTAAATCGGTCCAAATATATATGTTCTGTCGCTGAGCCCGACAACCCATTGTATACTACCTATTTCAATAGGAAATCTGGCCGTTGTTGAGGATTTAACTCTACTAAGGGTTAGTCTCCAAACGTTTGTCGGTTACTATGAGTCCTATCGTGAATATTGCTGAAAAATTACTCTCCATCTGTCTTCATGGGTCATCCGCAAAAATGGAATTGACAGATGTCACTAAAGCTTTTGATGTCTGTTGTGGTGGTGTTAGGTCATTCGGCTGATCAACCAATTACATTGTTCATTTATTCAGCGTTCTATCAAACAATCAGTTGGCTGGTTGACAACTAAAAAAAAATCAGTTAAGCAACCAACTTGCCAATCAGTCAATTATTAGATAAAACCGTCCGTCACATAAACGACAAACAAACCAGACAGTGGAGCAACGAATCTATCAAGCAGTCAATCAACCAATCAGCTCACCAGTCAGCCACTCAGTCATTCACTCCATCAGTACCGCCTAGCACGTTCAGCAAGGAGCTCTTCACATCCTGTTGTCTATTTAGGTTCACATGCGACAGGACGTTATGATGGCTGTTCACTGAGATCAAACAGTCTGCTGAAGACAGCTTGCTTTGGACACATCATATTATGGATAAAAATATTTGGTGTGATGCGTTCAGAATCATTACTCAAGAACAGAATGTTTGAACAACAAAAAAGAGCTAACTGGAATTCTTATGCGTCAGAATCTGGATATATGCACTTTTAGCGCAAGTCACGTAATTTCTGCCAACTAAAGTGTATGGTAAGAATAACAGTGATAAACCACAATCAATGAATCAACTCACCACCTTCGAAACTAATAGCCGCTTGAACGCACGCGCGAGCTGGATCACTGTTCTTCCTCCGCATCAAAACCTTGGTCTGGAGACAGATGAAATACGAAACAGATAGACCGAAACTCACTAGATGTCACGGGGAGATAGTGTTGAGTGACGTCATGTGGAAGGGTCATGATGAGGTTAATGATCTTCGCTGATAATCGAGCTATATCATCTAGGAAACAAGATACCCGAAACAAGAAAATACGTTTCTGTTCGGTATCTGGCAGATGAGCATTCTACCGACACTGTTCTGTTGTATTGATTAAAAGTGACTTTCAACTGGCCAGTCAGCTGGACCCAATAGTTGATCAACATAAGATTGATTCTGAATACCTTACTTGCTGAGAGTTGACAGGGGTGTTGGATTTTTTTAACAAGGTACAAATAATCACCTAGTGTCCAGAATTGTATCTGCCCTATGACTATCATTTAGCTAGGGTTTGTAGCAAATTTAACTGTAGAGCACTTAGTTCTCTTAAGAATCCGAATATTGACACGGTTTGAATGCGGTTTTCAACCAATCTTAACTACGCATCACACAAGCAACGAAAGCACAAGTCGGAATTTGAAACTCGGAATTCGAATTCTAACGCATAAAGTGCACAACTAGGCTACATGGACTAAGGCCATCACGTCTGAGTTAATGGGTTTGTTAACAAAGGCCTAAAGCGTGTGTTCAGCAAAGCCTGAAGATAAGTCAACAAACGAGCTGTCGGGTAAAGCAACACGTGCCTAGGTTCATCTTGAATCACTTAAAACAATCCAACAGCCGTCATTCTGCATCGAACCCCTTCGTGTCCGGAGGTCAGCCGTTCCTAATAACCGAACATCACCTCAATTGGTCAAATTTGTCACGTGCGGGCTACGGACAAAGCGAAGGCGTGCCCTGATTGGTCAGAATGTCAGCTAACCTGGATCGAGCATCCATAGTTCGACGCTTCTCGCCCCATCACAAAGCTTCTGGCGTGACATAGTGGAGCACTCTGTGAGGATCCCATAAATCTTCCAATGTCTCCACAAAGGGCTGTCTGAAGCTACCATACCTTCTGATATACCATGGTGGGTGGAGCACGAAGCCAAGGACCGACACAGAGTTACGCGACCATTCAGCAAGTCACAACACTCCGTCAAAAATCTACTCAACTGTAGCCACATTGTTGGCATTTTTTCAGCATATGGAGGCTTTACGACAAGGGAAGGATCTCCTTTCATTGAATATCTTAATACTCGTGTAGTTATACACTTAGTGGAAGGCCACTGTTTGCTTGAGCCGCAGGGTGCTTCACTCTTCGTCCCAGTTACGCTGTAGTACGTTGTATGACTTTCAGAATTCGAGTTTTTGGTCTCTAATGCTGATTTAAACTTGGTCGATAATCCGTTTCTACTTCAAATTCGGTCAGGATTCCAAGAGCCAACGACTTTCACTCTTAGTGCGTGCTGTCATGGGAAAAACGTACCGGTATATCTGAGTACAAAAGTGAGAGTGCCAAGACGGGTTAGCTTTATGGAAGGGAGCACCATTTTCAAAGGGCACACATGGGAAGATACTGAATTTTGTCACCTGGTTATCATGATGCTATTTCATGACTTACACTGTTCTCACCTAATCTTAGAGCTTTTACTAATGAAACTACAGGTAGGGAGAGTTTTGGACGCCGCTGGAATGGATAGATGACAATCGAAACGTACGTTCAATCAAAAGGGGCCACAGAAATACGGAATCAATGGCCTAAATGTCTTAGATCTTTTTTTCCTATTCAATGGATCATACTAAAGGAACACCTGCTTTCTAAGCTCCCCAGTGAACTAAAGTAATCGCAATGTTATGGTACTATACTTTGCATCATAAACTTCACGTGGCCCGTTCAACCACCAACACACACAAATTAATTTGGGATCTGTTCACATTCTACTGGCCATCCCCAAGCAACGAATGCTGCTTAATCCAGGATCTAGCCTGCGCAGAAGGACAGACAGTCTCTTTTCCTCGAATATCTCGGCGATTTCAAGTGAGGTCAAGAATCACGTGACACCAGGTTATGGAAGTTTAGCTTTTAAAATACATCCAGATTAAAAATGGAACTATCCAAACGGTTCGGGTAGTGGACAATCAAAAAGTGGCTACGACGCCGAAAAGATGCTTTTCCTGGTCGGGTAGTTTCAACCATACGTCACAAGTATACTCATCAACCGAGAGAAATTTGTTTCATGTTTGCTTGGAAATTGATAGCTCAGTGTCAAGTTGACCTATGCTATAAGATAACTTTTTTGGCGAAATCGCCGCGAGCCGTAGAACATTTCCAAATGAATGCCCACAAAAGGTCTGTACAGCACAGATGCTATGGTCGCACCTCACTAATTCTCGAAGAATCTTTAATTTTGGGCATTCTTTCAACCCAGTCATCAGTCTTAGGATGGAGATTCTGCAAAGTAGACGGTATTAGTCTCTTCTTTGAAGAATACTCTTGGAGAAAGCGAAGGGTGTTGTTTTCTCGGATCAAATTTTCAAGAGGACAACCAGATGTGGTTCACATTTTTAGCGGGATATTATGTCAGTGATAGCCCGTTTACTCGTTTTTTCAGACCAAATAGATGCTCTTTTGTCCCCACCTGCATAGCATGTGGTTGAAATGATCCGTTTCAACCATTTACCAACCAGCGTGATCTACTTAGAAAGAACACATTTTCGAGAGGTATTCTGTGGAAAACAACTTCATCAGTGGCTCATCGGTACATAACCGGGCTTTCGAACATACTAGTGTAGACCATTCAGAATAATCTGACCGCCGGACCAAATTCGCTCACCTCCATGAAAAAAAGGAACCTGTCGAGGCTAGAGGCAAACAGGTAAAGTGACTGGACGAAACGTTCGCACACCTACTCCAAGCAAGGCGAGCTGTCCGGAGATAGTGGTTATACTATTTCAATTAAAAAATTTCTTCATTTATTTCACAAGACTCCCTTCATAGCATGGTAGTTACTAGCAGCTTCACGAATCCAAGCTACGTTTGTGAAAACTCTCCTAGATAGATGGGTTATGCAAGTAGATTTTGATCAATCACACCTCCTTGGTTTATGCGTGCACAACTTTAATACAACTACCAGATGAGTGGAATGGGAGCCGGAGAGGCAGTTTGGGGTAAACGGGCGATATTATATCGCAACTATAGGGCTTTCGGGTTCGAGTTACACTACTGTTCTCTGTATATCACCACGTCTTTATCAGCATCACCAGAGACAGCAACATCAGTTTAATACTGATACTTCACTGCCATCGAAAGCTTTTAATTGAGAGGGGTGAAAAGCGTGGATCAAAGGAACCTATTAAAAGCCAACTGTAGGCATTCTAAGTTGCCTACACCCCCAAATGCTCAACTAGAAAACGTGGGAAGGAGTTACGGCAGGGACGTCCCAGACATCGATTAACCGCCGTTTCTTGCAACGTCTCCAGCCAGGCGCGAGGGGGGGGGGTCACGTGGCTCTCATCCTGCAAGGTAGATCATACCAACATCATCCAAACTCCTCATAAGCTCTATCAAATCCTTCTATCTACTCAAATGTTGCCCATCTGGCAGTATGCACCATTCCGAAGGATGCGTGGGGCAGGGTGCTTGCCTCGGTAGACCAAGTTTGGGTATGGCTGAGCTACCACTGATAATGGTGTTGAATGTCTTTCGCTACCAAAGCACCTGCTGCACAGAAACTAACTTGTGACGAATTTGCCAATGCCATCCACTACTAGCAACAGTTCTGAGATATCGGTGGTCAAAAACTGGGAAAAGTCGAAGAACGTCTGTTCGTAGGATCCTTATTCCGCAAAGAGAAAACAACACATTCTTTGCTATAGGCTGGTAAACATGACCCTTGTGACTCACTGATGTGCGTTTTTGATGCCGCAAGTGATGTCAGTTTATAGGTATAACGTAATCGCTTCAACAGATGACTGAACTCATCAACAAAGCCCACCTTTTTGTGTGACTGAATAACCTCTGCTCAAGCACACTCATAACAGGTGTGCATGATCGTTACGGTATTCTTACTCATCAGGGGAGATGTGTCCAACACCTGGCGCTCATGAACATTGTATCTTAATATGAATTTTATACAGGCAGTCAGTTCTTGCAATGCTTACTTGTAGTACTCCTGTTTTGGAATTTCCGATCGGACTGACTCAAGCTTAAGGAATGACGACAGTCCCTGATGGTTGTTTCCTTGACGTCAAAAGTCTACGCATATACTCAACAAGTGTCCAAAGCATTCCAATGTGCACACTGGATTATCAATTAACAGTACGAATACCGCTCATACAGCCGAGAACATGTTCGGACTGATCCTTAAACTTGAACAGTCTGGCTGGAATTTTTAGCGGAAACTGAATGCATTGCAGTGAAACAAGACAGCGAATGAATTACAGTTCACGCAGCCACAAAAGAGACTTACCTCATCTATTTCTCTCTCACCAACTTCCATGATAATCCTCTGCCAGAGTCGTTGTTTCTCGCTCATCGCCTTACTCAGAATCCCATAATGGTGGTTCTGAAGCGTCATCAGTGTATTTCTACTGAAAAACGGCTTCAGTTCTTCGTAGGCCGTCTAATAAAAAAGAAAATTATTGATTTATTTGTCACAGGCGAACAATCTTCTCAAATCTAAAGGTGCATCGAGTTTGTCATGAATTTCTCCCCTAATCTCTCTAGTGTGTTAAAAGAAGCTGGTTAGACAATGGAGTCTCATACAAGTAAAGTTGTCGATTTTTACAAAACTAATACCAAAACTGCTTTCTAAATCGTCATCAGTATTGATAATAATGGAAATTTGATGGACCCAACCATCGTGGAAACCGTCACGACAAATTAACAACGATTGACCAATACAAAACCAGTCGTACTTGATGACGTTATGTCGATGACACTTTCACAGTCATACCACGTAAATGTTCCAGCGACCTACTGACTTTTCCTACCCTTTTGTAACAACATGAGTTTAATCTGTCATACTGAAAGTCTCTGTCAACCTTTAAGCTTCTTATTTTAACTCGTTGCAGCTAAACGGTCGGGTGTTGATGTGTTTATGTCGAAAACCCAGCTCAGTCCGGATGACGTCTAGATTACCTTCCATATCATCTGGTGAAAATAAAGCAAAAAGTTTTCGCACTCGTTTAGGAACAGAGCAAATAAGGTGTGCTGTGGTAAAACTCTTGGAATGTAATGAATGTTACACTGTTAACTTGATGATGCACTGAAACACTTTCCAGTTGCTTTCACAGCTAAGGTAATAGCTGAATCGCGAGCAAAATACAAACTTATAACAGGATCCTCCAAACGCCCTCTCATCAGCAGACTCGCGCACAAGGCTGTAGGATTTCATCCGACTTCAACACACATTGTTTTCAAAACAGACATTGGAATGAACACACCTGGATCCCTCTTAGGACGCAATTCCCACAGATGATTAAACTGATTATGTGCTTAAAATTTGTTTCAGCAACTTTAATAATACCTACATGGGTAACATTTGTCGGATAATGAGTGTGAAAGGCTGAACACTTGAGACATACTCGATTTCCACCTTAAGGACCACTGTACCAGAAGCCGGAAGGAGGACCAGCCATCGCTCTAAACACTCATGTCCAAATTATTCAACCAAGATATTTGATAGATAATCTTGTTTGCACACTAACTTGGTTTTGACGGGAGGTTCAACTAAATCCGGATCATTCATTCATTTGTGATGATCTGCTTCAACCGAATGTGTTGCATCATGCCACGTCATAGTTCAGTTGGTGCAACATCTGCGATATCACAATACATTGACTAGACGTGGCACACTACTCAGAAGATTGCTGTAAACTGTTCGACGACCGCTTTTCCCCTACTTAAGGGTCAATCAGGTGTGTAGCCGACCGTATTTGGCGAATTACATCTAATTTGGTTTCAAGTACGACATAAGGTAAACAGAAACGCGGAGAGTGCGCTCACTTCAGCAGCCCCAAGAAGGGCGAAACCGATCTTGGGCTGTCGAAAGGTTCTTAGCAACATTGTGAGTAGTGTGTCACGTCAAATCATTTGATGCATGCAGAATCTCTGACCAACCATACCCAAAGCGCATGCGCCGGCCAAAACGACCGGTATTTGGTGGGTTTTAGAGCCATGGGCAAACTAACCACATCACTGAAGCGTAAATACGTTTGCCTGTTCAGACAAGCCTATTCATTTGCGTTCAGTTTGCGCAGCTGAAGTAGTGGTAACATGCTTGTGTCATCCGAAGTCAAAACCCCGGCTAACTACCGATTTCGTCCTGCTTGGGTCTCACTTGCTAGTCGTATTCCCCTTAGATTTGAGGAAACTAATCCTTGAATTAAACAACACTTTTGATCTCAAGGTGTGATGATAACAAAAAAAGATAATACTTAAGCTGTAACACCTTTTTGGTGACTATCTTCCATGCCACCAGAAGGAAGCACCAGGGCTAGGATACTGCCAGGTTGCCCGAGCCTAGACAGGGCGAGTCGAGAGGCAGAATTCGGGTTCGAACCACGGACGTTCTGGTCAGTAAATCCGCGCTCTAACCACTGAGCCATCTCACTCCTTAACAACAACACCTGAAACATCAATACATTTGTGAATACCTGGAACTTCTTCGAGTTTCCATCTTCAAAAACTTCACCATGCACATGAGCTCGAGAGTAACTGTTCAGCCAAACTTCAGCTCAAGTCGCGGATTCGTTATCGCAACTTTCATTCATTATGTTGAACTGGTGAGCCCAAAGCAGGACGAAACTGATCGCGGTCTGTCTGCGACTTTTGAGCAATCATCCAATACAACTTTTATCAACACTGTGTCTACATTACTTGCAGCTCACTAACATTGCGTAAAATAGGGTTTGTATGTTACGGCCCGTTATAGTTCCTATTTATCGGGATGACTTATAAGTTTATCTACTCGGGTGGCAGATTAACCACTGAGAATCCTGGCGGCGTTCAAACCAGGGGTCGTCGGACTGTGATGCGGTTTAAATATCCTTATTTATCCCCAACATGCAGACACTCAGACCCTGACGGTGACATAGACACAACCGGGAAAACTTTTGCCTTACCAGTTACCTACCTTGACCAGACTGTCTGCATCGTAAGTTAGCCGAGAAGCGGACTTTAAGCATTTCCAAAAACTGATCGTATCGCTTTGATGCATAAGCATTTCCTCGTTTCTTTTGAGCAAAGCCAGTGCAAATCGGAAAAGGCATTTGGATCCATCCAACAGAAATATGTCCCAAATCCGGATCAAGGTCTGGTGAGCGGGAAGAACAGTGGTTTGGATTCAAATGAGCAAATCATTTTGTTAATTAAAAACCGGACTATTACGACCTTCCTGTTAACTTACTAGTTGACTGCTAAAAAAATTATAAGCAAAATTTCTCCAGTATATTAGGCATCACCCCATCATCCCGAGAACTTATACTGGTCAGCTTCGTCTTTTGTAGCCTGCATAGACTGGAGAAGCCTTTTGGTAGCCGACTGACCTAAACCTGGGGGGCGGTTATAAGTTGGTTTGAAAAGGTGGGTGTAAAAATATAAGTGGATAAGGGTGGATAAACGATTACTCAAAACTTGTGACAGCTACCATTAGCCACACCTTCTTACAAAATATGGAATTCATTGTACGCATACGCATCGATCATTCCTGTCTTGTTTATTTTCTTTTTTTGACCAGGGATCTGTACTGAGTATTTTACTAGGGTGAAATCAATCGAAAATCAATCAGAAGAGTTTTCTATATGACGCTTCTTGAGCTGTGATCTGATGTGACAGAATTCGTCAGCAGGCAAAGTGGGACTGCTCACTGAGTCAGATCATTAGAGCGATCTATCACTCAACCTATGTTACTCAAAGTTGAAGAACTAAAAGCGAAATACCGACGAATGAACCCACTGTCAGCTAGGACAGTAACTGAGGCATCAACCGAGACTCATCCAAACCAATTTATTGTGGATATTATGTCTGGGAGGTGCTAAATTTTCCTGGCAACATCCTGGACGAACGACAAGATTATGCATTTGGGTTATAAATGCAACGACATTCATTGTTGGTAAAAAGAGGAAATTTCACAGGCACATAACATGCTTGTTTTAAGACGTTCAGTTCTATCTTATCGATAGGCTTCTTGAGGACATCTGAACTACGATTACCCAGTCCGCAATCACTGAGAGGATGGACGCTGGGACGCAGCAAAGTCAGTTGCCGGCATACAAAGGTGCAAGATCTGTCTTAATCAAGATTGGGGGGGGGACTCTGAAGAACAGTGAAAGTTATCCTTGTCTACCTCATCCAACCAACCAAATGGCATCAAAAATGAGACGTGAAACTGGGAAGGAATTTCTCTGTGGCCCCAGACCTACAGGGACCTCTTCGTTTTCAATGACAGGTGCATGCGGAGGCGAGGTAGCTCAGTGGTTAGAGCGCGAATTTACTGACCGGAAGGTCCGTGGTTCGAACCCGACCTCCGCCCCTCGACTTCCCCCCTCTAGGCTTTGGCAACCTGGTAGTATCCCGGCCCTCGTGTTTCCTTTGGGTGGCATGGCAGCTAGGCACCGAAAGGGTGTTACAGCTGAACGGTTATCTCATTTCATTATTTACCGGGTTGCAACTCACAAAGTAGAACTGTGAAAAGAATAATGCTATCTGTATTGAAGCGATAAAGTTTATTTTGGATGGCTCTGATGGATAACCATGCGTATATCACAACACACGAAAAGAGAAAAAGCAAATTTCTGTTTCCAGTCTTTCACTGGTGGTTTATAGATTTTTGAAGCGTGAACACTGCGAATAATGATCCTGAAAAGGGCTCAGACGACCGCCTCAGACATAGGGACAGTGTCAAAACGAACCATCCGTCCTTTGATTCCAGACATAGACGTTCCCCATTATAATGCAACAATACTCAAGGCTTACTCAAAAGAGTTTGTCTATCACACTGCAACCTCAAGAATGTTAACTGGACACCTCACAGTGAGGGCCTGAATTTGAATAGGATCTAGCAGTCGGTTGGGTTTATGGAGATGGTCAGGTTTCTACAGACTACATAACTTTAGGTCCGCTATTTTTAGGACTGGAGAAAACTTGAAATTAAGCACACCTCTTACAACAACTGAATTATATTTTTTTGGCCTACGTCGTTGCGTTTGCTACATTTCTTGAGGATTTTTAGTTGTATCTCCCACTTTTCAGGCACAATGAGTCAGATTCTAAGATATGTTCATACTGTAGTGATTTCGGACGTTGGCACATAAAACATACTGTCCAAAGTATTAGAATGTCCATGGTGTCCGAGCAAATAAGGTTTTTCCGAAACTTTGTACTGGATCTGGGCTGCGTCTCTGTGCCACTGCATCTTGCTCACTGCGGTGCACATGACTAGATATTCTGGTCAAATTGCTTATATAAGCTCACGGTAAGTTGATTAGTGCTCAGATTATCGTGAGTATTATTAGCTTATGGATTTGTCTATATGCCGAAGAGCACATTTATAAACTTATCCGCGAGATTCGGCTTCGGTGCCTATCAGTTATCGCTGGAGATCAGTCACGACGTCAAAACTACACAAGGGTGTAAATCCTCATTTATGGAACCCAATTGCTCCGCTCTCAACGAGACACTTTACAGTCTTCTGCGTGTTCCACTTCAATACTACGTATACGGCTCGCAATGCTCTGATTGTAGAGAGAGAAGCTTCACACCTTTATATTGTACCTCTTGTCCGCCGTGCCATGTGGATCACCTACGGCCCACGTGATCACACTCGTTTTATTGATCGCCCTATTCAATTTGACGTGGTCGAATGATGCAATGGTTGCAGTAGCCTGGATGGTGTTACTGCGGTAAGTTATGCGCTGTTGGAGTGACCGAACGGTCTACAATATCAGTCATCAGTGTTAGTAACCAGGGCTACTCGTTCGGAACTGATAGGTCTTCAGGTCTTCGAAAACCATTGTCTCACAACCGTAGCTCATGTGGGTCGCTGTCGGTGAATCCGCAACGAGGCAATTAGTAATCGAGTTTTCGGTTGTGCAACGGGGAATACCAGTAAATAATGTATCCAGCACCAGAATCTGCGTTGATTGGGCTATCTATTGCGTATGTCGAACCGTCGTTTGCCAAAGAGAGTGTTGTTTTTTGTGCTCAATTCAGAGTGGCGCAAGCAGAGAGGTGGCCAACCCTTGACCTGGCAGAGGGGTTTGGAAGGGTTTACGAAAAGTTTGGGTGCTGTCGGTGCGACTCGCCTTTTAGAATGGGGACCGCGAGATTCCCACTGCACCTAGTTGGAGACGCTGCAAGATATGGTTGCTAATCGATGTCAGTGGCGTTCTTGTTGTCAGTTTCTATCCAGATTGCCTGAACGAGTGTCTAGAAGTGTGCACCTCGAAATGATTGTAGTAAGCTAGCACCAATCCCTTTCCCGTCCACTTTTATTCTTTTTTTCACAATAATGCTTTCAAATAAATCATGGTTGTGCGACAGTGAAGCATCAGTGTTGAACACTGATGTCATGCTGTTGATGTTGATGAATAAGTGAGATTAACTCACTGACCAGGTTAGAAATTACCTTCCATAAGTGTCAGCACATGAAAACCCCACGAGCCAGTAGGAGACAGTCAATTAGAGTAGACAAGCGGGAACAAATATCTATTTGCACACCATTTTGTTCTTACTGAATCCCAGCTAACAACCTCGCCCTTCATGTAACCACGAAAAACCAATGGTAATAAGTCAAAGATCCCGTTCTTAAAAAAATTTACCTGATCGATTTCATCAATTATGAGACACAAAAATCGACCAGTTTTTTAATAAGATTATTCTTTCATTTTTATAGTAAGTTGGTTTATAATCCAACAAACTCGGTTGACGAGCTGCCATAGTCATGGTTTTTCTTTTGGGCAAAGCCATGTGTGAGATTTCAGCACTTTGGTTTTCTTAAAGGACTGACAACTTTGAGCAGTGACTACTCATTTGACCTTGAATACACCTTCATCCACAGGTGCTAGCGCAATACTCCTAAACGTTCCAACTTCTCTTTAAATGCAACATAACAAAATGGAATTTCAAAGTAGACGAATTTTTCTGGTCTTTCTAATCCAATTGAGGTGTCATCAGCGAGTTCTACTGTTTGCCCTCTGAGATACCTTTTCGCATTAAACGTTTTGAATATTCCCAAGGGCCGAATTAGGGAATGACGGTATCGGGGTTGAATGATGCAGCTTAAATCAATATTTTTCCACATAATTTTGCTGACACCTACTTCAAGTCATTATTGTTTTACCTTTGATTTGGCGTCTTTCATAACGTTTCTGGTGGATTTCGTAACGAATAGGTGAACGTGTTGGAACAAGCAACATGCAGCAAAGCGCTAGGAGAAGGCGAGGCGTGACAAACAGACGGGAAAAAAGGATTAGGCGTTGATCAAACTTTTGAAAGGCTTTGCAGTGTGAAATGGTCACCTAGTAGGAGTAGTTAAAATTGAACAGGTTTGTTGATAAGAACGACTTAAAAAGTCAATGAAATGAGTTTGGGTGTGGTGGAAACGGAAGAGAGAGGCTACATGCCAGTGGTTGGGTATGGAGGGATTTTGGTTCTTCAACTTTGAAAAAAAAAGTACGACCTATAAGGCTCCTTGGAATTTAACGAAAGATTGAATATGGATGGAAATGGATCCATTCCAGACGTGACAGTAATAGTATATAGTAAAGCGTATGAAGTGTTTAAAAACTCGAAACAGGTACAACAGAATTCTTCCGTTACCAGAATAAAGTTAAACGCCAGGACAGGGTTAAGAATAGTTTAAAATAAGTTGACTAAAATTGGCTGCCACTAAATAACCCAACTTGAATAAAAAGATTGAAGACTTGGAATGGAGTCACAGTCGTTCGACTGGACAAGCTGGAACTTAAACTGCAGCTCGCACGGAGGTTTTGAGGGTTCAATTCAACCATATTTGATGAACTTTAGTTGATAGCACTCACAAGAGTGACATTTATTTCATCATCCTTATCCAGACAGTACCCAGCTGAAAAATCAGATCACTGAAAGCTTTAAGAAGTTGATACATAGAAGGCTATATTGCCCATAAATGCATAGAGCAGAAAAGTGGTGGCAGATGAACCTCAGGATTGTAGTTTAGATTTGAGAAACAGCAACGCTCAGCCGCAGCTGTAAAGGCCAGTTTTTCGGAACAAGAAAGGGAAAGGTCGGTTTTGGGCAGATTCAGCGAGACAGCATTTGGGCCGCACTTAACCAGATGTCTTCAAAGCTTTCGTACAAAACAATATTAACTCCTGGGTGAAACTCTAGAGGTTAAAAATACCTTGAGACAAAGGTAGAAACTATGCAGTAAGTGTACGACTGGGTTGGGCTTCAGCATACTATGAATGGCATGGTGTTACAGCAGATGACACAATATAAATGTTAGAAATTTCGACTAGCTGTCCGAGTGGCAACTGGACATACACCTAAAAGTAGGGAGTACTTACGGACTTCTTCAAAGGGAAGGCACGTAACTGGTAACTAGGGACAGGCATTTGATGATAGTGACGAGTACAGCACAGGTAAGATCCAAGAAGGGATAGGGATACTGAGGAACCAGGAGAGAAGGGACTGAAATACTTTGTCGTGGCGATGGTGAGTGGGAAAAAATGAGATAGGCTTGACGGCCAAATCGGAGCGGAGTTTGAGGAAGGCGCTGATATCATAAGCGCAATAAAGCAAAATCTTTCGCCTCCGGGTTTGTTGCATATTTTAAAGTGGGCTGAGGCGAGAGGCATATGAGAACAACTTGTAATCACCGAATTCAAGAACCTGTAAAAGGAAAGTTCTCCAGAATGTTTATGGGGTATTTGTTTGGTCAAGTGAATAACAAGTCGGGTTTGGAGCATCCACCTGATCGCGGTACATGACTGAATAGGGATGAATTTCGCAACATGTCTATGACTGATTGTTTTTATCTATGTGTGCTGAAGTACGTGGTGAAATCATTTTGGCGGCATCACATGGAACTGATAATTTCGTCGATAAATGTTGCTTTACCAGTCAAAACGAAAGCTTCTCGCAGATAAGCAGTGAAAAACCGTAACGCATACACTTTGTCTGCACAACAGTACCGCAGAAGACTTGGCTGAAAGCAGAAGCAAACGAAAAGGCGGATTCAAGTAACCAAACAGTGAATGGGAAACCCCGGTGGAACTTAGTGATGCGTGACCTAAGGCAGACCAGGATTCTGTCGAGCCGACTTTATGGACTGGGAGTAGAATTAAAGAGATGTGACTTATGATACGAAGTCATTTTTTGCAGCGAAATTTTCAGGACCTAATGGGCTGCTTTGGGTCGGCTGTCAATTCGTGACAAGTTCGTCAGTGACGAATCAGCTGCCTTCGTCGATAGTGTAAAACTTCACGGCCAGCATCCTTTTAACTTATCATTCTTAAAGTACAATATGTCCTACATAAATTGGAGGTCTCTTGCTGAGTTTGCTATGACCTTCAACCCAGCGACAAAGAGAGAAAATAAACATGGCTGTCTAAGCTCATTATTTCGCGAAATGAGGCTGTGAATACACAAGGTAAGCGCATAATGCGTTTCTGTCGTGTTTGCAAGTCCGGTTGATATTTGAATGAACCGGAAAACTAGTTCAGGTACTTGGATTAAGTATGAGTCTGATGGTGGTACTTCCTTCGTCTGAGGTGTTAACTACCTACCACTACTATTCTATGTAAAATAGAAACGAGCTTTTTTGTGGTGACCTTGAGGAGGAGGTATACCGACCACTATCCAGACTAATCACGATAATGCGATTAAAGCATTTTATCTCAACTAACCATTAAAAGAGTACAGCCAAAAATTAGATTGAGAAGTGGAACTATTTCACGTGATTTGGTTCGTCGCAGCCATGTAAAACAGTTTGAAAACAATATAAACGAATGCCGTTAAGCCGACAGCTTGCAAACATTTGGTGGAGGTTCAGTCATCCAAACAAAACAGAATAGGCACAACGTGATTAGAAAATACCCAGACTATTAGGATGTTTGTTATTTTTGTCATTAAATGCTAAGGATCTCCGGTTCGGTAGGCTACAAGTTGCCGGCTTAGTTTGGACAAAGGGGACCGAAGCTGTGAGATGTCAACACACACCAAAGTTGAAAAATCACGTGTAGTTATCTCTTCCGAAACAAGAGTTTCATGATTTAAGATGGTGACGTCCATCAAGATTCGTATGCATTCTTCCTTTTTACTCTCTTCCAGAAAAGCACTTAAAGACACCTTACGTTTTAGTTTTATCCGCCTTCTGGTTCAGCAACGAAGCGGAAATGAATGAGGTCGTGTTTTGGGGTCTTATTTTGGTGGCATATATTCCAAGTGGTTTACTCACACCAGTGAACAATTACACAACCAAACAACCCATGGGGTAAGTACTGTGCAGTAATCAGACTGATGACTTTTGTATGAAAGTGATAACAACCAAACAATGATTTAACTACAAACTGAGAGTGTGATTTCTTTACAGGGACTTTTACAATATGCACCGATGACGTGGTTGGAAAGCTGTCGTATTTTTGGATGTAAAATAGTGGGCGTAACTAAACAACAGTCCGCTCCGATGTAGCTAAAACATAATCTTTTCAACTCCACAGGTGTGAGTGTTGTTCTCCGTTTAGTTTGTTTGAATAAATTCTTAACAGGATCCGAATAACTGATTCAGGCCATTAGTTTAAAGCGCTCTTTAAAGAAAGCGTAACCTTGTTTGAATTCGATCTGAACTGATTTCACCTGAGGCAATGCAATGTAAAAGCCAAGTTTTCGCAAAAAGGCCAGAGTTACCTGTCCCATAGGACAGTGTAGCGCCTAGCCAGACCCTTTATGTTATAGCCAAACTTTCGAAAAAATCTAGCAACATTTGTAGCTTGATGTAGGGATTTCGCCTTCACCGTCCGCCCCCATCATCACAATCGCCATGATCAGTCTCATCATCATCACTTTCTCGTCCTCACTCTTATTATAATAATTATCAGTAGTATTTCTGTTGTTAGCATCACTATCGTCACCATCATCAGCATCCTCGTTCTCATTGTTATAATCTTTGTCGTTAGCTTTTCCGTCATTATCAGCGTCAGTGTGGCCCAGTTACCATGTATAAAATTGTACACTGGACCAAAAGGCGTTAGAGTAACCTATTTTCCAAATGGTCATTGCTATGTTGCATTTTTGAATAACTGATTCCACGTGCGTTCCCTCCGATACAACACAGACTTCACAAATTGCAATGCTTTTCGTTGCGGATATTTCAAAATACCGTTCTGATTTCGCAGGTTACGTAACCAGAAATCTCATTTATTTGCCATATCCACAGGTCCTGCCAAACGAGCGAATCGTAAATAGTTTTAGCTGTGGATGTTATCTTATTATTACTGGCTTTGTGAGTGTATCCTAAAACATTCTCTGGAATGAGGTAATCAACTGAACCACAGTGTGACTCGGTTCCGTTTCAACCGAAGGCAAACTTCTTCTAGGAAAGAAGCACGGTTTGACAAACAGAGGACAGAAAGTACGGAAACGTTTATGATTGTTTTATTACAATTTCCTGGCCAGTGCCTCAGTTTAGTCTTCCAAGGCCGGATGGAGTAGACGCAGTGATGTGTTCAAAGGGTTTAGAATATTCGTGGAACAGTTTAGCTAAACTAAGCATTATGTCAGGCACTCTAGTGCAACGGCTATCGTTCCACGCCATAAACTTGATTTACAGTTGAACAGACAGATGCCATGGACAGAAAGGAGTCAGAACTGTAGAAAAGTACACAACGGACACCATAAGTGTAATAGTATGCTATTAAACTATGCAATGAAATAGTATCTGGATAGCCCAGAAAAGCCATTGAAACTTATTTCTTGGGCTCTTTTAAGCGCTTAATTAGGTCAGGTTAGGACACTGAGACAAAAAATCTGCCGCTAGCCAACAAGCGTACTCTGAGTTTGTCTATAGATTCAATAGATTCCTTTCTATATTGGCCTTTTCCTGAATAGACAATGTTTTTCTCTGGATGCTTCTTACACAGAATCCATATATGAGTGTTCTTGACACTTTTCTCCCAGAATGTACACCAACCCTCCTCCCAAAAAGGAACCGTCTAATTATACCAATGATACGCAGAAAGTGAGTAGATGATTCTTCGTTGATTGTATTAGGTTTCATGAAACTCATCGTGTATAGGAGTAAAGCGAAGAAATGGGACACTTTGGGCATCAACCAGGGTCTGAGTAACAGAATCGTCACACAGTTATCCATTCCAAGAATAAACAGTAAAAATCCTGTACAAATCATTCCTCGCAGGTGATATTCATTACTATGAGGTGACCCTTCCTGACGCTGCTTTCGATTTCCACACGGGCTGAGCTCGAATTTGTCAGGTGGCAAAAGTGGATTTTAAAAACAAGTTGTGAGTTTCGTTGTCTAGCAGGAATGATTTTGTGAATGCGGTTTGCCTATTTCTAATGCGGATGTATTTTTCCGCTGTGCGGAATGACTGAAATTGTACACATAAACGTGATGACACTTTTGCTCAGCCTGACGTTCTAATGTGAAAAATCATGTGAACTCCAAGCAAGAATGGACAAACAAAATATTCCAGCGAATCACTTGCTTACGGATGAATGCGTCAAGCATGTAAAGGATAAATTCCAAACAATAGGTTCCAAACCATTCCACTTGAATTAAAGCTGAAGCGAAAGTGTGGCAGTTGGCGAAACTCTACAAAGATCGAACAGCCGTGTGGCAATTTACTAGCAGTCACTGAAAATACCAGTTTCTGTTTTATTGAAACTGAAGGAACCTAACCTTAGAAGTGACTGAATTCCCAAAAACAAATTTAAATAGACAAGATTCTTTTGATAATTTCGTCTATTCATCAGTAAAAACTAAAACCTAAGCACTGGGACGAAACAAACTTATCCATTTTGGAAAACGGACCGAATTCCCAAATCTCACTGCCCCTGTTCGTTCTGGCTCACTTCATCTGGCACGTCACCTTCTTCTACTCGGATTGTCAGACTGTTTTTTTGCGTCTACCGATGGAACGGTCGATTTTCAGTCGGTCTGCTTTCACTTTGCATTACTCTGCCTTGCTTAACTTGGAAGTCAGTGGTTCGAACCTCGGCATCTCGACAGTTGCTGTCTAGTCTTGGACAACCTGGCGGTATTTCAGACAGCTAAGCACCGGAAGACTTCCATAGCTTAACGACCATTTTCATGTTTCCTCATTTATTCTAATTCATTTACGGAATTTTTATTCATCTTTCATTGGTTGGTTTAACGTGGTTTAATATCCATCAGTTGATGGATATTAGACAGCATCTCGAAAAATAATGAACTTTTGGGTTGTCCGCATTTTTTCAAAGGCCTAGTGATTGGAAATTTTTCGGAGAAAAAGGTAGATGAACTACCATCCACAGGAGGGATGGACATTGGGAAGACCGACAGCGTGTGTCGAGACGGCTCAGTGGTTAGGGCGCTAGTTTACTGACCGGAAGGTCCGTGGCTTGAACCCGACCTCGCCTCTCAACTTGCCCTGTCTAGGCCTGGGCAACCTGGCAGTATCCCAGCCCTCCTGCTTCCTTCTGGTGGCATAGCATTTGGGCACAGAAAGGGTGTCACAGCTGAACGACTATTTTTAAACACAAGAAGAATCCTCTGCCCATTGGCTGGAGTGGTTTGATTATGACGACCTACTCTAAGCTCTTCCAGTGAAAACAATTTTTCTTGCGTTTTGTAGTCACAATAGATATTTTCCAATGATTCATGGTATTACCGTGCTCCCGCTTTATTAACTCTAAACAATTACGTGTAACCTGTTTGGTTCACATATTTCCCAGTACTCTCAAAACGACGCGGAAAAAGGCACTTTTTTCAGATTGAAAGTTCCTCGCGGTCTTGAACTTTATGGACACATTACACCATCGCTCAATATACATCTCCACCAGCCACCCGATGCGGATCACAAAGAGTTTCTGAGAAGTTTGTTGTAGTAAGTGTCTATTTATCGCTTTGTTTCACATCTATGGCAGATACAGACTTTATCATGCGATTCTGTTTATTTGACCTCAATAAGTCTCCTTTATAATGGTGACGGATTTAGCAATGCTTTGCCATGGAAAGTGTGCTATATGGCTGGCAAAGTCATGCTGGCACCGGATGCATCAACTTCACTGTTACGAGTGTCAACACAGCTAAGTCTTCTGATGATCAGGTTGAGTAGTTTCGTCAGTATGTTTAAAGAGTGCATCCAGTTTCCGTGAGGTGAAAAGTCCCCTATGTAGCGTTCCGTCACTTAAGTCGATTTTTAGGCGTAATACCTACACAAATTCTAGTTGTGCGTGCTGACTGAAAAGATTTAGCAAATGTCTAAGCTGTTCAACATTAGAACGTTATTGGAATAAACACAAACAATTTCTGACGGAACGAACTCGATTTCAGGCCCTCAGTGAGTTCCATTAGGTGTAGTCTTGACATAACAAGTTATATTAAACTCCAACCTGAGAAGTCGTCACTTGAGGAGACGGTCAGTATGACCACATGACGGTTTTTGTAGTTGAAAGACGAGCAACGCAATATCCTGTCTAAATGTGAGCTAATCACGTTTCTCTTCGGCAAGCTCGTGGTCGAACGGTAGGAGTTCAAACTGCTAACTGGGAGGCCACGGGTTCCAGGCTGTCTGCAGTTTCGTGAGGTGTACAAGGTTGATGAATCCCAGTTAGAATGAAAAAGCTGTCCGGTGCACCATTACCTTTCGACAGGCTCGGGACTCCGTTCCTTTGGAAAGGTTTAATTTTTATCCATGTTTCTGTGCTACTCATGAGTGATATGTATTATCTTTCTATTTCAGCATACACGAAGATTTATCAAGAGCTAGAGGTAGGTACGTGCTACGCATGAACGTCAACACGTTAGTAAATTTAGGCAAAAAGGGTTCGAAAAAGCTCACCCTATCGGCAATTTCAGTGCATCTGAGTTTCAACATTTGAGTCTAGACAAGTTAGCACTGAGTCGTGGAGTAAGCATATTCGGCCAGAAAGGACCACGACTTTCTAGTGTATTTAATTTTGTGAATGCCAAATTCTACGGGCTGCTGCAAGTTACGAAACGGAAAACCGGATTGACTGAATGCACGGTACTGATCATCAGCCACCTCCCACGACAAGAAGAACAGCTACTAAAAATTTGGATGGTCGGCTGTTCTATGTTCCCCCGGAGAATAATTTGTATTTTTTCCGCCGAGCAGTTCAGACTTTGTTCTCTAAATCTAGCTGGCTCCTCAGACGACAGCATTTGACGAAAGAGCATGTGGGCTTGCAGGACAGAAGCCCTAACTGGGAATGTAACATAGCCCACCAAATACACACATACTTGCAGTAAAACAACGTTTCGTACTTCACGACTACTGTTAGCCCATGGCCAAAGAGCCAAAGTGAACCGCCTAGTAATCTAGGACGTAACCACCCAGTATGTGTAGCTTCCACGGGAAAACGTATCTCCGGGTTTCTCTAATGCGCTTTGACATCCGTACGCTAAACGCTGCGATTCAAATCAACACCACAACAATCTAGAACTAACATACGTTCACTAGTTCACAAATCCGCAAAGAACCGCAGCCCGACAAGATAGGTGCTGTCGACCTGTGTGCTGTATCTATTAAGTGGGCGAATCTGTCTTCACAAGCTCGTGCTTTGGTGATTTTATTTTTTGCTGTACAGAGCCTGATGTGCAGTGGCCCTGACACGAGGGCTTCAAATCACTCAGAATAAACAGCTTTTTTTGATCTACCCAAACGTTTGATAGGGGTTGATCACCAGCCTACTGACGAAGTCAATACGTGAACTTCACTAAGCAATACTAAAATATGAAGCCCTGTTAGGTTATGAAAGACTTCGCTGTACTGGCCAAAGTCATTTCTGGCTTTCAGAAAACGTAACTTAAACCATTTTAACTTGATGTGAACACAGTTACTTCATACTAGTGAATATCCCTTCAGAATTGTAGCATCTAAATGGAGAGAAGCTCATAAGAATAAATTAGTGAGTTACCGTAATGGCTCCAGTGCTGGCCCATTACTTCGTGGGCGAACTACATTCTTCCGTTCCATCTAAAGAAGTGGCCTAAATTTCTTCCAAGCTGATAGATAATCAGAATCAAGTCATTCTGCAGCCATTCACAGCCCAACGTTGTTTCCATCGCTATCGCATACAATTCATTCTGATAAATCGTTCTTTAAATCATGAAAAAAACCTGTGCTGTGAGTATAAGGCCATTTAAACGGGCAACACTGTAGCTATTTTAGTATGCTCCCTGTTAAAACAGAACTTCTGCTAGATTAAACAGAACCAGCTTGAAGAACGTGGGTCTGTCATTCCAGGAGGGGCTATTCTGTGCCAATAGCAACCGTCTTAAATCCTTGGTTAAACTACGCACTATAATCCAAACGCGCCACAAGCAAAGCTTTTAAAAAAAATTGCTAATTTAGATCTGTGTGCTGATGATAATCAGCAAGGTTTTGAACAGGCTGTCGCGAATATCAGGCCTGGGCCTACGGTGATTCGTTGTGATCATTTGAGACGACTAATTCTCTCAAACGAGTTAATCCCACTAAAGTTCGGCTGGCAAAGCTCACTCCCTTAAACAATACCCAATGGGTACACAGAAGGCTTGAAGTATGAAATCCTTGAAACAATTGCTTTTCACCTTTGGATTTTTTGACAAAGCTATTTTATGAATGCAATCGGTTTTTCTTCTTTTCTCCAAAACAGTTAAATATGAAAAGCAGTTGAAGCAACCCAGATCTCAAGACCAAGCACAGCCAGACAGAGACTCGTCGAAGAGTAAGTGATATTCACTACAACGGATTCGGCGTGTCTTGGTCAGTAGAATATTACATTTTTAATAATACTGGATCCGAAATATTAACATAGAATCACTGTGTCACTTTTTTCATACTATGAGTTAATGAAGAAAAGAGGGATAGGCCTGCACAGACACACACACACACCGCAAACGTTTTCGGACGCAACTTGAAAACGTGGCGTTTTGCTTACAGAACTGCTACACTATCGTAAGCTTCCGTGGAGGCCATCCCAGCTTGCAACTACGCATACGGATTTTCGGCCGATTGACGGCGGGGTTTGCACAAATATTTCGTAGCCAGCAAACCGCATTTGGGTGCAAAATGGTTGTTACAACCAATATTGATCCCACAATTGACAGCCTTGTAAGGAATGCACAACTAACAAAACATATCAAAATTTTACGATCCCTAGATGCATTACCGGGAACCTGTAACAGATGCCTCAAAAACTAACAATCGTGAAAACCACCGTTGTGAAAAAGCGTGTTTCGGACACAAACGTATGGTAAAACGAAAGATGTCGGGGTCCGGTTGAACATACAGTAGGCCTACACCATCTAGGTTTGATAATAATGATAATAATAATGGCGACGGCGATGGTGGGGATTACTCACTTGATCCTCGATTGTCATCCTAGTTCCACTGATTAAACGAGAATTGTAATCTAGTTTCCTTTGTGTCACCCTACACCCTTCCCATACCCTAAGCAATGGCTTCCAAGATAAAGAAAGTCTCTGCAGTTGAAGGGGAAACATCCACAAAAAAACCACCTGTCAAAGGTAAGAAAATGACACCAACTAATTGGTGCTCTTGTTCGTTCATAAATTCACATGTTTATTCATTCATCGGATTTGTTTATACAAGTTCTTCAAGTTCAAAATCTACCTCCCACAGGAGTTTGGTGTTATTGTTTGGACAATTTTTTTGAATGATGTCGCTAGCTATATGGTACGGCTGGTGCTACATATTGTTCTTTCACTAAAACTGAGGCTTTTCAGGCAGACTATTTAACACTATGATTTATGGCAATCTTTGTTGTGCCCTTCTGTCGGAATTACAATCGTCTGGGACTTCTTCATTCCTGTGTTATTGGGGAGTCAGTGATTTTTCGTTCCTCAAGTAAACGAAGATGCTACAAATAGGACATTATTGCGCCCGTTCCTAAACCTGACCTAATAACGACTTACCTGTAAGAAATAACGCACAAGGATGAACATCACAGACATTGAAAACTTCGCAATGTCAGGGAAATCCAAACAATCTAGCTACAACTAAAAGGGTTTTTTGATGATCTTGTATATGGCAGTAAAAATATTCTCCAAACCTAGGGATTTGCCAATTTTAAAGGGTCATCGACCAGCCTTGTGCGTTTGCTTGCGCTGTTTACCAATTCGAATAGGAAGGCCGTTTGATAGCGTGCAGTTTTTCGTTTATTTAGAAAATCCTCAAATCAAGCAAGAAAACTTTGCCTACTTGATGGATGACCCACCTACTTATGTTGATTCTGAGTTTGATTCGTTTCGGCCGGATCCTCGCCTCCCTCGGCGACCAGTTCCACAGTATGAACTTTTGTCAACGGATGAAAGGCAACGATTTTTCCCACATCTTTATGGATTGGCTGTAGCAAGGGCTGTTGCCAGCGAAGAGTAACTGCATGCCTATCTGGAGTGCTTTCGGCGATTTTGTTGCAACGTTACGGATTAAAAAAATTATCACAGTCCTCATTTCATCTTTTCCAGTGTACAGCAATCAACATAAACCATTGCAACCAAGAACAACGAAATAAATAAGTAGAGACCGTGGTCAGATATAAACTGTTGAAGTTTTATACCTGGAAATTGTGATGAGGGCTGTTCCACAACTCCAGATACCTGAGACAATCCTGACCACTTATCCCATCTCTATATATTTATTCGCTGAACATTTGCAGCTGAGGGGATATACATACACACATATACATACACATATACATACACACATATACACTCTAAAGCATACTTATCCTTATTTAACTGTGGTAGTTTTTTCTCCTTGCAATTTCGACCATATTATTTAATGTTGTTCAAAAAAGGAAATTTCCACTAGTATGTATAAGTATGCCGCGGCAGAAAATCTCGAATGTTTTTATCAAGAGTTCCCGAACCACAGACAGACCTCTGTAGTGTACTTTGGAGGCTTTCGATGTAGTTGGTCAGGCAAGCCACGAAGGTTGCTGATCTCAAGCAAGAAAGAGACGGGCAATAGGGTCAATCAGAGGGCGTAGCCCGTCACGGACCCTACAGTCATGTTCGAATAAGTTTGATGAGATATTTGGGTTTTTGAACAGGACCAAGGATTTATTTCACAGAACGCGCTATCCACAAGTTCAATCATCAAAGGCAGTGCAGAGAGAATTTGCTAAACATTCACTAGGCAAATGTCAAAGTCACATTTATCTTGTCGCATACTTCAATCCATCTGCAGCTGTGGTGCTATGTGTATCGAAAGAAATGGCAAGAGAGTTAAAATGTCTGAAAAACTCCGAACCACGTTAGCTGATCCCATCCCAACTCTAATCTATTCCAGCGTCAGATTATCGATTACCAAGAATCTAAACTCATTGTGTTAGGAAGGTCACAGCAAGAAGCAGGCAGCTAAAAGGACTGAATTTTCCTGTGTTCACGTTGAGTAACTGTTTTAAGCTTGTCCTCCGTGCTGAAACTGGGCCACCCTGAGACTGCTTTGGGTTTATTGACTGGCCATGTATTTTGAGTTTATTCAAATGTTGTAAGAATTTATGTTGTTCTACACGTTGTGCCTTGCAAAGGAGCCTACAAAATGAATTCGTCCTGCAACCTTGTTGTTCTCACTACCTTGTTCCAACGGATCACAATGCATTATATTCAACAAACGTTTGGATAGACAGCAGCTATTAAAGCTAAAATTGATGCTGCTGTTTTGATGTGTTTAACACCAACTAGAATCTGAAGCCTCAGTTGCTGGAAGCTGGAACACCTACACATTAAAAATGAAGTTTTTTCGAGATGTTCACCGGGGGCTCATGAAATGGGGGGTTTGTACACCACATATTCTTACAGCCGATGCCCAATCCACTCATTCAGCTGCATGAAAAAATACGCCATGTAGAAATCAATGGGAGCTTAGTCAACTTCCATCTAGTTAGTTTGTACTACTTCCAGTGTGGTTTCCATCCTGTCAAGAGTATGGTTAAGCTGGAGAAAACTAGATACTTTCGGGCTCATAGAAAAGCAGAACGGAAGGATTGTAGCACGATCCAGTGAAACAGGAGTTAAAATAATGCCCATGCGAAATTATCGAAGTTGTTGCCTGTTGATCAGGTTTCAGCTGACCTGTTCATCGAGTTTGGCAATCAGCTTGCAAACGTTTCGTCACCGTGCGAGAGGACATCGTCAGTACGTGGACGAACTTGGTGAGCAGATCAACTGCCACCTGAACAACAGCCGATAAACTCACTCAAACAGCATTATTTAGACACACTGCCACCGTCCAACTTAACCGTTACTGTAGCCACCAGCAAGGAGTATTGAGAGGAGGCAATCATTCTTAAAACCTCGTGGATTTTTGGCCAGTTAACTTCCTGAACCATGTGGTTGAGAGGAGTAAAAATCAATTTTCAAGCGAGATGAGATTGGCACACTATCGACCAGACAGTAGGTACTTTAGTTTACGAATGAATTGATCAAAATTCATATACATTATAGGTATTTTAGAGTCACTGTATGTTTTATGACCGTAACTTCGGGATATTTAACTGATATGACTTTTGCGAGATCTGTAGGGGACGTTACACTAAGTCATCCTAAAGCTGGCCTGACTGTTATGGAGGGAGTCATAACATAATACTCTTGTCCTGCTGTTTTGCTCTACTTTACTTTATTAAAATTTGGTATACATTTGGGAGGCCGAAGCTGTCAAAACTAATTCTACTCAGATGAAAATTTCGCCCTGTTAGTGAAAAGTCTGACGAAAAGCCGAGCAGCACCGAACAGCTGTTTCACCCCGATTGAAAATCATTAGTAGTGTGCATCTCATGAAACTACACTCTCGAATCCGCAATCTACCGGCTAGCAGTTTAAACACTTTTCGTTTAACGACCAGCCGCTGAACAGCAGTGTAATTAGATCACAGTTAGAAAGGATATAGGGTCGTTCATCCTTCATTCACAAAAACCACATCACGTGGTCAGTATTAGTGTGGTCGCGGATCCTACTCAGGACAAGCAGCTGTGTACTGGAGCTTTTGCTCAATAAGGTTGCGCATGGCAGAGGAGTATTCAAAAATATAAATCGGTAAATGTCATTTAGAGAGGACCGTGTTTAGTTAACAGACTTTTGGGTGATGAAACCCTATTGGCTATGACCAAGTGGCTATGCGCAACTCTTACAAGTGTCAGACCACTGGTCTTTCCACTGTGTGACCACTTGTCTACACAAGCGTATTTGCCTGACTTCCTCAGAATCATTAAAGAGGGAAGGTGAGTACAAGATTCTATCTGAATAAACGAAGTTACTTCAAAGTTTTGGCTAAGTATCGTTGATTATATCATTACCTGACCTCGGATTTTAGGTCTGTGATTAGTCAAATCAACCAGGTTGATAAACAACAGCAAGCTCCAGTCTGTTCTGGTGATGATCACGTGAAGACCATCCAATAAAATCAGTAGTACCTTTTATCTTATGGCTAAGCGATGTGAGTTAGCGTGGAAAAAATCAGTACTCAGAATTAAATCATGAAATGTAAAGTATACAACTCACCTCAAAAGGCACAGAATCATAGAAGATGGCGAGAAACCAATTCAAGGTTATTGCGCTGATATCAATTTCCATTCGTTGAATGTGTTCAGCAAGCCGAGGCAGTTTGCTGGCTAACAAATCTTTGAGGACGAGCTGATCAACCTGAGCGCTGATCAGACCACAGTTAAAATACTTCTTGGGGAGGTATCGTTCCAGAATTGCGGTTAAACACCTAAAAAGACAACAGGAACAGGCAAAATCACGTCTTTGTGGATAACCCTAATTGGTATTGCGTCCAAGTGGTCAGAAAACCCGGTGCCTTAAGAGCAATCAAGTAAACTTCGTGATTAATATGTAAAACTTTGATCTAGGGAAGAAATTGCAGCGAATTTGATCGGTGTCCATATCGTTTCGAGGTTAAAAAGGAGAAAGCAATGCATAATGCATCGTACAACAGGTCGGTTCACTCCTTCCTGCATCGCAATAAAGTCCAAGTAATTTAAAATGAGACATATTCAGAATAACTTCAACGACCAATTTTAATGTGTGCTAGTTATCAGAGCGCCCAAATTTGCAAGCAAATATCCGGGTTGCTGCGCGGATTTAGTCGTGTTTGATCCGAAAATATTTGTGTGGATTTTCATAAGCAGACAATAGCAATGCACATTCGCACCATTGTTTCTGCTGCAAAATCTAGACTGACAAAAAAATATATTAAAAAAATGCGGAGGATGGTATGAGTTCCTAGTTGTTTAGAAAAAATCACACGTACATATGAGTTCTTTAAGTGTATTTGGGCGCCCTAAATTCCGCCTACCGAGCAACTAGAAGCAAATCCAATTTCACTTGCTTGTTTCAAGCGGAGCTAACCGACTCGGGTGATACACACCACCGGTCGTTTGAGAATTCGACGTCAGAATCCCTGGCGTTGCTCAGCTAAATTAGTACCTAAGAAAAGTGGCATGTTTCTATTTCTGTAATGTGGCCCCAAAACGTCATACTCCCCTTCGTCTTGAATATGTGAAAGGCAAATCCATCGTTATATAACCACGTCGCTTGGAAGGAAACCGACAGAAGTGTGATGTCTACAGCAAGAACAGTTTGGCCATCAAGAAACAGCAGGAATGTTCAACCTGGACAGGATGAGGATGCTCGATTCAAAATTGACTTACGAGATGGGTGTACCGAAAACAAGATTTCGCCTAGTTGTGACCTTCATAGCTGGTTGGAACAAACCACAGCAGTCATACTGTTTTGCTGGGCAAGATAACAAACCGAGTTTATTGGTGCTGTCTTGATGTCTTTACCACTTACGTTTGCATCGCAACTCAACCTACACTCGAGGAGCCAGTCAAAAGGAGACCAGGTAGTGTGGTCTCTGTGATTGAAAGATGAGTGGCGCTACGACCTGTCTAAGTGAGAACTAATCACATTGCTCAAGCCACTCTTGGCCAAACGGTCAAATGTCCAACCACTGGCCGGAAACTTGTGGATTCGAAACTCTGAGTTTCGCGAGATGTGCAATGCCGATGATTCCCAATAAGAATGAAACAGCTGTATATTGCTTCGAGTCCAATCAGCATAGAATGAAATCTCCAGCGAAAATTGCTGGATCTCTTCAGTCCTCCTGGAACCCACACTGTTTGAAGCAAAACGAATCTGCCCGAATTATCAAAGGTTTAAACCATTATAATTGGTCCTCCATGCAAGTGTTTTATTTGTTACTGGTATAAGTCAACAGGCATCTGGTGTAGTGACCATATATTTGTCATACACCACGAAGCAGGTGGCAGCTAACGGAGCTTAGCGGAAGTAAACTTAGGAGCATAAAACCTTGAAAAGGTATTTGGCAGACTTCCAGGCTTTATGAATTTAGTTTGGTAGTAGGGTTATTCAAGATGTCCAGTTATCTCAGTTCAGCTCGTACCGTTTTCCGGAAGATCAACGATTTGTTACCACTCTCGGTAGACCGTGTTTCTGCTTTAGATATATCTGTTGCATTTCGTTCAGGGGGATGAGGTAAAATGAAAAATTGTATCTAGTCAGCACGATGAGGTGTAGGGCAGACATTTTTTCTTTGCTTGGAGATAGAACCTTGGAGTACTGGTTATTAGACCTAACAGGGTTACAGAAGGTTCTCAACGAAGCAGACAAATACAAAATGGCTGGATATATTCTCGTTCCTCCAAAATGATGCATGCCACCTTCATAAGGATACCAGTGAAGAAAAGCCCTTGTGCATTCTTTGGCAAGACTTGCATTTTCATTGTTTTATGTCCCGGAGTAAATACTTCAGCTGATATCACGCAAACAAATTGCGTACAGACGCCTACAATCTTGGTGTTCCTCGACTTGAAGAGTGTGTTTGGTTTTGTTGACCGGTTAAACCTCTTCGACACGCTTACGAAATAGGGCATGCCCCAGCTTTCGTGAATATCATGCTCTGTTTACATTCACATGCATGTAGGCGTGTGAGAATGTATGAGAAGCTCTCCAAAAGCTTCCCTCAAACACTGGTGTCCAAAATGGGCGTCACCTCTCCCCATTTTTGTTTCATTTCGTTTTCGATGAAGTAGCGAGTGTCTCCAAAACACCGGTGTGTTCACAGCTCTTCGAGCGAGATCCTTGTTGAAATGGAATATGCAGACGACATTGTTTGCATTTTTGGAAAAAAAACAGACAGCATAAGCACAGCTAAAAATTAACCAAGGCCATCCAGTCCTTGGCAAGTGCTTCACGCCGTCAAAGTGTAAAGTAAGACCTCTGAAAATGTCTCCAAAATTTAAAGGTGCAAAATTTTTATTACCTCTAACAGGATTGTGACAGACTTAGTCGGCACACGGACCTTAAAGGCCGGAATGGCGGTTGCCAATGCGCGGGGCCTGTGGCAGCAAAAATGCACATCAATGGATCTCAAAGGACGCGTGTATCAGACTACAGTGGGGGTTGTATTGTTGTATGGCCAGAAGACTTGGCCATTTCGGGCAGGGCATATGAAATATTCTCTGCTTTTTGACCACCGGCACCTCAAGACTACACCCGAAATCGGCTGCAACCAACGAATTCAAAGTGAGCCGATCAGGAAAAGGGTCCCTGCTGAAACGGATGCTACCTCAATAAAAGAATACATCCAGCAGTGCAACCTAAGGTGGCCGGGTACGCGTACCAAGTTGCCGTCTGATGAGAATATCTTTGCTTGTCGTCCCTATTTTGGAGTGGTGGAAATCTAGATGTGGACATAATTTGGCATGGCTGAAGGGAGTGAATGAGGTTACGAAGGGTCTGGGTGCTTTTGGTGCAGTTCGCCCTTCAGAATGAGGTCCTAGTGACCCTTTCTGTATTAAGCTCAACACGATGAACCATATGTCGCCTGCCACGATATCAGTTTTTGCCCAGAACTACTGAGTGTTGGAAGTGAAGACACCTGGGACGTTTGTGGATGGCTAGACATAGGCCCCCTTCCCTGTTACATTTTCTTTCCGTTTTCAACTATAAGGTTTTGTTCATGGATGTACAGCAGTGGGTCTACAGGGGTGTACAACAGCGAGGGATCAACTTTCTCGTTTGAGTTGTTATTAGTGGTTAGTACAACGTCACCTCCGGGCTATCAAGTTCTTCCAGTGAAAAGGGGTAACCAAAAGACATTCTTGATGCGTTTGGATGTTACTTTGCTGGTAGTTTATAACGGTGTCAAAAGCACATTAAAAGGGAACCCTTTTGTCTTCAACGATAAGACTCCAAAGCCCCATATGAAGAAGAGAGGTGATGAGACGAAAGAATAATTCAGAGAGAGAGGGATTTTGGTGAAAGGTCACCAATGAAGCCACAGACATTTCGAAAATCAGTCAACTAGGGGTGTAAACAGTCGACAGAAAGTGGAAAATAACGTGGGCCATCAGTGCGGTCCACTAAGAGCGGTTGCTCAATTCACAAGAAATAGAAACGTGGACAGAGAGTGAATGGGTAGGTCACTTACCAGAATGCATCTTCCTTGTTCAAAAAGAGAAGGGCTATTGCCACAAGAAAGTTCATTCCTTGACAATAACCGACAGCCGGGTTGTGAATGCTATATGCCTGCAGGATTTCTTGTAACTTTTGGATCTGATCAAGGATTGTAATAAAGAGATCAGATGACGCATTTACTAGTTTAAGTGAGTGTAGAAAATAGTACTTTCAAGAAAAGAACAAAGATTTATGGCAGGTGAAAAGCCTGTGTATTTGGCGTACAGGTATCACTCTTGTCTGCTATGGGAACTGGCCGCAACGCAAATCCTAGCGAGGTCAAAGCAATGTTCACCTAACGAGGTCTAACTCAACAGTGATACTGCCGTCCTTACATTTAGACCACTCAGAATCTGTCCCCAAGGACAAATTTGATAGTTTAAAAGAAAACCATATCAGGAGAATATTTACAGGCAAATCCATATTCATGGTTTTTGGATATTCGGAGTTATTCTGGTTTTATAAACCAGTATTTCTTGGAACACTTAATCAAGATTGCATCTACCTTCGGGCTTTTCAATATGCCACGGATGGTATTCTGTTTTTCATGTGTAAGTGGTTAGTAATCAGCCTTACTGACTTTAAAAATACTTGGCCGTCATTCGTCCGGACATTTCTAATAGTGTGCTAGTCCGAATTTTTTTTTCTCAAAGGGAAGGCAAAATATCTCATAATCAGTATTACTCAGCAGTTACCATTGATCAGGATGAGGAGGGCGAAAATAGTCTCGATGGAATTGTTGCGACTAATGTAATTTCACGACATCTTTCACGAATGCTATCTGTCGACACAGACGTGGTAAAAAATCGACGTGAGGAAACCTGTGTAACTACAGAAGAAAAGCCCGACTTGGAACAATTTCTTGTTGGATTCGCCTTGCAGCACTGTAGCTTCCTCCTGGTTAAGAAGTAACCCTTTCTTTATAACAGCTAACACTCTCAAAATTTCGCTTGGGCTGTTCTTGAAAGCGACGTCAATCTGTGCCACTTAGGGTACTAATTGGTAATGCGGGCCTCATGAATCTCTAGCGAGACTCGGAGCAGGTAGCTAAAAACTACTCCATTTTCGAACCTTTTCATACTACGGAAAATCTAGTAGTAAGTTATTCAGTGTGCAGTCTTACAAGAGATATGAGCTTTCCTTCTGAGCAGCTATCATTCAAGAAACCAGTCAACAAGTGGAAACGTCTTACCGAAGGGTGAAGGGCACCGTATCCTGTCTAGGTGCAGGAGAACGACACCGATGACCGGCCGTCTGTGACTGAGTTGTATGGCGTATACCTACCGACCACAAGGTAGGTTCTTCCCAGAACTCAGTGGCTTATGATTATTGATGATTCCAAACAGGTTTGAAACAGCTGTACACCGCTTTTTGATCTCTCATAAGGGACGAAATTTTAATTGAAATTTAAGAATAACTAGACATTCCCGAGATAGTTTTGCGAGCCGCTCTGTTTTGGACGCAGCCCGGCCGTAGCTTAGTAAGACACCTTGAAATATGACGAGTCACAGGATTCATTCAGGGCCGGTTCACGAAATCTCGTTTGTAAAGCCTTCTAAAATCCGAGGTAAAGGCTGCAGCTGTTGTGTCGTGGTTTCTTTAGGAATTTGATAACGGAACGATTGGTAAATGATCTTAAGTAACTGGTTCGGTAGCATTCATCGTACCGAGCTATAGGTAAGTCACGAACATAAGGGGCCGGAAAGTCCTTGATTCGAACACAACCACTGCATCTCGACGTCCTCTGTCTAGGCTTGGGCAACATGGCAGTATCCCAGCCTCCGTGCTTCCTTAGGGTGACTCGGCAGCTGGGCGCAGAACGACTATTTATTTATATATCTAGTCATTTATTTATTTATTTAGTTATTGTTCAACTTACCGGATATAAAGTCTCGCTATACGTCCTCAACAGCGAAATGCTTGTCAAACTCCTCGTCAACAGAAATGCGCCGTCTCACGGCGGGACGCGCATGTCTGCTTCTGGTCGGCCTTAGTATGCCACAGTATCCGGTTAGCTGTGAACACCTGCTGGTCCGTGCCTTGCTTCCACAGTATAAAATTTAACGCAGCACATCTTAATCTCGACAGGTGTATTTATGTTGTGTAGAAACTGGGCAAATGTACTTTGCACACAGTCTGTTTCATCTTCGCTCAAGCATCCCACATAACTGTTTTGTCTAAGTAAGCTGCATCGTACTGGCCAATAAAACGCAAAAAAGCTGAATAGACTTTGAAGAAACCTGAAAGCGATGCTCTTGTAAATACATATGTTCAGATTATTTCTACGAGTATGACTTACTCCTGGAGCTTCCAAACTGTCGAACTGAATATTATTTGGCATTGTGCGCAACAGATCAAGCGATATCTGCTTGCGGTATTTTGTCGCAATCTGAAATGTGAGCGAGAACGTTCTGCAAATGGAGTAAATTATGATCGCTTTAACTGGTGCAGTTCATTTTCAACGAGTCTTTGAAATGACTGATTTTTTCACGTCTATAACCGTTTTTTTCTAACGTTAAACTCAAAAATGCACAATAACTGAGTCCTTTAAAAGAAAAATGGTTGAGGAATCTGGAAAAGTCCGTTGTATAATGATTCTGTTGACCGAAAACCAGGTGATGATTCCCCAAATCTATCACTTACCACCCAAAACGGAGATCCTTTTCTCGAGCATGTTTAAAACGGTCAAATTCTCGCTGCAATAACAAACTAAGCAAGTGCGGAACTACCGCATATCAAGACTAGTCGATCCGACAAACTTCGCCGAAGGAGCGGAGCAAAGTTTTTTTAGTGTTGAAGACACAGAGCACTTATCGAAGTGGCCTGAACTTGGAGATGAAATTAATGAGCCCTAATTAACAAGACCATTCTTCTGTCATCTGCACTTTCGAATGACTTTGAAAGAAAACTAGAGGCCTGACCAGTTTTACGACTAACTGTCGTATAGTGTTGTGATTTTCAGTGAAGTTCGGTATGGTGGTTGACTGATTAGATATTTTTTATTTCAGCCCACTAAGTGGAAGATAACTGCATCCCTAGGCTTCCATCCATAGTTACTTTGAGGGATAAGACTATGTGCGTGTTTTGCAAACATGCATGTATCATGAATAGCCACATCATTGGTGGCCAAAAAAGTAACGCTATCCAGACATCAGCACGGGACCACATCACAAACGCTGACCTTCAAAAATTCTTCCTACAGTTCTAGAAGAAAGTTAGCTATTCAAAGGTAATATTGTACCGCAAACTTCTCTAAGACTCAGGTCACCAGGTGGCATAGTATATGATATTACCGGTCTACCACTGGGCTAACTGTGCAGTCCAATTGCGTCCGAAATGAGGTAGAGGAATTGTGTCTAAGGGAAAGAATGTAGCTGATGGTCGTGCGTTCTACACAGAACAAACACGAAGAAGCTCTTGCACAGAAGGAACGAGGCGAACAGCAAGGGGACGATAGCCCGCCCTCCTAAGCTGCATTCTGCTTGGTAATATTTATCGAGCACCCAAAGCACTGCAGAGAAGAAGGTTTTTGAAACATCGGGATAAATTTTTTTTTACCTCAAACCTCATATAGAGCTATCTCAGGATCTAACGAGATTCGAAAAACACAGTTAAGTCACCACAGGAATGAAACATAGCGTAGTTATTCATTAAATCCCACAGCCTTTATTACTTGGAACTTGCCAAAGAGCGCGCACATTGTCGGTCTACTTCGCGTAGTCAAATTACCGGTGAATGTATCCACCAAATGTGCTGAGGTTACGGAGACTGAAAAACCTAGGCTGTTCGGTTAGAGATTTTAAATCCTAAAGGCCGTAACCGCTTCTGTGACTGGCTAAGGCCAAATCTATTCACGCGACCAAGAAAGACAAGTTAGCATTGGCTTTCGAAGGTTCCTGCAGAAAACAGATTTGTGGGCTCTGCAGGCTTATTCAGTCCTCGGAAGGCATTCCAAACCCGGCGAAGTTGAATTCATCTGAGACCCAGGGTTTTTCAGAGCTTTGGAAGGAATCACACAAAATGTCTGTACCAGAGCACACTACAGTGATGATTGTTGGTGAACGAGGACGGAAAATCACAGTAACAAGCAATGATGCAATGCACGCTAGCGATACACCAGATTGGCGCTCTTTCACTGTAAAAACGAGCCACGGGAGGGGCTAGCTAGCAACAGAGCCAAGAGCGAGTAAGTTACCGGACGTGAGCACCCGGTCGAAGGCTCCTCATGCTAAAACAGCTAGGCAGATCGAACGACAAGAGAACGGGCCAGTGGTTCGGGCGAAAGCTTCCAAGAATTGTTGTGTGGATTTATCGAGATATAGCTGGGATAGGAAAATCAGAGGAGGGGGCCCTGCCAAACTCAGTTTGGTTACACAGCAAAAGGGCATGGTGGCGATTCCGGCATGAGGCCATACCAGTGATGCTTGGTCACATAGAGCAGTGCCAAACTGTCAGTTTAGGGTTGTCAGATTTTCAGCTAATACGTCGCATTCACGCTAGGGAAGAATGTACAAATTATCGTAGTCTGTCGGAGTCTTGATTCCACGTCCCTAGGTTTTTCAGGGACCGGACCCCAATATAAACATATAAGAGGATTCAACAAATCCGCTTCTCGTGATTTTTTTCGAGGCGGCAACGTTTGAACTGGCTCACAACATAGTGTTATTCCAGCACTGTTTCTAAAACACTAGACGGGACAAGGATAAGGCTGCACCTTCGCAGGACTTGATAATCGAACATGTTGGGGCTATTAATACCGTGTACATAAAAGTATGTGCCCGGATGAGTGGCAAATCGTGCTTTAACTAGATCTGCCGCTGTTGAGGACAGAAGTGCCCGAGCCGAGGACAGTTTGCTCACCTGAATAGCACAGCGTGAACGAAAGATCATTTGAAAACAAACAATCCTCACCGCAACTAATAACCAGCCCAGTCAAATCTTGGAAGGATTTTCAGATTAACTACCGAAATATACAGCTGCATGTTTAATCTAATTAGGGCAACAAAGAATGCACAAGTTGATACTGTCTCAATCCTAGGGCCATCAAAGGTGGCACTGTAAACTGCAGCCGCTGACCTACTAGTTTTCTAAGAAGACCTATCGACCACAAGTTACGGCAGCAACATCTCTTACAATATCTCACTATATGGAAAAGATATATTAAGCGGCCGAAGGTGCAGGTAATTTGCTGGAATAATTTGGAGAAACTGTGGCCGTCATGAGTGCTTTTACCAGTACGGACGAGGAGTTCTGACTGGTGCAGGTCATTTTCGTAACAGACGAGGTCACAGGCCTCGACGTAATTCCACTATTCAAAGACGCATAAATAGAGTCTAGGAGGACAACTGGCGTATCCTAATCACAGCAAATTTGATTGATAATTTGAGACCGCTGATTAGTAGTCAGCAAAACCAACCTGTGGATGAGTTCCATTTCAAAAATTACGTGACTCATTCAACTCTTGGGATACTTCTCTCGCAAGGTAAAACTGTAGTATTCTACAACCGCTTACCTTACTTTCACTGATTTCTGAGATCAAACGGTTGTAATAGTGGGGTCCCTTTTCCGTCATGATCGATTTCAGCTCCCCATGGATTAACATTCTCCAAACACCCCCACGCATTGCTGCAGGGACTCCAGCCCGGCAAAGGTGTTTTAATTCGTTCTGAAACGATGTAACATTGGTGGAATTAACAGCGGTACGCAATGCGACTCACTGTTAGAAAGTTGAGCAAAAGAACGTCGTTTTCTGATGCATAAAAAGCAGTACGGAAATTTTTCGGCTGGTGAGAAACCTTCTGATATATGATTGTTTGCTGCACCGCCAGTCTAGCTCAGGATCGCTAGAATGGTAATGTTTGCAGGACTCCTGTAAAACGGACCCATATTTCTGGCGACAGAGGCACCTCAGATAGCACTTCATCTTGATGATGACGATTACCGAAGCAAAAGCACATGTTCCAAGAAACGTCGGAAACAACGGAGACAATTAAGTTATTTATATGTAGTTGCCTCAATTATCAGATCTGCTTCACCCTCATTTAACCCGGCTTAGCTATCCTGATAACTTCAGCTCAAATATTTGAGCATGTGTTCACTTCTCAGTAAACCCCATGACCAGTGTATGTCCTTGAAATAACTTGACCTTGGTCATCAAACTTGCGATGTAAAAAGAGTTACTAGCACTGAACCACTGCAGGGTGGACGAACCTGACTCATCAGGTCTGAAAAAGCATGGTTGTTCGCAACCATCCACAAGTAAAAATCAATGCTCAGAAGTCCTGACGGTCACAAAGTCGCCGTTCGAGCAGTGGCACAAACCGGTTTCTTCACTCAAACGTGGATGTCTCCCCTTGATCAGGGATGAGGATTTAAGAGTTCCAATCCAGGAAGGAGCGAGGTTTTGCACTTGTGAGCTGTATGATTAGAAGCAAGACTCGAAAGCCATGCTCCTCCACTTTGTTGTGCAAGCAGGGGAAAACAACGTTCAAAAGCGGTGACGTCGACAAAATTTTCGGCCGGTTATTTTCACTTCGAGCTCCCAAAGAAAGGTTAATCAGGGAAAATGTTCAACTACTTACTCTGGATAATTCCCTAGTTGGACTCTTGACCAGTTCTGTCCATGCCCTATTTCGGTCGGCCTCCGGAGCCCGCTGTCTGTCAAGGAACTCACGGAGATGTCTACAAACATAGTGGAGAACTGCAACTTCATCCGCATATGACTGCTTGAAACCGTAAATATCAACGTGATACTCCGTTGTTTTGGACCTGTTTGCAAGGAAATACAAAACAACCGATAAGATTCCGGTGGTGACGATTAACGAAAAGTTGTTGTAAGAGGGAGAATGCGTAGAAGTAATACAATACTCATAAGGTTGCTGAATACCCTTCGACAGCCCAAAGCCAGTTTCACCTGTCTTGGGGCCCACCAAGTAGACAAAGTCCTCGAGTTTCCGTCAATCTCATGTTCTGCTTGAACCCAAATTGCACGAAATTCGACTTATATTCTCAACTGCATACCAGTTTGAGACAATGTGTTTAAAAAAATGCTACTCAATGATACCACTTGCAGTATCTACCACCTTCCAAAAAACGGACGTTTCATCATCAGAGTAACCTGGCAGATTCTGACAAATGCTTCACTCTATCGAAAAAACTTCATTATCTGGTTGATATCTCCCCAACCGAGTGGCAGGCCTATGTCGTTTGGTTAAAACTATTGAGTCACGAAACCCGGGTGGTAAATGTTAGCCCTGATTTCATCAGCTAAAACTAGCGGCTATTATAAGATAATATGTTGCAACTAGCGGGAACAGCTCTGCATTTTGTTTTGAGGACTTTTCTTGCTTACTCAACTCAAAAAGAGGATGTTTCGTACGTTCAAATTGTGGATGAGTGTATAACCTTGGTCTTAATCATTGTTCATGGGAAGCCAATCCACCGGGGCTTCTGTTATTTGGCAACAAAGTGAGCGATGGCGCAGGGTTTAGTGCACGATAGGATGTTTCCAGCCTGTGTCTGGCTTAATGATATCTTGCACACGTCTATCTCGATCAACTTCAGGACAAATGACTGTTGATCTCGCTTGGAGACCAGTTTTTGGACACAGAATTACACGAAATTTCGTTAAGCACTGAGTTAACACCTGGAAACTATTATGAGAAGTCCCAGTACCTTTCTCTCAGTTCTTTCCCTGTCCAGTGAGAACAGGACAGCCCGTCATTTACTGGTTCACTTGATGCGGTGTAGTTGAACATCTCAAAAAGAGGCGGCCATTGGAATCGCTAAATCTTTGCTCAGAGGAGTTCAGACGTCAAAAACTACCAAACATCAATCAGTTCACTCAGCCTAAGGGTATCCAGCTGCAAAGCGTGTCAGGGTACAACAGATACATTCATTGAGTTTTCAGTTTTTCGGTTTTTCAGGAAACGAATATGCTTGTAGTGCCGCCAGACCGCACTGTAGATGCTTTATGTTAAGCTACAAGCCGGGTTTTGTAGCCCTGTCGATTTCAAAACTTGATAGCATCAGTATGCGTTTAAGAAAATTTCGGCTTCTTACTCTTCAATACAAGATAATTCACAAAACCAGATCCCTTTCATCTAAACTGTGCGCATCACAGAGAGTAAACTGGACAATGGTAATTCATTCTAGCCGCGTGCTGTGCGGACGCGTAGTTCCTTTGTTTTGTCACCCAACAGCTGTCCACAGGAGGTTTAAGGATGAGAGATATGGATCACACAACTTTGAGTAATCTTTGGGAAAGATGCTGGTTTAATCTTCGTAAGTAAACACCATCGCAGCTTCAGGTGAACATGTAGATAACAGGTAAGGTGGAAAGATCGGACGCATTCCGATGACCGAACGGAAATGTAACGCACATGGTGGTTGGAACAAGCCTTATCTAAGGACCAGTAATTAGTTGAATCCATCAACTGGCTAGGATAACTACCTGAAAAGCACCAGACTTTACTGACCACTTGGTGACGGTTTCACGACTCTGTTGTACAAGTGCCCAAAATGCGCCTCAACGGCTGTGCAACCACCCAGTCTGCCCACTAGGTGTAATTTTAGCGCTGGTGCTCAATCTCATATTTGGTGGTTTTAGGTAGAATGTGACCGAAACTAACTGGGTGATTGAGGAAGCAAGACTGTGCTTTCAACTTTTAAAGGTTTTTATTTTGGGCAGGCAATCATGTTTTGGGCCATATTTTTCTACGATTTTGTTCACCTCATGAGATGTACTCATGAGAATGGAATGCTTCGAAAGTGTCCCTTTTTTAGATTTGTGCACAGATAGGGTTTGTTTTGGTAACCACACACAACTATGACAGAAAGTAAACCGATTGGCTGCTTCTATTCACGTGAACGTTTATTTCCGCTTAAGTAGGCACGACTAGCTTTGCAGAATAAATTCGTAGGGTTCAAGCGTTTCCACTTTTGACATTCACCATTCGATTCTCGATTCAGCGAAATGAGCCATGTTTGAAAGGAAACGCATTCCACTGTTGCCATCAACTGTTGGTGACCAGAGTAAGGTCTATCTGGGGAGTATACTGCGCATGATGTTCAAAACGGTGGAAATTTCTTATACTCCATCGCACCAGCCTTATGGAATTGTTGAGTTAACGGAGAGTATAAGCCATCCGTACTACTGTCAAAAAGTTCCGTCCTTGTTAAGTCCACATTCCCGGTTTTCTCATCTCTACGGTCTCGTACTGAATTACATAATCAAAGAAAATTGCCATGGTTTTAAGTAGTAAAATTTGTTAAAAATGGCCAATAAACTAGTTCGATGTCATTCAAGACTCCAAAATTGTTCAGACAACCTTCCCGAGCACACCAAGGAGGATACATAAAAGTAGTATCACTAAGAGCATTGGCGGGGAACAGCCTGAGATAAAAATTGTGTGACAACCGTGAGCATCAATTGACTTCGGGCAGTAAGCGCATTAGACAGTGACAAACTGTTGCACCAGTGGCACATTGAATTAACTAATATCAACTAGCCAGGCTAATTACCACAACGAGAAGACACAAATGGAACCCGAGACTACAACTTTGGTGTTTACCAAAACTTACCGGTTTAGTAGGGGTAGAGTTGGATCTTTCCTGCGGGCTTCTTCCAACAGCTTGGCCAATACAACTTTGCACTGGAATTCAGACAAACAGTAATAGATAAATTACAGTCGAAAGTGTATACAAAAATGCCTGGACTAATGCAGCACCAATGTATGCTAACTCGCTAGGTGACTGATTACACGAACGCACAAGGGTGAATTAAAAATGTGGGTGGTAGTGCAGGCGACATGGAAAAAGTGCATGACCGAAAGCGCGTTAGACAATGAGGTGGACTAGAAGGCGTACAATATCACCAAAGCGGGAAAACATCAAAAAATCCTACAGCTTGAGAGACGGTCCAACGAGAGAATTGTAGCTACGAAAACAAAAGCAAACCAGAATAAAGCGTTTCTAAGCAAGTATCATCATTCGTTCCTGAATCAGCAAAGCCATGATTGATTGTGGACTTATTGGTGAAGGGGAATTAGATAGCCGTTTTGGAGAAGTTTGGAAAACAGCTACTAGATTTAATGCTCGACAACTAGTTCCAAAGCAATGAATTATCCACCGGTTCCAAGCGTTTTGCCAATGACGGAATTAGTTGAGTTATGAGAAATGTAAATCTGAGTTTGGGTAGTTTTCTATTGGCCAACAGCTCTCAGGTTCAACAGTTGGATTTCGAAAATTCCCTGTACACAACACCGCTTCTGTGAAAGTTTTACACCGGCATCTTGTTTAATCCACCGCCGTTGATATACCGAATACCAAACCCTGAGGTGAACGGTTTTCAGAGGCCAGTTTGTTTTCAAAATCCTGCCTGACTTCTCACTTTTGTGAAGCTGGTTTAGATCCATCACGTAAATAGCAAAATATTTTCAAACGAATCTGTATAGTTGGTCAAATGGTCTATCCAATAAGAGAGTTGTTCAAATTCATTACTTGGACAAAATATAAATCGGCTGCGAGACACTGACAGCCCGAAACCGCATAAACTGGTAGCAAAACTTCTACAGTATGTGGGCTTTGCGCGACAAACAAATGAGACTTTGTGTTGCAGCGGTGCTCCGTTGATTAGACTCACTTGTTCGTACAACTGTGCGGGTACGGAAAACGCGGTAGGACTATACAGGACCGTTGGTCGTTCGCGCTTATAACATAGTTAAATTTTCATCGAATTCATTAAAACATATAGGTAAGCTAAAATGCAGCATTTTAAGTGTAAATAGACAGAAAACAAGGTAAAATTGACTCCTCCCTGTTCGGTAGAATGGTTATACCTTGGAAAACGTGAAATAGGATCATCATCATTATACGCGAATTCAGTGATTCTCTGTTCAATGCCGAAATAACAAACTAGGTCCCATCTTTCTGGAATTATGAGATTCTGTCATTTCTAGAATATGTATCCTTCTTTGAGCGTGCCATTGGATACAAATGCATATGCCCGACAATTTGCAATCGTGCCAAAAGCTGATGGACTATTTCTGGAGTGACCTTAGTGAGTTGTTCAAACGAGAAACAGCTAAGAGCAATTGCGCCTAAATCACTGCTTCCAGAATAAAGCGCCATTCATCCTTCACTCACGTGATCCCAGTCATGTGGTCACACATGTTGATTGGCTGCTTGAGGTATAACCACTCAGATGGAAGTCTGATTCATCGGGTGAATTTTATTCTTCCCGTTTTCGGCCTTTCAGAATAGACTACCTTTACACACACGAAGAAGTCTCCGTTGAAATCCTCAGAATTCCTCCTACCATCAGCAATTTCCTTTATTCTTGTCGAGTGTCATCCGTACTGCGGGAACATTCGGTGAAATCAGACTGAGCAATCATTTAAAGGAGCTGCTAAAAGCAAAGAACCTCACAGCTATCTCAGTGGAAATCACCGTGGCCTGACAACAAAGTGTAGAAAAGAATATGTGCTGAAATATTGGTAGCTCGGGTGAGTTTATCGGCTGTTGACCAGGTGGCTGTTGATCTGTTCGCCGAGCTTGGCAATATACCTGGAAACGTTTCGTCACCATACGAGGAGAAATCATCAGTGCGCAGTTGGGTGGGTACCTCCAGTTTTTCTGAGTGCGTTTATATAGCATTTGGAGGCTATCTGTTATCTCTTAACGTAATCGGCTAGTTAGGTGACAGCGTTCTTCGTGAATTTATTGGTCCGTTCGTGATCTTTGTCGCGTTGTGGTTTGCGTTCCTTTGAGTCGATTGGTCATCCTAAAACTACTAAAAATAGAAGGCATTGGGACGACCAATCACCTCGGAGGAACGCAAGCCACGACTCACCAAAGATCACGAACGGACCAATAAATTCACGAAGAACGCTGTCACCTAACTAGCCGATTACGTTAAGAGATAACAGATAGCCTCCAAATGCCATATAAACGCACGCTGGCAAACAAGTGGTACCCACCCAACTGCTCACCGATGTTGTCTCCTCGTATGGCGACAAAACGTTTGCAAGCAAATTGCCAAGCTTGGCGAACAGACCAACAGCCACATGGTCAGCAACCAGTAAGAATATGTTATTTTGCTGTGCAGTAAGAACGGAATAATGTGTTCGGACGGTGAATATCAGTACTGGCTTATTTCTCTTTGTTCACCTAAAATCGTTTATTAGGAAGTTTGAGTCACACATTTACCAATCGAACCGCTTCAAGCTTACCTTGCTTCTACCATAATCTCCAAACACTAGGCCATGACAACTGTCAACGCGAAATGCGCCCAGGCACGATTCCAAAAGTTTTACGTAGTCATACTTCCACTGCAGCACATCTGAGTTAAGCTTCTTTGTGTAACTGCATATGGATTTGTGACAAAGTAAAAATCTGCATTAGAGTCCAACTCCCAAAAGGAAGAAAATAAAAATAACCTGTAGTTTCAAACCGTAAGCACATGGACAAAAGTACATTGGTTTACATAGGAAGGTTCCTTAAAACGTCTCCCATCCTACTCGTCATTTACACCAGTTTACTTTGTCCTTTTTCGGAGTCGTTGAGGGCCAACCTTCAAAATCGACAGAGCACATCGTCATTTTCTATAGATGGAGAAGGCCGATTACTGATTGTCTATCAATCTAAAACACCAACGAGGATTTGAATCATGCGCTTTTTCGATGGCTCTTTTCGCTGCGCACTTCAGGGGCGCGCAGGAGGCTATTGAGAAACTCTCGGACCCTGATGTGGAACAAGTCTACCCATTGAAGTCACTTTCGGACAGCCCACAACCTTGCAAGATGTTGGGCTGCCTGTGGAGCAGTGCAACCAACTAAACCTAAGCACTGGATCTCGAGTAAAATTGCTCGATGCTTGGACATGTACTGCTCCTGACTGAGGGTACAATACTGCCAGGTGAACTGGTAAACTCCAGGTCAAAACATCATCTGCGCGGACCAAGAAGCTTGGTGGATCCAGAAAGTTGAAGAGATGAAGTAGGCGAGAAACTCTAGGAATGAGCCTAAACTGTTCTAGCTGACACACAACAGTGGGCCCTAAGAAGCCTCTTGTGAGCAAAAAAGTCACTGATTGCAATAGCCCACTTATCTGTAAAGAAGAGCTCCAGAATCGTCACCTTAAACACACCCAAGAACAAGTCAAATGGTTATCTGCAGTTGCTCAGCAGAATTCTTGGCCGGCAACGCAGCCCTGGACAGCGAACTTGGAACCTTCGACGGCTTCTGACTGAGTTGGGTTGCGCTAGACAGTAATCTCGACATGACAGTTACCCCAACCAACGTTTCAGCCAAGGAAGTCACCTGGTATGTAGTCAGTCGTTTGTTAAACCATGAGTGTGATATGGTTGCGGGAGGGAGCTAAGGGAAAATGTTTCGCAAGTTCGATTCCCACATACGAGAGTAAACTCTTGGTGGATGATAATTTTACGGCAGCTGTGACTGTCGGCGAGCCAAAAAGAACTTATCTACACTTAGGACAACGGGATATTTTTCACTGGAAACTCGTAAGTCTATTGAGGAGGAAGGTTTTGAGATTGAAAACAATAGGATTTTAGTTTTAGAGATCTTCGGCATAGAAGCAAATGCGTTGTTGTCGAAAGGAAGGGCGTGTCCCATGTGGATCAAACTGAGCTGGTGACATATGCCTGCGACGTGACGGACATTTGTAAAGCTCATCGTTCATTTGGCTCTCGCAGACTGAGTAATCCAATTTAAGTGTGTCAGTCTTCTTAAGTTCCTGGTAATCGATCAAAAAGATCCGCTTCACGCCAGAGAAACCTCAGTTTATTGCTGCTAAGCGCCGAGTTTTTATCAGGCTACAAACAGCATCGTTTGCCGCTCCTTGCGTGCTCCATGAGCCGTTCAAATATACTCGCACCTGATTGGCCCCTATCTGATGGGCTCTATGACACTTGGAGTCGGTCGGTCCTTCCTCGAGGTCACTGACTGTTTTGAACTGTAGCGATGGCTTGGACAAATCCTTCTACTCTGTGAGATGATCAAACCTAAGTTCGTTTGCAGTGAAAAGCTCCATTTATTGGCTACAGCGCGATTCCTTGATTCCGTGTCGCTATTGACCAGCATTACTTTCAGCTCACAGAGCACTGGTCTCAACTCTGATTCTGTGTTGTGTAGTGTCCTCACAGATACGGCTAGTAAAATAAAGGCATATTTCCCCCGAGTTGCCGTTTGAACATTAGGCCAATATGCAAACTGTTTTGGCGGTTCCTCATTCATCACTGTCGACCTGAATATGACTCCAGAGCTCGTGCAGTTTCTGGAGCGGTGTCGTTGCCTGTTCCTTCTACTGACTAGCAGCACATGTGTGGACAACCATTTTGAAATGTTACCTGAATCTGTACGATGTCTTACCCCAAGAACACCGCGCTAAATGCTCTTGCAAAAGTTACCTAAAAACCTCTCAGCTATAAACGCTTTCATTTCTTGTTACTAATTTCATCAGTTTCAGTTTGCCGCAGGCGTACACCTTCTCTAAGTTTAGGCTCCGGGGCATCTCTTACCCTTCATCCCGGAAACATATGCACAAGTCTTCAGGAAGGTGGACAGTCGCCAGCTTTAGTCAGATCGGCAGAAATTTCTCACACAGTAGAACATCAGTATTTTGTGGTTACGGAACGAACGCCAGGTACTAGCCGTATACGCACGCCGTTTCCTCACTTATCCACCAAAGCTACTTTCCAAATCCTTTTGACTTCTTTGCAACTTTATGTAATCTACAGGTTTATCTAAATTTGTTGGAGTGTCGGCCTCGGATTTCTGCCACGGCCGACCATTTTTAACGGCGTCCGAAAAGTTGGATCTCCGTTTCTTAAGTTTTGCTTCTTCTTTCGATTCACCCCCTTGTCTTACTGTAGCGATGTTGAGCAATCACATCCGCGTGTTATTAGCTGCGAATGATTTGAATGCCTGTAGCAATTCTTCCCCGTTTGGTAATGAAGACGGTGCCACACTCTCTCGGGTTAAACTCCGCTTATCTTGAACTGAATGTCCTGTACCTTTGAGTCAAAAGTGGAGTTACATCCCAATTATTGCTGAGAAGATGTAGCTTTATCACTCGTACGAATGAAAAATCTGTCACGGCGCTCTGGAATTTTTGTCCCCTCAGCTCAATGAGAGAGCATATCATCAGTGATGATTTGTATGCGTGACTCTGGTGCGTGCATACAGACAATGAATTAAGTTTGAATTCTACTTACTGACCGGAATAGTCAGATGAAGGGGTTTTCAAAAAAGCAACCTAACGAATATTGTATTCTATCCAATCAAGAGCAGTATCCTACTTCGCTGAGTGAACTAAGTGGACTGGCTACACTCCGGTCCTCCATTCAGGTTAACTGAGAACAGACGGCGAATGCGAGCTCACCAAATGCACAAGTCAGTTAGTCACAGACTAACTGAGTGTTCGCTCCAAAAACGTCGGTCCGAGCATGGGCCAAAATGTAAGACTCAAACTCATCGAGCGCTTTGTAGAGGATTTGAGACGAAATCTTATGGCTGATAGTAACCTACTCGATGGGGTAGTAGGTAGAACGACCGTGACCGCGAGACTTGAAATCGTAAATCTTCAGCTCTCAGTGGAATGCCAAAATTAAAAACAGCGAATCGGCGAAGTAGTTGTGTATCGTTTGTGACGTTTCAGTAGCTTGTAGCCAGCCTTATTCATAATACTGGCGTAAAACTGGACTTAGTGCTTCACAGCTTGAAGACAGATGCTGATAGGTGATTTATGGTATGCAGGGTTGTCCCAGTTGAAGTTGCTTACACAATTCATGGCTAAGCTTTGGGTCAACAGGTGTCTGAAATGCTAGAACGACTGCATAAGCCACAATGCGTTCACCCGGAATTTAATAGTATATCGGCTACAACGCATTTACTATGTTGTGCGGGATGCTTACTGCTGATGGTTTCCAATAAGGATTGGACAGCTGTAAACTGCTTCTCATTTGTTCGGCATAGATTATCTTCACTCACAGGGCGAAATGTCTATTAAACTACTCATCATTAATGTTTTGTTCACATGGCGGTACAAATTCGCGCGAATAGCTACTGAGAAGGCTCTCACAAGACTTTGAAGCAAAGAACATTGAACTGATGTTATTGCAAGTGTGTAGCAGAGAAAAACTAATTAAATAGCTATCCACTCAATTGGAGGTTCAGATCTTGTTGTCAATAGAGAGTGAAATTGGATGGCTTGAGAATTAGGTCTCTGGCTGGTCTAGAAGCATTCAGTTTACAGGACAAGATCGTGAATTAGCCGGCTAAAAAATTGAATGACGATGTGCCATAACGCAATCATTCATCTTTGCAAATGAACTTGTGAAACGCTTGGAAGCCAGAAAGTCACCAAATGCTGGACTAACTAATTGACTATACGTTGCCAATCAACACTGAACGTGCAAACTAGATTTTGGTTACACGCTCGAAACCGGGTCAATCGATACTTAGGTACACTGGCAGCGATTTGAAAGGTAACATATTATTTGTAGTGATGCCACGATTAGCCTGATGTGTATAAAAAGTTAGATTCTCTGCTCATTCACAACGGCATTCATAAGGATATCCAAAAGTGTGCATTGAGAAAGGTTACACTTGAAGTGCTTGATTCTAAAGCTACTCAAGCATATAAGAGTTTGCAACCAAGTCCAACAAGTGAACGTTTCAAGCTTTGTACTGCCTGCTCCACCGAACCAAGAATCGGATAACACTTATTCAATAGAGCCATTCTGAAGATCACAAGTGTTTCTTGATACAAGATATCCGCGCTGGTATCCCTTGAAAGACTGTAGAAAAGCCTGTGGATTTAGAAAAATTAGGATTGTCCCCCCAATGGGACATGCTATAATTAGAAAAGTAGTATGAGACTTCCTGTAATAACTCCCCGTAAACAATGATGGTGATGGTGTGCACGACCTTCACATCTTTAGCCAATCCGTACCTCCTTCATACAATTTCCTCTCTAACGCGATTTTACGTCTTTGATGTTTACAAAGGTCTCTGTCACACAGAACAATATCCTGATCCTAGGTTGTCTTGTTTTATAAATGGATGTTGGCTATGTGTATGGTTGTAGACGCTGAAAGATTATGGACACTTGTGACACCAAGGAACGATAATCAATCCAGAATATAAGGTGGCCTATTGCACGATAAGGTAGCAATTCGCGAGCTTCTCAGAAAATATCTTGTTTTTCTGCTTTATTGGATCTTCCATTTATGGTGGACATTCCGACACAGGTATTCGAGAACCTAAGTCATTTGTGGCCATGAATGATACGTCAACTCAAGTGTGCGCAAAAACGAGTTATCGTAGTAAGTGTATGAAATCGAAGTTTTTTCTGTCAACAAAGGCACGAAACCTATTTGTGTTGGGTTCGCTACGCATATCTCCCACTGGTGTTGGGAAGGATCAGTTTCACACTACAGTATGTCAGTTATTCGATTGAAAGTTTGATGACTTCGGGGAAATTTCGCAAAGCAATTTCTAAAGCAGAAAAAGACGGAAAAAGTTTAATCATCCACAGGACCAGATGAGGTGCAATTAAACTACACTCATGCACACATGAATGGTCACGAACCATTTGATAGCTCAAACAGGCAAACACCCCATGAGATGATACTCAGTACAAGACGATATGCAAGGCCTGCTGTCATCAGCTATTCACCTGATGCTCTTGCTGGAATTATTTTCATATTCCCATTCCCAGTATCCTCGGGGATTTGTCTATCTAGTTAACAACTAGCAGGATGCGAAATCCATGTTCGATGCTTTCTCACATTAAGACACATGGCTAGCTGCGATACACAAGAGCGTGTCTCTTAAATTTCATCAGATCTTAAATTCCACGGAGTTCCTTCAAAACTGGCGCACTGAAAAGCAAGGTTACCGTCCCCAGGGTGGCGCAATAGCATTTACCATCATCCGAGATGTAGAGGACATTGAAAATGCCGTAGAAAAGTCGAACCAAATATTCGGGGCCTGACAAAGTTTAAGGGTCAAACGTGAAGCACCATTGATTCATGAGTGAATTTCAAAAGTTTTGTCAATAGTACTGGTTCGAAAACATTTCCACTCATCATACCCTCGGAGATCAGTGGACAAGACTGCTGTTCCTCTGTGTTTAAGTAATACATGAACAGGGCATGAATTATTGGAAGACATATCTTAAGCAGCAAAACAAAACGCATCCACAGGACCACCAAGGAAACCCATCCGAACAGAGGCCATTTACGTGGGTGGTGTACAATCTCACTCACCAAAAGGCACACCAAACCCTAAAAAAGTCTGCAGGACCTTGAAAGCGGCTAAAGCAGTCCCGCATATCACAGGCCTTGATATCCAGAAAGGAGATATTTCACAAGCAAAATGGTACACACACTACTGATGACGTAGTTCTACTCTGCGACGAAGCTAACGCCGATTTTAATGACTCCAAATATGGAGTTGGAATACGATACGTTACATTGCGTACAGAAAATTTCGTAGAACTTAGCTAGAGGCAGGTTTGTTGCTCTACGAATTTGCTCAGATTGGGAGTGGATTGGAAAGTCTTTATGAGAGCACAGCAGCGTGGCAAGTGAGGGCCCAAGTAAGCATTAGCGGATTTCTTTGAACAACCCGTCCTCATTATTGTCCATATACCAAGAATTTCGGTCATCTAGTTCAGTGGTACTCATAAGGTTGATGAAAATTCCCGAATACCCCAATTCGGGTCCAGCCATTCTTGTGGCCCATCAGGAAGGTCCAGTTCAGAATCTCTATCAGCTGCTTTCCACTTGGACAACAAACCCTAGTTCCCCTAAATACACTCACCTGCATACCAACTTGGCTTTGACGGGAGACTCACCTGGAACCCAACTGAATTTTTCGTCTATGATGTTCTTAAAAGATTAGTTACGCTGCAGTAAAAATTCGTTTGCAAATTAAGCTGACCAGGGTATCATCTGAAATTTACCAGAAGGTTATAATACCAAAGAGGCAGGCGAACTTCGGTTGAATTCCTCGTGAATACCAGCTTACTTTGCAAAAAGGCCGAATAATATGGGCCAGTTCCCACCACTATGGAGCACTGCTCATCATGGAGGGTCTTCCAAAGGTCAGCGCGTTTCAGACAAACTCACAATAACAAAGGAGGACCCAGGAAATGTGCGCAAAACGCTCACTGGTAAGCACTGATAACTATGCAAGTCCACTAGAAGTAAACAGACTTATATGTTCTTGTTTTTTTTTGCATACATGTTCAATTTTACTTTGAAGCCATCATAACCCGGGCTATCTTGAGTATCTCGGATAGCCATTAATCATCAGAATCAGAGCTGCACAAACCGCGCCTCAGTGGTGGTTCCAGTGACAGACTCTGTTGGCCAGCTGGCGATCGAATTGCTCACTGTTGCCCTTGACACTAATGGCTCTCGTCTCCAGATATCCTGAGGGCTGATAACGTCTTACCTGTTACAGACAGGCAGAACCGCTTGGGCATCGCAGCGCACCAGATGCTGGACACCCCTGTAGACAAGACCAATGTAAGCCTGGCCCTAAAAAGGCTTTCTGATCTCATCACAACACACTATAGTGGTTTTAGTATTTTTCGAAGGTACTATTGAGCAGACAGGTAAAGCTTTCTGATATCCTCCATTTACAAGACATGCTTCGCAGATTTAAATCAAGACTGAGCAGTCCACACTGCTTGAGGCTATAGATTTTGTGTGCGGTCCAATCTCACTTCTCATTCACACGGCGCTGCTCACCTGTGTAGACGCCTGTTAGGTGCCGTCTTTCCAACGCCAGCCTTCATGTTTTGCCTGTCCGTTGTGGGAAATGATCGAACCCAATGATCTGATATCGGTCATTTGTTTCAACTCTTTATCAGTTGTGTCTGTCGGTCCTACAGGCATTTTTATAAAGGCGAGGGGAAACTTGATCTTTGTGGCATTGCTTTTAATCCTAAAAGTTCTGTATGGCGTGTCATATTGTCTATCACGCGTCTAAATTCTTTCAAATAGTTGTTCAGAGAGGGTATGCTACCTTTGTATTTGAAGTTCTCTGCGGACGTTTGAGGACTGCACTTGGCACTGAAACTTATTCACCTTCAAACGGCAGGTCGATCTCAAAGCTGAAGGTCACCGGGAACAACGAGCCGCTTTGTAGTATATCGGACGAGATGTCGAACTCAGGGCCTTTAAAACAGCTTACCTCGTCCAGGAAATCGCCTCAAGATTCGCGGGTTTTGCTTACACACCATCAACTAAAGTGCTCGTCCACACTGATCCTAACAGTGAAACGGAAGCAGTCTAAGGTACTTTGTTGAAATTTACATCGACATTCTAGGTTCTAGCAAGGAGCGAATATTTGGTCCACATTTTCGTAATGCAAAACGACTTATTTAGAGATCTTACTTTCAAGCTTTCCTGAAAACTACGTTTCAGTAGCACCGGTGACACCAATTCCATGTTAGTTGTCAAAGGGGATTATTAAAGCCTCCAGGTACAGATTCTGCTCCCCAAAATGAGGAATAAATATTCATGTAAAGGCTTTAAAAATGCGAAAGGGCACATATATTTACTTCACTTGGAATACCGCCCCTCGTCCGGGGGATTCATTGTCCAATGTGTGTTTGGTTACCATGGTAGGCCTTGGTTCGTTTGGTTGTTCCGATTTAATATTGTGAGGTATTGGTGCCTAGGTTGTCTCGAGGTCTCGGTCTTGTCTTGACGCATGCTTAGGCTTACCTGAGGTCTTATATTCAACGCTTCATGTCCCTAAAGTGGTCGCTGATGAGACATCTTGAGACATATGCTAAAGATTGCGTGGTGTCAAATTTAAAAGCCGACCTTCGCACGAGGCAAAACTCGGCTAAAATCGTGAATCTTGTGTGCGAATTCCATTCTTAATGCAATGTACCCACTGGTCGCTTGCAGAAGGCAACTGACTTTCAGCTTGGGACTGATTAGGTCGACTAGCGTATAATTTAGTGATTACAGACCATGCAAATTATCTCCGATTTGATTAGAGATCGACCAGTAGTACGTTTGGGTGTTTTGGAGAATGCAACTTCCATCAGGTAAGGAAATGAAGTCTGAGCTGGCTATATACAACCGCATGATCCGTGTGTCCTGTGTTTCTAGCCTCAACGTTTTTATAAGATCTACGTTATGGTCGAATGCAGCCCACTTTTTGGAGCTAAAATGCGGTGTAGCTGTGAGGTCTCTGTTCTAGCACGACGTACAAATAGCTTGTTCCAAAGTCAACAAGCCTGAAGGCACTGTCACGAGCTTAGCCCAAAGGGAAACTGTCAAGTGTAAACTGATCTTTCTGGGTATTCTGTTCACTCGCTACTACCAAGATCTCCCTTCTTGATGTCCTATTGACTAGCTTATTGCAATGCTCTTTAAAGTCGCTTTTGACGGATGCAATTAACACAGCTCTTGCAAAATACAAGGTAACCAGTTTCACGGAGTCATCCCTGAAACCACTCATTGCGGGTTTTGAAGACAGTGGAGTCCAGCTAACTAGGACATCACTCATAAGTTTACCGAAATCAAAGAGATCGCCTTCGGGGGGGGGGGTCCAATAAACCGACTAGCCCAATGCCGCACAGTCAGCAAAAGAAGCTGTTTTCACGCATCCAGATCCGTCTCCTACCGGAGTTAATTAATCAGGTTACCCCGAGATTTGCATGGTTTGTAACATCAGCGCATGTTGATACTCTGACGGATGAGGATAAGGAGAATGCAAACATCATATCAGCATGTGCGACTGAGTAGCGAGTACGATTGGATCAAAGCTGTCTACTCATGTTACCTTCACGGCTGGTAGTCATGTGACCACATCAGCTACTGAGAGTCATAAAAAGATGGGCGCATACACTGGATGACTGCTCTCACCGTGGCCTACCATGCAGACTATGTAGCGGCAGGATTATCACACACAGGTCTATTTTGTATATCGCTAAATGCTGGTGGGAACCTTCATCTAGAATGGAAATTGCCACCTGGCTAGTTATTTGCACGGTATCCGACGGCATTCGACTCTCAGATTTATTGACATCAGAATTTGTAGTTCACCGTTAGGCAAATTCACCGGAATTCTCATCCAAATCCGTCACACATTTATGGTCAACCAGCAGAAAAACACTGATTGTGACCACTTAGAGCCAAGTCGTTGGGTTTACGAGATTGGATCATAAAAGTCTTGTTTTTGTGTGTGCTTTATTTCTCTGCAACTCCACACACCACAAATAACCTGAAGCAGACAGACCACACAATCTGCAGTGAATAGAATTCTTTGGAACTCAATCCAACGATCTAAAGAAAAGCCTCATTGGAACAGGGCTACTGTCAAATTAACGAAAAACCTATTTCTCGGCAAAATGAAAAAAAACGTCGAAAACCTACCGAACTTGCTTAGCACCGTGATCAGTAAGCATGTGTTGCACAGCTGACAAATCTCGCACTTCGCTGACCAGAAAGTGGAGCTTCTTCGTGAGTACTCGCTGCTTCCTTTCCATGTCAATTACCATGTGGCGCAACGTGCTATTTGTGACGTTTTCCATTCTACAACGATAACAAACGAATGTGGTTTGATGAGCAGAATCCCATCAGAAAGTAGACTGTAATGCTTTCCACGCTCGATGTTGGAGAACAGATGATTAAAGAAACATTTAGTGCAAGTGCCCAGACGAAAGGGCAGTTTAACTGGTAACAGCAAATTTTCAGACCATATAAATTTAAATTCTCCGGTAGATGATCTGAACATGATTTAATATGTGATTTTAGAGGAAATGAAATGATGCATGTGCAACAATAATACAACTTTATTGTAGTCAGCCTTGGGACATTTGTTCTGGACAGTGAGTTTCGTGATATCTGCAATCTACACGGAATGCGCAAATCAAGACTGAAACGCTCATCAACTTTGAGGTGGTTCACTTCAGCCTTCAGAGACGATTTTCTACCCCTATCAGGCAATTTCTGTGTTCAAACCCTGATTATCCAAGATAGTTTTGCAAGAGTTGTTGGCAAAGCAATTGGTTAGCAACGTTTTGACTCAACCACACTTTTTTGTCTATCCATATATTATCCCAACGTCCACATGGACAGATTTTTCGGTTCAGTACATATAACGACTGATACGTAAGTGATACCCTTCAATAAACGCGATACAGTCTCATTTTGTTTACATCAAGAGGACGAATAATCAGTCACTAATGCTCACAATCAAAAGCAGCGGATTATTACAATGACAAGACATCGGTTGTTTCTTCAGTATGACAAATGCAGCCCTAAACTCATCGGCTGGGTGAATGAGATGAACTTAACAAATCTTCGCCTTGTCAAATAAAGTCAAATGATGTTTTATTGGTGTAAAACCAATATTTCTTATTGATTAATTAAAACTGCTTGGGAAAACGTGACCACCCAGGTCCAGAGCGAGAATAATTGAAAGAAACAAGTGGATTTATTACCATCTCACAAAGTATGCGTTTTCTGACCTTCTTGCATGATTCTGGTTTTGTTATAGGCACCGAATAAATGTTTGCTTTTTGTGCAACAGATTGACACTGTTTGGTAAATTTGTTCGCAAACATCAGGGTGGGCAACTTTCCTGGGAAACTTAGTAGTCATCACAGTGATGGCCTGGGCCCACACACCGATACGCGTGCATAGGCACGTTTTGCCGGCTTGTTTGTTCCTTAGGGTCTACTGAACGGGTTAAAAATCGGGATGGAGAATTAGTCCAGTGCAGTTCGGTTTGACAACCTTAAACCGTTAACATATTTATGGCGTTTCGGGTCGCCACAGTGTTGGACAGAGAAGATGCAGAAGAACCATCAAAACAGAAGAAAGAAAAAGGAAAGATAATACCAGGTTAATGAATAGGAACAAGACGATAGGTACAACACAGTCACTGATCACAGATGACACACACCAGCGCATCGAAAGGCTTTTAGTAGTTTTTTCATGCTCCGTCTGCAGTTGACACGCCGTTTACCTTGTGAGCCTGGCTCAGTAAACAAGACACGGTGAGGCAGTCAGCCACTTAGCCTAGGGACTAAGCCAGTGTAGTCCTCAAAGACTTGTCATCAAAAACCATTGGTTGCAGGACAACGTTGTCAACTCGATGTTCCGATGATACATGTGCAATGCTTCAATGGCACTGATGGTCAAAAACGAGTAATTTTCTTTTGTCTTCTACGCACAGCGGACAAGACTCACAATTGTAAATCAATACTGGTCACACTGGCGCGTTGCCGACAGGCTTATGTCACTTCGATTCCTAAAGTGTCCAGGTTGACGGAAAGCAGAAAGAGCTTTATCATTCAGGATTTCTTCTTTCGTCAGCATTGCTGCCATCTGACGTGATGCAACTACCCAGATGAGCAAATTTACCCATTATCTGTAGTTGGTCTGGTGCCATACATAACTTTAGTGGTGCGTTCTCCCACACTTTGCACTCTGAATGTTTAAGACGCATAACAAAACGCATGGCAACCCTACATAGGTCATTCAGTGTATTTTTTACTTGGATGGATTCAGAACCCAGTGCCACAATATCCACTGCATACTACAAGTCTTTAAGACCACCCCTAGGAGGAGCTCCGAGCCAGAGATAGAAGACTGTAAATGTTTGTTTGATGATTCATTCAATCACGAAGTTGAAGAGGAAAGGACAGCACCGTTGGACATCAGTTTTTTGTGGTCATCTCAGGAGAATACTCTCCATAGTGTCTCATGCACCCATCGGTGTTGGGATGTAAGAATTGAAGAAGTGACCAAAATATTTGGGACGCCTTTGAAACAGAGGCATAGCCACAGAGCAATGCGATCGACCAAATTGTACACTGCTTTCACATCTAAGAAGACAAGTGTTGGCCTTCTAAAGGTGTGACAGCGTTGGACGAGTTGTTGTAATGTAAATATGCGGTCGATGCATTCGCAACCGGACGAATGTGCCTCTCACGAGTGCTTGTAAGTCTGTGTACGATGATACGTGTGTGCAACTTAGAATCGACGGTGAATAAACGATATGCCAATGATTCTCGTATTTAGACCTAACACCTTTCTAAATTCAGGAAAGACGATAGCCAAATTCCATTTCGATTGCACTTCCCTGTCAGACTGTGAACGTGTTATTCTGCTCTAGGCTTAAAGAATGCAGGGCAGAGACAGTCAGGACCGGATGAGTTAATATGCTTCAAAAGTTTTGTTTCATTTTTGACCTGACCTTCTGTTGGAAGCAAGCATTTCACTTCCTAGTGTAAAGCTGCTGGTGCGTTGATAGTTAGGCTGGACGCTTTGGGCCAGTTTCTTCGAAGTATTCCGCCCGTCGAAGCGGATGGCGGGACTTAGACAGATTGCGAGCTCTAGTCGCTCTGTGCCAGTTCATTCATCGGTTTACTGACCAGCAGCTGACCTGGCCTAGTGTTGCGGATCAGTTGAAAAGGATTTATACTATTTTTAACAGTCGTTTCCTCGCCACGTTTTGGACTTCCTGTAGCTGTTATTTCTCTCGGTCAGTCTTGAAGCTTTGGGCTAGGCGTCGTTCCGGAAATCTCACTGATTTCTAGTTTCGACACACTGACAAATTTTGCTTTCCTCTATGAGGGATATGGATAGCTACGGGGTCAAACTTAAATTGAGTTGCGACCTCATTTTTTGGATGCAAATAGTAGGCGATGAATTTCTGACGTTTCGGATTTCAAGCTGGTCGTCATTTCGGTGACCGATTTGTTTCGCGTTCCAAATGGTTTAGAAAGCTGCTGCTAGAGGTACTCTTCGAATAAACAATCTTTAAGGTAGCAAATATCAGTGCGCTAACTAGCTTTTTCAGCCGCTGAAGACAAACCGCAACAGAAGCACGAACCAGGACATTATCTGACTAGGCACACGTCCCAAAAGGAGCAACGGTCTTGAACACAAGATCACCATCTGTAACTTACTACTCTGTCATCAAGCTGGGTGCTCGATTCCTTACACTTGAGTGGATGCCAGGTAACGTCATGCTCCCATTCGTGCTCAAAGCTTGTTTGTCATAAATAGATTATACTGATCAGGCGATCATGGCCGAACAGTTAAATGTTGAAACTACCAGCCTGGGGGTTGTTGTTTTTGAAACTCCCTTGAGTTTCATGAGTTGGGCACAGCTGATGGTTCCCAATGAGGATGAAACAGCTGCACATTACTTCTCGGCTAATCAGCATAGAGTGGCTCAACTAACAGCAGGAACTCTCTATTGACAGTATCCAACTCTTTCCATACTACCAAAAATGAATGGCAATCAGCGCACAATAGTTGCAAGAAATCAACCTTGTCATTTCTTCCACCGAGATGGTCCCAAAGCTTGTCAAGCCTTTCCAACGAAATATATTCAAATCGCCTATCAGTATCGTGATATCCGTGCACTTGGCCATCCGGAAAACTTTCGAAAGTCCTCCATAAAAAAAGTCTTTTACAAAGTCTCTGCTGCATTTCACTGAAACGCATGCAGAGATAACGAACAGATTTTGGGCGTAGGATCGTTGGCTGAGGATTCTGACAGACCCCGCCAGTCTGACTGCACCCAGTAGGTTGTTCACAGAAATTCAGACAACCAGAATTTCTATAGCTCCAATAAACGGCACAATACTGACACCTCGAGACAGCGGGGAGCCAGTTCTGGATCACCTGACACGCAGAGAGTAAACCATGAATAAACAGCTGCTTTGAATCATGTTCAAGTGCATTAGCCTGGTGGGGTCTTGCACACATGTTTCGGAAACATGACATACCTCAACTTTTAAAAAGAAAGGAGTGTTGATCTGTCTGACGAAGAATACGTAAGTTGAACGCTGAATAGATTCTTTGGTATTGGTGGTGGTAGTGCACAATCAGGTTTTATTTTTCTAAGTAGAAGTTAGGAAACGACGCTAAAATTAAAGGGCTACGAGCATAATAGGTTTTAGTAATATGGGTAACAATCACAGTTGAAGCTGATAAATTAGGGGTACTAGCCGCTAATTGCAGGCTAGTGGATAGGAGCAGCTGTCGAATACAATGAAAAATTCCTCCTAGCTTTTATTCTAAAAACCAAGTGACTTCTCTTGGTTGCACCAGCAGATGCCAACAATTTGTTGGGACACTATAAATAGTCTTACACTAGTGTTATTGATTAAGCAAGAGTCTGGTGGGTAGTGCAACCATTTTTTACGGCATGTCCAACTTACATGGAGAGTTCACCTGTTCTTTCTTCCAAATCCTCTATCTGACTTATCCGGTGATCTAGTTCGGCCATCGCTGCCTCTCTGCTTGCTAGCATCTGACGCAACGAGGACTCCCTTTCTAAGCTGGCATCCAACTGTGCTTGAAGATCCCTGCAATAAGAAGAAACAGGGGGGTTACGATCCGAGAAGTATGCCAGTAGGTTTCTTTGTAATCTTGGCTTTAAATTTGAAATGTTTTTTAACACGCCAAAATTATTGTAAGTGATGTGGAAATGTCTGAAAGGCTGTACGCCAGTCAGAACCGAAAATTTTATCTGTTTTAGCATTTGGCATTTCCTGGGGAAAACTCTGGAAGCTAGCCAAAAGTGACCACTCCTGCTGCTGATCGCTTCAAAGGTGGACAAGTGTGAATAAGCAAACAGTACAGTCTGGCCATGAAGTGTGAGTAGTTGACAACACGGTATCCATCAATAAGAAATAAACAAGCATTTTTCCACCGCTGGAGCTACTACTTGTGAACGGAACGCCTGGCTGGTAATAGAAAATCTTGTCAACATTCCTTTCTATTGGTCCAAACGTAGAATCAAAAGCAATTGCAACGAGGAGAGTAACGTATGCAAGATGTTTCCATCCTTTAAAATCAAACAAAACAGTGTCCCTTATCCTCACGTTCCCTTTGTTTGTGTAGGTTGTTTTCTGGACTGCAAGCAAACCCCAGCTCCTTTGGTGAGCTCTCCAGTGATTTTATCGAAATCGTGCTCAGTAATACCAAGAATTCATGGTAAAAATACTGAAATTTCAAACGGGGTGCATCAGTTGGAACATTTGGACGTTCACACCACTAGTTGTGACTTCCAACGTGGAAAACAACCACAAATTTGTTTGCAAATGTGTGTATTTCGCTAACTACAAATCTGATTCATAAAAGCCTATAAACACGGGCTCAGTTGTCTCCGTTTGCTTTGGAGGATGGGCCGCTTGAATACTTGGTTGAATTACAACAGTAAGTGATCTGTTTACCTACGTTCACCTGAGATAACTTAACAAGGACATCCAGGGGTATTCCAAGTGTGAATGTTTGTACTTATGAGGTAATAAGATGAAATATTATCCGGAAAATAATTTGAATTTTCACCCGTACCAGTTTTCCGTTTTGAGATGACAGCTGATTAAATCATGAATGGCGCCTGTATGGAATGCTGGGTATAACATCGTTGCGTAAACACATCGATATTCAGTAGTCAGATGTGCAGGCTGTCGAAACTGACCTGATGATACCTGTCTAATGGTTCCCTTGTGCCCCCCCCATCCACTCATTTCACTAAGGTGCTCTTTTTATTCACTGGTGTGACCCTTCGTTTGTTTCCTGACAGACACGGTGGCACGCATGGTGCTATTGCGCTGAACGTACGGATTCCCAAATACCCCCCTCCTTGAGTTGACCTGTCCGAAATCAGCGAGTAATCAGATGTCTTGTCCAGTTCGTTGTCTTGTCCAGATAAAACGCTGGTAGGTTCGTAAACTGAAAGCGAAACTTGAAGCAAAACAATCGACCCTCATACGGCGTCGAGCCCACGTGACTTACCTCCCATCGGGATGGCTAACTTGACATCGCGATTTCCAGTCTTGCTCTATATTCCACTGTAGTTTTTCACGCCCACTCACCACCCCCGAAATAGTCACTCTGATTTTCAAATCTTTTCTGTTTGACATATTTCAAACAAAACACACTGTTTACCATCCTTCAAATTTTCGGATGGCAACACACTATGTAACCAAAGCTCAGTATAGAACTACTAGTTTGAGCCCAAATACTTGCTGAAGCTGGGTGACAATCCACATTTTACGTCTCACACTTCCGGGAAAATCTCTAGGTTAGATGAACTGTTATTTCTTGGTCAACCTCTGTGCTGAAAGAGAACATTTTGATCATTAGGTATCGATGCTATAGGATAATACGCTTTCACAGTTTATCATTTAACTCGAGGTCATCCCTGGACCCCATAACACACTGGGAAAACGACACAACAGTAAATTAGTGTTTTGCATTCAGAAAAGACATCAAAACCTTCACACACAAAACGGTAGCTCTTAGTTTTTATGCAGCATGTTAACCATATAGTTTAATATTCTGCAGAAAAAAAGAGTTATCCACATTCACTGTGCAAAGTTCGGTTGGCAGCTTACCTGATCACAGGCAGAAGCAGATGATAGGGTCAAGATGATTTCAAACATGGCATACAAAAGAGCTAAATTCCACCTAAGATTGACCTTAAGGAGCGACTTACTAAATCCGTTATACTATTCCCCTCATACAGAGAACACCAACGTTTCCAAATCTATCACTCTGCGAGTTATATTATGAACGGATGGTGGCTGGTGGCAACAATGGAATATCACCTCCTCATATGCCGTACATAAATAATTTAGTAACTTATTCCGGACCTGTAGCTTAATTTACGACCAAACAGCCAGGCCCATCAAAATACACTTGTGATATTCTTTGAAGGCAAAAGAGCTCTTGCACATAAAAATTGGCGCAACTGTAAAGAAGCAGTCCTCAAACACAGTGACCTACCGTATAGTCATTAGAAAAGCCGCCTGTCGATATCCTAGTGGTCGGTCTTCAGCTTTATAGGACGGACCGGAGTCGGACGAGTTCGAACCACGCTTCAACGAACCACAGTAATCGGACGTCCTCACCCCATCCACTTCCGCGTTTTCTATATCAAAAAATGAGGTCGTTTTTCTAGGTTTGTATTCTGTTTCATCGTTAGATAAAAACTAGCTGATGCAGAGAAAATTTGAAGAATAGAAAATATGGATAAACGAGCGAAATACCCTCATTTGCACACGAATTTGGTTTTGACGGGATACTCATTTGAAACTCAGCTGAATCTCTCGTTTATGATGCTCTTAAGCAACTGAATGTGATGTGCCTGGCCCCCTCATTTTTTTCATTTGGTACGATATTCGATAAGTGGATAAATGGGATTAAATGAATGTTCTCCTCTGTGTGGTAGACGATGCACCAAGTTTCCCGACGGATATCTTTCAGAGGCGGTCTTCCCTGTGCAGCCTTTAGCGTGCATTCTTTGTCATCCACGAATTATGGTGCTGTCACAAAGAAAGCCAAGTTCAGTTTACACATAAAGCACCCTCGGCTACCTGAACCGTATCGGCTGCTTTGTTGAACAATGCGTGACACACACTCGCTTAGTTAATCAAGCAGGACCTCAAGTTGGTTAGCTGAGCAGTGGTTTGACAGGCATTTGAGCTAACAGGCACGCGGACAAAGGCAGAACCTCGGAAACTCAAAAGTATTTTCATGTTGCGTGTAGTGTGGTTTGCAATGAAACACCAGTTCACAGCGTTCATATGGCACCTGAATTATAATTTATTGGGTCAAACAAAACCGTTGTCGAAGGCGAGTCCAACCAGGGAGATCCTGAAAAATTGCGAGATAGTAAAGCAGCCTCCTTTTGACTTAGAAGCTGATTAATAAACCTGAGTCACTAGTGCAGTGCATAACAAATGAAGATGACTCCTAAAAAGCTACAGTCACTTCAAGGACAAAAACGTTTTTTTAAAAAAAAAAATTAAAAAAGAAAAAAAAAAAAAGAAAAAAAAAAAAAAAAAAAAAAAATAAAAAAAAAAAAAAAAAAATTTTAAAAAAAAAAATGTTTTAGAAGTTCCCTATGTTGACACATTACTCAGTATGTTTATTGACCAACCTTCTATCCACTAGATACAGAGCTGACCTAAGTACAGCCCTCAGTATTCTACTGCAGTGTCAACTCGAAATGGTTAGCTTTCTGTAAGGCCAAGTTGATTGAGCAATACCAAGCCGGCCTGTGTACAAAAATAACTCTGACAAGAGCTAGCAGCTTGACCTAAACAAGGAACTGGACCTCAGTGGCCAACTATACTATCTTGCTGCCCAATACAATTATTTTTACTATTGCGGCTGAAGAGGTAAAAACGAAATGTCGTCAACTTGCTGGCTTTCTTATTCGAATGTACAAACGTTTATGTACTTTGACGGTCAAATTGCTCCGTCACTGCACCGAATTCATTGTTCTACCGTACTTTTAATGTCGTAGAAGCCAAAACAAGCGAAGCTATTTAGAAATGGCTTGCCTGAACGCTCAGCCTTCTCGTAGATCTCTGAAAAATCATTTCCAAGATATTTCAGTTCGTGACCGGAAACTCCAGCTGCTGCTGAGTCTTCTTCTGATTGGTGGGATAAATGTTCATTTGTATGCGAATCCATTAGACCCGGGGAGCGAGATCGTCCGCGTACATCGGTACGTGAATTAGCAGCAGGATACCGAGAGCCTATTGTGTAGCCTTTTAACTTCTCCGGAATCGGACTGGTTGTTGAAACAAGGAGAGTTTGCGGTTTGGTATCCCAGATATCATCCTTATCAGTCGCCAAGGACGACTCAGATAAAATCTCTGAGTTAACCATTTGACCACTAGTGTCGCTTGGTGAATCAGGTTCTGCGTGAGATGTTGGACTGGTTTTTGCTGGGGAATCCATGGGGCTTACAGGCGTGGTCGGCCTGGATAGGGATATGTTTGAGCCACCAAACTGGAACATGTTGGCAACTCGCCATGGTTTCATGGGAGAATTGAACTGAATATCATTGACGTCGTAGGAGACCGCATTTGAAATTCGCTATTGAAAAAAATATGAAGCAGGAGGGTAGAAAATAATTGACAACGAATAGGCAAGTTGGCTTGCCCAAGATTTTGGAGAACGTGTGAGCTTACCAGTCTGATTTTCTAACATTTGCTTGTAAGCTGGCTGCTTCACGGTCGAAATAGCACATGAACTGTTAGGGACTTTATAAACGAATAACTAAGCCAACCAAATAATTCTTTTTGATCATCCGTTTCAAATCAAATATGGGGCTAAGTGAAGCAACGAGGTCTATCCGAATACACCAGATGATCTTGTCAAACCATGGACTAATGCAAAGCTGCCGTGTACGTTAGTTTACACTGCAAACAATGCTTTCTGCGTTTGAAACGAAGTTATACGTCTGTGCATTCTGCAGTTGTTTGCAGACACAGATATAAACATGCGTTAATTCTCGGTTTGTTGCTACCGATTCACTCATGAACGCCAGCTAAAATTATGTAGGATTCTCAGTGCTGAGGCCAGAGCATAGTTGGGCTGTGGAACGCTGACCGGAAAACAAACAAAAATCCTTCCCCTAAACAAATCTGCCTCTACAGACTATCCAAAATTAGCCAGTCAAATATCTTGGGTGCTGGAAATGAGTAATTACCTTTATTAAAATGCAAAAAGATCCTTGGAAAATCCTACAACCTGCTGGTTTTTGCCTTAATGTCATGCGGTCTAATTAGGTTAAGAGTGTTTGCGTCGACCTATCATCTAAAATTTCGCGGCTGATTCTACTGTAGGGCTTCCTAATTCCTCTGAAGAGTAGTCTGTATTTTCTTCATGCTTGAAGGAATCACCATTAGCGTCTGTTTATGCAGACCCACGCTATCGATCTTATTATGCAGGTACTTACCACATTTCCGTAAACAAACTTCACAGCATGAGTGCTGTTTGAATGACCATAAATCAAAGCGGGTCTACATTGAATGAACCAGAACGACAAGGATGCTTTTGCATGTATATGGTATGCGAAGTGCGGTTGAAGTTGATCTTTACTGCGTTTGTTGGACTGTGACGGATTGTTTAATGGAGACTTCGTCCTGTAAGCAAAGCCAGTGTATGCTATAAAGCACAGGAGCGCTGCTTAATCCTTATTAGGAAGTCACCAGCAGTGCTCATCTAAAAAAACTCCGGAGAATCGCTGGTCCGTGGCCTCCCCGACTGGTGGTTTAAACAGTTAATCGTGATGAGTTTGTAAACGAACAATTTTAGCGCCCTACGGCTACATCCCAGATCTCAGTTAGTGGACATATTCAACCTGATGCATTTGTCCCCAACCTTAGAAATTTCAAAGCTAGTAGACTATCGTAATTCCCAACTAATCCAATCTTCCAGGTATGTTGTACCCTTGTTTCTCAAGTTTCATCCACATCAAGTGGGGTGTTTCGTTGTTAAAGCATATCAAGCACATTTAGTTTGGAAACGCAAAACATGCGGTTTCAAATCAGGCCCGATGTCTTCGAACAAATTACATAACCACGGCATTGTCAAGGCGGTTGATAAAGCCTAAAATTGGCAGTGCACCTGGTAATCAAAAGATGACCATGTCTACGTGAACGGAACGGAAGTTCATATCCAATCACTGGAAAACCAATCAGAAGAAGACTAATGTTTTTTCCATCAAAAAATGAGCTGATTAGCGAAGTGAGCTTGTGTGTCATTGAACTGCACAAACACAGTGGTTAGAATGTATTCATCTTAAACCGGCAGATTTTGCGAGTTAAAGTTTCTGCCATCCTGGCAGGCTATCAACTCATTTGCTCTGCACTCTCTCTTTGGTGAGGTGTGCATGCCCAGTACTTCATACGCGCGAGAGGAAGAAAGCCCTTAGTCGCGAAGTCGTCTATGAAGAAACACCAACTGAACGGTTACAAACTATTGGACAGGAAAGTAAAAATCTCATATGCACCTTATCTCTAAAAATTGAACACCCTAACACGTCTTCTTGAACTTTCGTGGATATTTATTGACCATCACGCAAATGTAAACGGATGCTGCAAAGCATTTCCGCAGGTTCCGTAATAAACCTCATGGGGATGCACCTTCCATTAGACGCCAGGCGGAGTTAAGAAAAAGTCACATACTACTCGCATGCCTCGTCAGTAGTAGCCGCCGTCACACGCGTAGCTGGTGCAGTGGAACTGTTCGCCTCACATGCTTCAGCGAAATACCTCACCTTCACGCTGCTGATCAATTCGTTGTCGTGTAAGATATAAGTTAATCAGTGCCTTCAGACAGACTGTGTTGGTTTCAAAATGAAGTCTACTTTATCTAAGCAATATAACTAAAAACTGATCCGATTTTACTGACACCGTGTCTGAAAACCTTATTGATCTAAACATGCCCAGGGAGGTTGTTGAACTACTCATATCGTCGGAAGTAGTGGGCTGGCTAGCGCTCTCCATTTTAAATAAATAAACCTAGCATTAGTTTCAGTTATGAATGAAAAGTTGTGGTCGCATCGACTATGCCTATAATGAATTACACTGCTTGGACTGTGAATACCGTTTTGGGGTTTACACAGCTTCCGATACACGTAAGTGTACATTCTCATCCGTTTGCATTTAGGACATTCAGTTTGTGCTTACACTATTAAAATGGAGTAAAAGAGGATGCACAAATTTGGCTGACATCACCGAATGAATTGGTAAAAAATCTCGTCTCATTATTGTTTATTTTCACGTGAATCACTCAACGGATGTACAGCGTTTTTGGAAATTAGAGCAACAAACTTATTTTAGTTGGCAGTGGTTACTAAGTCTGTAGGATTCGCATTCACAATACTCTCGTCTGAAAAATTCTCCTCCCATCATGGTACTATCACTCCTGTGAGTCCAAACCAAAGAAGGAAAGCAGTAGACTTGAGTTTTGCTCTCAAGCCTTATTGGAGTTCATCAGCTGTTCACTTCGTTGACTGTGTCAGGAGGTGAACCGTGGACATCTGTCATGGAAGGTGATCCACCAAGGTGAATTGTTTGGTCAGGCCATGAGTCTACTGTATGAGCCAATATTGAAAGGTAGTGTCATTCCGGTGACATTCTGACTGTTATCGGGATGTTCCAGAATAACGTTTGTACTTCGGGGAAGTCTTTTATTGATCCCCACAGTATGGCCTCACCATCGGGACTTCTAATTGCTGTTTCGGTTTTGCCACACTAAAATTTCTTGTCTACCTTATTGATGCTGATGTTGTCAAGGCTTTACCGAAAGAGTTGCCCGGGTTGCGAAATACCTTGTCCTACAAAAGCTTACGGCGATTTTTGAGTATGATCAGTTACGAACCAGGTTGACTGGATTATGCCCTGTGTAGCACTCAGTTGGGTTACTCAGTGTTCCAATCACAGTGAATGAATTTCGCTAGGAGCAAAATAATCTGAATCACAAGTGACAGCAGAAACAGAGCTCGGCTGCTACCCACCTATGTGTGGTCGAGCATGTGGCCGAGCGTGGTCGAGCGTGTGGCCGTCATATCTTTGTGAGTTGAACCTGGGTTAGAGCTGTTACGCTATTTATAGTAAGCCCTAACATATAGCCTAACCATCATTTCGATTGGCGCATACAGGTTGTGTATGAATTACCAAAGCTTCCATACAGTGCCGTTCTGCGTGCACTATCAGGCCTTTGTGAATTATTTGAGACTAGCCATTGTGATCGGACTTTCTACTGCTCCCTGTTAACTGGACGTTGATTATCAACCGCGCTGTCAGAGCTTACAAACACCAACCAATTGAGTGACTCGCTGACCCCAGGTTCAACCCACAGATGTGTGTGTGTCACACCTTGACCAAGCAAACAGCCTCTTAGGAATTAACTACACAACGATAGGTAGCCGTTAGACTCCGCTACCCTTACCCTCTATGTTTCCGAGTACTTTACACCTGATTTAATCGTTTAACTATAAATTACAACTTGCTCTCAACGTTGCGTTTTTTCATTAGTAATAAACGCAAACAATCAACTACCATTGTCGTTTCATCCTCAACTGTTCAGCACTTCTGCAAACACGGACAAGTTTCACATGTTCTGAACAATGAACAAATATTCAAGTTTTGAGCTAGCCATCTGGTCACATAAAATTTGGTACATAAAGTCCCATAAAACCTCATCCAACATTAGTATTAAGCAAAAATTCGATCCCAGAGAAAGGGTAGAAGGGATCGTAACAGCATATTTACTTCTATCTTCTCAGCACCGTTTAATCTGAAAACTTAGCGTCGATCGGAAGCAAGATAGAGAAATAATGCTGATCATATCTTGGAGTGGAAAAAACAGAAACACTTCCTAGTATAATTAGATAGATGCAAATGAGTGCCTACCTTGGAGTCAGCAAACAACAGATAGAGGATGGTGTGCATGAGCAGCAAACACAATAAAAGATCAACATACCAGAGTACCGGTGGGCAACTTTGCTGTAGATATTTTGGGTTGTCTTCGGCGTTCAGTGATATTGATTGAATCGCCTTGCATAAGTGCTTCGAGATCGTTCCGGATGGCTTCGTTGCGTCTGGCCTGGAACAATTATACACGACATGCAATCAAAAGAATATCTCTAAAGAGGCGCCCTTTCATCCAAGTTCACGACCAGAGATAAATTATGCACACAAGTCTGAATTATGCTCCCTACAACCTCGCGGATTCCAGTTTCTGCTCCTTAAAGGCCATGGGACCACTAGTCGTCATCCTCATCAATTTTGCTAATCGTATATTATCAACCTATAAACTTCGAGAACCGAAATACTTCCGTTATCGTCTGGAGGGTGCGGTTCACAATTTTTGAAGTGAATTTTGAGTGCTCGAAGAATTGAACTGCAGTAGCCTCTAGATTATCTTTTGGAAGTGCAGTTTGGTGTTCTGTTGAGAAATTGGAGACCCTGCTTTTTTCAGGTATAACAAGTGTGACCGGAGACTCGTGTCAGCATTTTTCTATGGTCTTGCAATTTACTGCTAGGCACCGAATTTTACTCACACATGTGGGCACATTATTGCTCTTAACGCTAAGCAGAAACTTCCAAAATGTTCGTCAGTAAGACGTGAATTTTTCACACAGATGGTCGGGTTTCCGAACTGTACTCGTGGCTTAAGAAACCGGTTTTACTACGAACACGACTGTGCTTACCTCTTCCATATCGGTAGATCCACCAGTAGGTTAACTGCGAAATTTGGTAAATCTCTACCTACTACTTATTGCTCAAGCCATGCTACTTCTTTCATCCGATATCAAACAAGAAGCTCCGAAATGTAAAGCAAACGCACTAATGCTAAGCTGGTCACCAAAACCCTTTAAAAATCTTATGGGTTACTAAGTAAACGCTTAAAACTCTGAGAGGAAATGCTACGAAGATGCGGAGCATTATGATGGTCGAAATCATCAGAAGTGACAGTGAGACAGCTGTTTTTCATGTACGTGCTTTGTCACGATTTCCCAGACTTTTTCCAGGAGAATCAGTTGTCAGTTATGAGTTGGCCAGACCCACAATCAATAGCGCACGACTAAATTATGAGTTTCTAAGGCAGATGATATGGACAGAGATGTTTTCGTGGGAATCACTTATAGTGACTGAAAAAGGGAGATGTTCCGTATTCCTCAAAAAACATATTGTGACTCCCTGTGAAAACGTGTATCAAGGCCAAGACGGACACACTTGATGGCTTCCAAAGTCTCTCCACAGCGAAAGACATCCTCATGATATAAAATCAAAATGAGGGTTTCCTGCATTGAAACCTGTCTCCATGTCGTAGGTTCGGGCTGCCTCGGTCTCACAGACCATCGTTCAACCGCCTTTGGAGCAGTTGTTTGAAAATGTTATGCCATGGGTTCTGTAGCTGCTTTTGAGTTTGTCCTTACTGTGAGTCTTCAGGTGTGAGTTTCTCACGAATCTCAAAGGGGATTTCACCCAGCGATCTCCCAACTAGTGGATGAAGATCCTATCGATAGAACACCAACGGCTGATGAGCAATATGAATGACTTCAACGTAAACGGGATTTAGCACCACTCATCCCTTAGTCACGCAGTTCACAGCACGTGACCAAATACTGTCTGGTTGATTGATTGAAGGCTTTTCAGATGTAGGACTCACGCAACCTGCAAACAACTTTTCTTCTGAGCTAATTATGACAACCGTCATGTCATAACACACACTCTGTCTCTCTGATGGTACTACCGAAACGAACTTGAAATGAACTCAACCAGGAAAGATGAAAATACCTGTTTCTTTTTTTTAAACGACGTTACCCACCTGCAGAGTATCCAACCAAAGCATCATGGCTTCCTCGGTTTCGGCTTGCAATATGTTATCCTTTCCTTCTGAACTGAAATCAAACGAACAAATACATTAATCTTATAAGTTGACTGAATTGTAAAGTTTTCCGTCTACTGATGTACAGGACAAAATGCCCTGAATCCACCCTCCTATTCCCCAAAGCTTGAGTTATCAAAGTTGGAAAGACAACTTTCCATTTAATTATGCAACTGACCTTCACCTTCGGTTTTATAAACAAAAGTAAGTGGTTTGTTGTAGAGCGAATAGTACAAGATATATCTTTATACATGCAGTACATGTAGTTTATATAGTATAGAATATGCGATATATATAGTGTATATGTTTACTGTCATATATAATATATATGCCAATACTATCACCTTAATGTAAAGGTTCCGCGTATGTATCACCAAACTCATTTTGAGATCGCAACCCCATCAGAATGCACTTCATCTAATGAGGGACTTAACTTGACCAACCTGACGAAGAACTTGGACAAAAACAAACAGCATAGTGTATTGTAGCCGGACGCGGATGACATGCTGTCCACATTGGAACAAGTGCAAACCTCACCAATGATGGAGAAAGGTTTGACTGTTAGGTGGAGCTGTGTTCCTCCAAGTTGTCTCCAGAGAAAATGCCTGGCAGCACAAGTAAGGTGCTTAGGATCAACAAAAAGTGTCCGCTGTATGCAGTGTTCAAACGAAGGTCTAGCTCATCTGTAGGCTAGGTTGGGGCGTTGCGAAACTTGCCGAAATTGTTCCTTGTCCGACAGTCACAAGAAATCTCAGACCACTTTATCTTGAGGGAAATCCCATCCACGATAGGGTGGTTTGGATCAAATGGCGCATTACTGTTGCCAGGACCAATAGTATGGAACCCCTTGATGAGAAGGAACTCGATCTTAATCTCCGGTAATGGCGACTATCACAAGAGGTCATTAACTGTTTTGGCGATATGCTTGACTAGCATCAAACAGTAAAACCAACGGCAGTATCTGGTAACATACTAGCTTGCGCTCCTGAAAATCGGGGTGGTGATATGATACTCCAGGATAGAGACCGGACCTCTTTCACAAATTTGAGAGAATTATCCATAAATGAACTAAATTTCCTGAGACATTTCGCGGCAAAATTAACTGTTCTGATTGAAAATGTTCATGACCCTTTTTACTGAGGACACTTTCCGAAGCCTGGGCGCTTCACGGTGTTGTCCTCAAATCGCCGTTCGGTAACCTGAGGTTCTTATCATTGAAAACCAATTAGACAGCTTACATAAATAGATATTACCGGTTTTCTTAACCGCAACCCATTTTCGTAGTCAACCGATGATTATCCGAGCGTAAGTAGCAACGGAAACAATCAATCAGAAGAGAATATCAGAAAGGGTAATAGGAAATTCGAGCTCCAAAGGACGAAGTAATAAATCTTCCTTGCCTGATGACTCCAGTTTGAAAACTGAGCTACTGAGAAAAACAGCTAGGCATTCCATGTATTCCGACCATTACATGCGCAGCCTAGAACACTCTAGAAAAACGCAACATGTACTTTAGGGATTCGTGGGATACACAGCATTCCATGAAACGGATACTGCATAATGAAGAAGATGATTGCTAATGTGTTGAAATATTGGTAGCTCGGGTGAGTTTATTGGCTGCTGACCACGTGGCTGTTGATCTGTTCGCCGAGCTTGGCAATATACCTGCAAACGTTTCGTCACCATACAAGGAACCATCATCAGTGCGCCGTTGGGTGGGATGCGCACTGATGATGTCTCCTCGTATGGTGGCGAAACGTTTGCTAGCCAATTGCTCACTTCTACTTAACCGTTTTGGAAGTATGTACCACAATGTGGAGCTTGTAACCGTTATAAGGAATAGAAAAGATAGTTTTCCTTTAGGATCTATTCATACAAACTAATCTTTTCGTCTTGTACTATTGTGCTTTTAAGGAAACATCACTGGCCTCAGGGTGTATCGGTTTTTATAGTAAGGTTTACAAAAGAATGTATGGAAATACGAAAAGTTATTTGAATTAATTATGGCTATCATTCATTAGGGCGATTTCTCTTGACACACCTCACTTAAAACTTGAAAGAAAATGGATTGTCCAAATAGCCAAACATGCTACTAGCGCAATGCACTACAATTTTGATGAAACTCCAGAGACCAGGACTACTTGGTGAGCCTCAGGAAGGGTGCAACCGATAACAGGCTGTCGAAGAGATTTGACAATCCTCTAAGCAATACTACGTCAAGGAAAAGCTATACTTCTTTCGTCGAGCTTGAGAATGCGTTTGCTTGAATGTTTCATGTGCAGACGACCAAGTTCAATTCACGGAAGCAAAAATCTATTCCTATGTTAATCCACTGAATGGCTCCTATCCAGGGAAACCAGCTAGGATTCACGGTTTTCTGGTAGGATGCAGTCTGCCTACCGGGTGAAAATTTTGCACATCTACATCATGGAGCGGGTCAAATCCGCTCGAAGTTAGTGCATCATATTGCTCTTCTGGTTTAGGATCACGAATTACTTCTGCGACTGATGCGACATTCGATAATCCTTTGGTGAACTTCGCTAGTCACTGGTAAACCCGTTAGTTCCTTTGAAGCAAGTTCACTGTCATTAACGACACAACCTCCAGGTGCCATCATCAACATGACTGTTGTAACCTTTTTTTGAGTAAACCAATTTTGAAGTATTTTGTGGTGTTAATGAGCTTCATTAATTTGTCCGCCTGCACTAAACATTTTCAGCCTGATACGTTTTCCACTTTTGGTATGTAAGTATGCATGACATAATCAAAGTTTGCACAGATTCTGCATTATTCAAACCTAAGTTGTTTGCGGTCTTTCAATGGTACTAGCCTCTAGGGCACCGGCCACCGTTTTGAAACCCAATAGTTTGGGCCGGAGCAGGAGAACGAATCATATACCATGGACAACCTGAGTTCAAATCCCGCATGTCTGCCACAAAGCTGGTCGCCGACTGCCACCTTCAAATGTTGTGCACAAATTTGCTTTACAAAAAAGACATGAAGGCCACTTTGATACACACAAGTTACAGAAATGTGATTATTCTTACTTTACCTAAAGAGACATACTTAAATGATTCAAAAACGATGTTAGGTCTCAAAGAGACAAGTCAGGTAGGCAAAATCCTGTAGGAAACTGTATCCTCATTGGTCGGAACTCTTTTGCCTTCAAAATAATTTAATGGTAAAATATAACGATCCCAAATTAATAAACTATATAAATAAGGCTGCCGATAACCGGGGCACGGCGCCCAACGACAACACTGTACAAGAGATTCATCTAATTTCCAGATGGGCCAGAATGAACCGCGTGTTTTAGACCGAGCGTTATCCGAAGTGAGCAGGATGCATAAAGAACATTGCAGACAGAATCAACCAGAAGCATATTTTGATTATGTAAGTGTAGTGGTTGATATATGCTTGATTGTAAGAGTGCCTCAACTGGAAAACTTAAGAGAGCGAATAAGACGTCTAGTTCAGGATGGCAATTTTGTGCAAAATGATGAATCAGAACAACTCAATAAACCAACTCATGAATACTCTCATTTGCATATGAATTTGGTTTTCACGGGAGAGTCGACTGCATCCCTCGTTTGTGATATTCTTCAAGTAGAACATAAGGCTGACGGGAATTTGGAGACTGCGCCTACCAGATGAGTCCCGGTTGTGGGCTGTCAGAGTTTTCGGCAACATTGTGAGTAGTCTCCTTCATGATAACCATGTATAGTTAAAGTACTACCGGTTTGTTAGGAGAAGCCCGATACTGAGACAGTAATCCAACACTAATGGAGGTTAACTTTGTTTACGTTTTGACTTGCACCAACTACGGCTCTCAAATACATCACAATAGGCGGGAACGGTGCGCGACTGTTGCTAGATCGTCGTTCTCCCAGCATTAAAAATATCTGAGTACTAGATTTTGATTAAAAACGCGCACATAATTTTCAGATGACTTACGTAATAACAAACTGATGGAATTCTGTTGGATCGATGAAGAAGGCTGCATTCACGATATTGATCACACGTAAGGGCTCGCGGTTTGGGGCGTTCGCTTCATCCTCATTTCTATAGGCTCTCACGGTCATTGTGGATTCATCGAACTCATACCAGTGTTTCTGACTGCCCTTAAACCTTCGAAACGCTGTGGAGGAATCGTGTTAGAAAACAGAAAGTTCATTGGAAATTTCCATCATTTTGGAAATGAATGGCCACTTAGCTTCGTGGAAATAAATCCATAGTTTTAGCAAGAAAATGGCAACCCAGGCACGCAAATGATAATCATCATCATCATTATCGAATACAATGCACTAATAATGTATACTAATGCTGGACCTCCATACAATCGTGAGGCTTGAAAACTTTACTAAAGAGTAGAAAGAAAATGGAAGGGTAGGGACTTATTACAACCAGGCCTTATGTTCTTAAGGAAACCGATCAAAGATAAGATACCTACACATTTGGTCAGCATTAAAATGAATAGATCGTGGCATTATGTCAAAGTAAGGCCTCATTAGCGGGATCAACCCCGCGTCCTTTGCGATACTCACCTGACCTAAGCGCAGTGCACAACCACAGGCGAACTATAGCTAGGCTAGGAAATGACAACAAGTGCCCCACTGGGATCGGTTGTGGACCGTATACTGAAAGGTCTTCAAACAGCTGCGTTTCAAATGGGCCACAGCCAAATTGTGCAAAGGTCCAACAGCACTCAGTTTGAGAGTAACTGTTTTCATTTCACATAGCCATGTCATGGCCTGTCCCCCATGACCCTTCTGCCAACAATCGATGGAAACAGAAAAACCGCTTACTTAGATAGACGGTGGTTGGGCACACATGGTACATCCGGTACACGGTACATCTCAACCTGGAATACCTAATCTGCTGCTCCGAGAAATCGGATTCATTACCATGTACCCGCTTACGCACCAACTTGTTTCTGACGCACTACAGGCCATTACTAATTGTTTGTTACGGTCACCGTCAATCCACAAACAAAAACAACAATTTAGGCCAAAATTTGTCCAACCGATGGGGTAAATGCATAGCACTCATTGAATTACTAATTGTACTGATGTAATTACGTAAAAATCTACCAATGGGACACCTTTATCGACAATGTTACATAGAAAGTGTCCCCTTCATATTCATATATACTAATCAACCTAAAGGGGCACCAGTTGTGTCTACCATACAGCTAAGTGTAATAAAATGAATGTCGTTCAGCTGTACATCCGCCACTGAATCCGAATCGAGCTCGATGGTTCAGATATTGTTGATACCTCCAAGCCTAGACAGGAACAAGTCAGGATTATGTGTGAAACATGGACATCCGGTCAGTTGTTCTGCGCTTTAACCAGCACCAAGCTATCTCGGTCAAGCACAGAGGGCAGCAACAGAGTTGCTGGACTGAACCTATGGGTGCTCTGATTCAAATCCCAAGCCTGACCGCGTAAAATATACAAGTAAAGGTTTTATAAATTGTAAATGTATGCACGAAGAAACATATGTAATGCCCGGTTATTACAGCACATTGAAAATCCGTAGCCGCCTAAAACAGAACTGGATGAAAATCATTTTTTCTGAGGATTAGGCTTGTTTTGCAAATTCTAAGCCTGTCCCTCAATCAAAGGAGCATTTTTTGGGAGTTCTTTTAATTACTATAAGTTCAACACTTCCTGTACACTAAAAACTGTGCATAATGATGTTATCCAAGTCAGAACGTGTATTCTTGGTCATATGCTCTAGTGCTGAGGTGGTGGTAACATACTCAGGTGACTGTTGATCTGTTCGCTGAACTTTGAAATTTTCCCGAAACCGTTTCGTCAGCACTCATGGAGAGATCATCACTGCTATGTTAGGTAGGCCTTTCCTCCTTTTTTCTGCTTGCGTCGGTGTGGCCTTTAAAAGGGTACCCGAAGTCTCTTGACATGAATGTCAGCTGATTAAGACAGTTTGTCGTGATGTCATTGGTCTGTTTATCATTGGCGCACTGTCGTGATACGCAATGGCGAAAAAATGATGGAACATTGACATTCTTTTACTCCTAGTTACAAGGCTGTCAAGTTAGCCCTGCTTTAAACTGCAAACTTAGGTATACAAAACGTTGATGTATACACATCAGATTAGGAGCTATCACGGCAACCATTCAGTATGTCACAAACAAGGCCGCATTTGGACACTTTTCAAGCGGATCGAAACACATTGCAACAGTCCGGAGTCCAGTATTAAGCAGAAGAATTGACCTACGCATGATAGCTCAAGTAAATCGATAGCCAAAAACGTTAGAATAACCAGTATGTCCACCCTGCCAACACACAGCGAGGGTAAACAAAGCAGACCAGCTTACACCAAAAACGTTTCTAAACTGATTGGAAAGCTCTTACGACAGTATGAAACAGTGGTGACCTACAAACCTGCGAACATGCAACAGAAGACACTGTCAAAATTCGAAGAGAATCAAGTCACTGGTGAAGAGCAATGTCATACATAGGTTCAACGCCAGGATAGTAACAATCACTGCGTGGGAAAAACGAGAAAGATGTTTTTCATTAGCACAAACTTGCTGTTAAAATATGCGATCAGTTTTTACTCTTCTTCGTGCTCAAAGATCAGGACAGATGCGAGTTCGACTGAATTAACACAAATACAAACAAAGGAAAAAGGTGAAGTTACAAAATCACGGTACTTTACTAAAAAGCTATCAGCGAAAACACCGGAAATGATCTAGCCTACCGTCCACTAAGAATGAGGGAACTCTAGATTAACAAGGCTCAGACTCGCACAACGAATTGTAGGAGAATCCCGAATCTAGCGCATAACTCAATTTCATGTGATTAGGCCTCCAACGAACAGGCCACCGGACCAAACTAAACAAAGAAAGGCCACTGATTAGCCAGCAGAACAGAGATTTACCGCCAGTCAAACGAAAGAAAATCAAACCACGTTGAAACACAAATCGCAAAATGGCGAATCAGAAAAGAGGTCAAATCAACCGAAAAAAAGTTGTTCAACAAACCATTCGAATCCGAGGAATGTGGACCACAAAGCAGCAAAGGTCGTGGACGGGCCATTCAAACTACAATGAAGCTGTTCCTCGGCCAGCTAGTTATGACAAGAGATATGATGTAGTCATTCAGAAAATACATTAACGCAAGCAGACGAGGAGGAAATACCTGCCCATCCGAGCAACGACAATTTCCTCACGAGTGGTAACGAAACGTTTGCAGTCAAATTACCAGAGTGGACGAACAGATCATCAGTCACTTGATCCATAACTAAATAACCCACCCTAGGTGACGACATTTTGATATACTGGTAGCATACTGGCGTTGCCCGTTATCTGTCCGGAGCTTGATTCCTGACCAGACACTTTCAATGAACTCCAACAGGAGCAAAATTCGAGGATGATACCACTCGTTTCTAGTGTAAACTAACTAGAGTGATCGAGCCGGAACAGGAAGCATGCCATTCAAACGAGAATGAGATAAATATAGATTCTTCTAAATGATTTAGTATCCACAGTTCATCAACTACAAGTTCTCCAGCATGATCAGACCATCACAATCCCACATTAATGCCATTCGGGACAAGCGATTCATGAACATAATTCCCTGTGTCTGGCCAAGAATCTAAAAGGCGACCAGGCTGCGGATTTTGGAGGATCTCGCTCATTCTTGTTGCATAGGAATTATAAAGTGCAGTAATAATTATAAAGATACAGTAGTACAGGCAAATACAGTCCAACTGGATATTGCAACCTCATTCTTACTGGGCAGTTCATGAGCGTGACAGAGGTATGGGCAATTTTGGTTTGGCCAGACGTGATACAACTAGTGGGTCTCTCGACATCACGTGAAAAACGCACTAAAGTTCAAGGGAGATGAGTTGATCCCACTACGGTTAGCCGCGATGCTTGCACCTCGAAAGACTCTATAAACCTTTGCCAACATACATGAACACAAATAGCATTGAAAGAGCTGAAATTAAAAATGTGATGTCTGCAATCGTTCTCAGTGCATTTTAGAATGGTTTAGGGCCTGATTAAATGTTTGATAAAGTCATTTCAATTGCCCAAAATGCTTCCTTGAATTGGCACTGGACGTTAGTTGCTCACTTGCTCGAACAAGCCGCAATTATTCGCGGCAAATGAGCAGAATTTCTCCCATCTCGTCTATTTTGGTACGCTCTGGGAAACATACCTGCCCGAATGGCCATCAGCCAATCAGCTGTCTAAGATAACAGTATTGGAATAGTTTTGGTATAGTTCTGTCAGCTCAACACATTGTTGAGGTCATGACTTTACCACTCTTCCCTGCCTAGAAAAACTAAATACAGTGTCATACAAAGGACATGGCAATCCTGGCTTTGGTTTCTTGCAAGAATTTTCTGATAGTATGATATTTTTTCCGAGTACGATCCGCATTAACGCGTAATCATCCTGCCAGCAAGACCTTGCTCATCTTGTCATTAAGGCATGTCTGAGAAAAACAGTGAATTTGAAGTAAATTCACGAGATATATCTTTATCATTTAACACGGAAAGAACTTTAAATGCCTAAATTTCTTCCTAACTGGAAAAGCCATAAACATCACTGGGCGTTGATATTGGGCATCATGGACTAACCTAACCAAATGAAAACATGACTGACGTTTTGCGAGTCGTAATGTAGCGCCGTTTAAGTACCGCTGGATCAAACCACATCATGCATCGTACAGACGTCATACACTACTCAAAAGGTTGCTGAAAACTCTTTGACAGCTTACGAGCGGCTGCGCTCTTCTTGGGGCTCATCAGGTGGGCGCAGTTCACGACTCTCCACCAGCATGGTGTTCTACTTGGATATAAATTGCAGGAAATTCGACTTGTACACTCAGAGTGTCTACACAATATATCAGAGTAATGCAAAAGTTGATTTAAACGCACCATGTTTCCGCATTTTCAGTCAAGAGATAATAACTTAGGTCAGGACGAAAGAATGAATTTCCAGCTCACAAAATGATCCTAAAACGTATTTAAAGCAACTCATAACCGGCTCCACCTGTGGTACCTTTTGCATCCTTTTACTCGATCACGCACTTTATCCCTTCGATACAGTTGACCAGATTATGAGGGAAAAAGTATGGAACCCTCGGCTACAATTTTTGGGCGTTTGTTCTTTTGTGTACCATGCTTTGACTAGAGAGTAATATGGCTGAAGGTGAGGGACATATCCAAACGAGCAAAAAATGGTCTTTTCAATGACTCCTACTGATAAGAGGGATCAGAAGCACAAACAGCGTAATCCAGTAGACTATCTATAACGAATTATGCCAGAAAATGGCACGGGCCAGAACAGACATCTAAGGATTGAAGGCGCACTACTCAAGCAAGTGATTTCAGTAACGATAACATATTTCAATACTACCTAAAGCGAAACGATAATTATCAGGTTGCAAATTTCCGTGGCATTACGTGAACGGGAATTCCAAACAGATGGATCACTGGACTGACACCGCTAGAATAGACAGAGGTGCGTCGTTCTAGGCTTCAAGAGTCCAGAAGCTCGCTTGCTCAGAAATAATTCAGATGGACCCATCGAGTGCCAGATGATTAGTAATAGCACACCTACATGACCCGAGAAATATCCGCAGCCCGAAAGAAGATGCGGCGATTGAGTGCTTCTAAGTGAGTAGCACAGCGAGAGCACTCATTTACCTTGGTGTTGACTGAACAGAATAACCATATCTGGTTAGAAGGAGGAATGGCCAAACAAGATTTATGTGACCGAAAACTCCGAATGATTCTGGCTGGCTGACATGGTGAGACGATTCAGCCAGATATTTGCTGATTACGCTGCTTCCCGATTATTGGGTTTCGTTTCTTGGGGGTTTCAGGAAAGTGCTGTGCGATGCCGTGTGACATGGGTCCAGTAGCAGGACAAACCTATCTTTCACAGAACTCTCAAACGCACACAAAGTACTCATCAATAAATTGTGGGGAAAAAAATTGAAGTATAGGCTTGCACTAATCACTGTAGGACCGTGGGTTTGGAGTTCCTGTGTGGTGTCATTGCAAATTATTCTATTTGGTATCTTCGGACAGCTTGTTGCGGATTCTAAGGTCATGTGACTCTTACGGAAACCTGCACATATGATGCAAGCCCTTTGAGTTTTCTAAGGTTTGTTGGCTACGATCTGGGTTGTAAGATTTCTTCCAGAAACATCCCTATTTATTCGGGTTCGTAATTGAATATATAAGTCAAAGATATTTCTCCAACAACTCAGTAGACCACTGACTGTTTGGGCTATTCGAATCACCGAACCAGTCACGAGAAATGAAAGAGCACATTACTAATGTGTATGGGTGGTTGTGCGATTTAGCCGAGTAATGGTAACACACACGCCTCACATGTCAGATGTCCGTAGTTCGAACCCCAACAAGGCCAAGGATATGAATTGCGAAACTCGAGTTCAGTGCTTCCTCCTTTTGTGTGGACGCACCAGAATAACTGCGTCAGGATGGGAGAAAGGCTGTCCAAACGGGAAGATTTTGAACAAGAGAAATTTACCGATACCCTGAGGGCATTGTGGCACTCCGCCACCTGGCGGAAATGGCCAGGCTGATCTAACTAAGTCGTTTAGACGTATCTACCGGGTGCATGAAAACCAATGAACTTGTCAGTTGACCGCCCTAACTACAGTTGAATGGACCACGGTCCGGCTAGGTAAACCACCTCGGTGTGATTATCAATGCGACCTAACTGTGTCATTATCGGTCCAACCTAGGCAGCAGTGTGAGTCATTACCAACTTACCCTCTGCTAATACGAAAGCGGCCTTTAGGCAGTTTAATTCGTTCTGAAACGTTTTTGAAGCCGAAAATATCAACCAATGTACTGTCAAAAACAAATGTTTGTCCATTTATATGTATATCGGCAAGTCTGCAGTCCACAGAACCCTCAGTCTCGTGGATCACCTTTGACGCCTTCTTTACACATCTGCTAGAAACGGCTTTCGGAGCCATGGGGTTGCACAGCACAGCAAATTTCTTTTATTACGTATCACGCGTGAACCTATAACGAAATAAAAACCGTGACCAGGGTTACCAACCCCCGCTGCATCAGTAGCCCATGCTCCCATACCATTCTACGTGTGTATCCCTTATAAACGAAACAGAATTTGCGAAGCAACCATGTCACCAGAAGAAAATGAGCATCTATGAATTAAACTAGATCATCGATCTCACGACACCAAATACGTGCACGCAGAGCAACAACCGAATTCAATTGCAAAGGATTCCTGGATCACACTCACAAACTAAGTGCATGAAATTTTTCGACACATTAGTGCACACCAACATAACCTTGCACACAGTGAGCAACATATAGGGAAGGTAGAAAACCGATGAATCATTGTCGCCTAAACATACCACAAACTGGTAGCATTAACGCCTTTAAATATAGCTAGAACCTGGCCATTACGACGGCTGAAATTGGACTGCTTAGTCAGAAATACAGATACGGCAAAAATTTATCATCCATAACAAAGAATGCAACTAGACTGACCTCTGCGAAGGCGTGCGTAGCACAGTATCTTTCTGTTAGATCAAACTACCAAACGTACAATTTGGTCTAAACTAAAAACGAACTGATTCCCATTCGAGAACATGATCGTGTGCCGAAATATCGTGTGTTTTTTCATGAAGCACAACACAGACAGTGCCAAAAGAGGTCGCACAAACTCTGATTCATTTCCATTGATGACCCGTCCTAAAGCGGGACCTGTTTTCAGTAAGGATGGAATACTTCATTGTCCAAACAACCAGTACTACTCCGTTTCATTGATACTAAACAAATTAGACTGAGGTCCCATAAAGAGTTAAATTACAAAAGTTTAAGTGTTCAAACTACTGACCTGGGGGTCGCAAAGTAGAGACCTCTGGAGTTTCGTGAATGTGCACTGTTGATGATTCTCAATAAGGATAAAACCGCTATACAGTGCGTTTCGACTTTTCGGCCTAAATTGACTTTACTTGAAGGACGAAATCTCCACCATATGGAACATCAGTTTGGCATTCCCCCTTTGGTTTTTGTCTCCTCTTTTCGTGTGAGTTTTTTCCTCCGATATTAATACACTTACAACCAGGAACCGGGGATTTCATGGGACAAAAAAAATTGATAAATGTCTCTCCGAACTAAACCCTTGCACCTTTGCTCGGCAGATGTTCTTGCAAACAAAAAAAGCATGGCAACTGAGAAGAGTGTTACTGTGCCAGACACCCCCCCCCCAAACACCGATTGCTCACCCGATTCAAAATATGTACTCAGATCTGTCACACCACTCGCTGTTTTATCTGGATAGTCAAATGTGGAAAGAAAGAAACGAGACAAAAGTCACTACATGCATGTATATATACATTACTGATGCGATTTACAACCACTGACTTTAAGGTTTTCCGGATAAAAACCTCTCAGAAAAGACTCTCACGTGAATCATTTCTTAAATTTCTGAGTGTTTTTCCATAGAGCTGAACAAATGGTTATAGAAAGGTGGGGCTTCATTTCTGAAAGAACAGAATGTATAACGCGGGACATTCGCTTGCTAAGGATTGAAATACTGTCCCCGATCTTTTATGAACCGACGTCCGAGGAGAATGACCTCTTTACTTATTGGGAAGTGGTAAATCTGGCAGGATAAAATGATCAATAAAATCAGAATGGGTCAGTTAGGCATTCTTGGGTGATGTTTTCTCTAAATTTCAATTAGGAATTGATCAAAATGGGCCACATTAGGTTGCGAAACAAAATCTGGCTTCACCCTAATTCTCTCACTTTGAGGAGAGTTACGTTTGCATCCCTATACGTGCCGAACTTCTACATAAGGACGCTGTCCCATTCAAGCTGTCATTTTCCAAAATATTGATGTGCTTCATTCCATACCTTTTCACCACATAAGAACCGTATTTGATTTAACGGTAACTGTCCCGTTTTTGTCATTATAGTAGTACAAACACAAACGGCACCTTACACCAACTAAGCTTCAGATCGAACAACTGGCACTGATACCACATTTGTCATAATAAATCTGGGGTCTCTGTCATATTGATAGACGAATTTCGCATTCATAGAGGAATATTTCGCTGGACCACACGTGAGACAAATTTTCATTGTGTCACATGTGCAAGCATCCAAAGAAAGCGTTTGGCCAAAAACAGACACACGGGAAAAAAAGGAGAAATATGAACATAATAAAGCTGTTTGGAAGACAGTTGAACCTCATATTGTATTCGAGAAATAGAGGTGTGCACTCCACCTGAAGCACACGCGGTCACCAATCTTCAGTATGTTGGAACGGGTGATTTGTAGGTTAAGTGTGTTTATTTCCCACTGCGCAGTGGTTTCACTACAAGGATGGCTTCGAGAGCTCCCAATTTTTAAAGTTTGACTGGGAACGTTTTCTGAAAACGGGTGCATCCAATTGGGACAGGTTTTAATGCTTTGCATTAAAACTTTTCACAGGTAACAAAAATCCTAGTTCACTAATCGATTGTCCACTCTATTGTTACGGAAAATAGCTTGTCCAAAAAGCAACGGGGTTTGCAACATGTGAGAACATTTGGGTACATATTAATCCATGAAAGATGTTGATGCCGATGGTCCAAATGGAACCGGTGGACTCTGATGAAGCTTTTCCAGACAGTGGCCTGCACATCACAGTCGTTCAGTCTTGCTTGTGGGACCTGTTTATCCGATATAACAAAGCTCCGAAATCGTTATTAAGATTCTACTTAGAACGTGAACCTAAAAAGCGATAATTTTTTGTAATAGCAGTTTGTCTGGCAGCTTGTTTAGCTGTTCATCCAAGTCGCCTAATGTTGAATGGTGGAGTCGAGTGCGCACCACCCTCCGCGGATGGGGTCCCCGTCACGCCACTGCCAATCGCTTCAACTAGAACGAACCTGAAGTCTTCTGAATGTTAGGGAGACGTAGGTCATCCAACTATGGTGCTTACATTCTTCGAGTGCTGATCCACTAGATATTATGAATGGACATGACTTGGGATACATGACATCCGATATAACTGCTGCACTATCGGCAACCGGCCGAGGTTATGGCCACCGATTTGTACGTTGAGCTTGGCAAAGGTTTCTGCCCAATTTGCTTAACTAGGTTCCGTAATAGAACACCCTGTTCGGATGCAGTTCAGTAGAGGGGATGTGGAGGTTACTCTGTGAAGCATATCTTGATACACGGTTGAAAATACTGCAAATGACATCAACTTTGGTGGATGAACCAGAGATTTTGATCACCGAGGATGACTTATAATGAACGAATCTGAGTATTTGTTCGAAACCCAGCAAACCCTAGCCAATGAACTCCCTGTGTGTTATTTTGTACAGTAGCGGCCCTCTTGGATTCCCTGTCCCGAATAGAGACCTGCCGGACGAAGAAGACCAGCTAGGCCTAGTTTCACTGAATCAGTAAGTAAAATGTTAAAGTTCCCTAAGGAACGAAGCAAATTTCGGCACCCTAGGCCTTATTTTCAGAACTCACACAATGTGCAATCTTTTTGGCTTGGGAATCGATTTCTGTTTGTCTGCTTTCGACTACAGAAGCCAAGTGTAGCTCCACTCGTTTCCACCGGTCCGCATTCACTATATTGGCTAACGAACACGCCAAAGAAAATTGCCGCAACGCTGCATTGTTCCGCAGAATGCGTGTAATAATACAGATCAAGAGAACAACCAAAGAGCTGGAGGTTAGCGTTTTTTAGTCTAGTATTTCCGGTCAGTGTTTGTGCATACCCTCTGACACGCTAGTTCACTCCCTCCCTAACAACGCACTGATGGTCAACTAGGTTGATAATAAACTGTCTGGAATTGAATCGCCTGACTCAGCAAATAAACCGATGGCCAGTATCTGCACTTCATAAGCTTTTTCCCATTCAGTACAAAAGCCTACTAAACTCTGCCTTGCAATATAGACTTATGAAAACCTGTATCTTGAGTATGTGGAGGAGCACCAGTTATTGCAATATTTCGAAAAGGTGTTTACTCTGACAGGCTCATTGGGTGTAACCGGAAATGCAAGAGAACCACTGATGACGGTTTAAACGAAACAAATCTATTCTGATGTACCAGGTGCCGATAAAAGTGTCGTACTGTTTGAAACACACAAATTATGGTCTTAAAATGCATCTTCAGTACAGTCTAAATAAGAATGGCTGCTCATTCAAGGGGGCTAGCATTGCTACCCATCGAAACACCACACCCATTCCTATCAACCAGTCATTTCCACCTGTCATTTCACCTAAAGTTGTGGTGAGACGAACCTTGAAAGAGCTGGTACGCAGCTTGAAATGTTGAAAAAGCAAACCTGCCAAATCGAACTCCAAGTCTGTTAAACGATCAGAAACCTGCCGCCAGCAGGATAGATTCAAGTAGTACACCTCTGTGATTGGGAGAAGGCTAAATATTGAGTTACAGTCGTCGTCCAAAGTGGTTACGAGATGCGCTCGATCAAGGCCCCTGAAGTTTCATGAACTACTATTGATCGGTCAACGCGGGCAGTTGTTGTACACACCAAAAGACCTTAGAGTAATCCTGGAGCTCACCATCTTCTCACCAATAGCACAATAATGTTCATTACTGATGTTCCTCCACTGTAGAAACATTATTTGTTGGAAGCCGCATTGTGGAAATAGAGGAGAAGCTGGTGTGAAAGGCACCTTACACCATCAAACACTCGTTCAGATAATCTGGCTAGAAAGTGAAAGCGTGAACGATGAGCACTGATATTTTTCAGCGTCTCTAGTTATGTACAGAAAAGCAATTCGAACCGACAGAACCTGGACGAGTTGCAATCGCTTTCACAGGGTTCTATCGGGCCTACGGTTGATCATCTCTCTGCGTCCACCATGCTTAATTGGGACTACGCGAGACATGGTAGTCAGAGTCCTGAAGACGTCTGAGTTCCGGTGCTCGCATAGGCCACGTCTCACAACTACAAAACAAAACAGTCGCGTGAGATTCACAAGTATTTCGTTCAGCTGTCACATATGTCCCAGATTAGCAAACGTGATCCGAGTCTTAGAGATTCGTATACTGACCTCATCTATCACAATCGGAGCTTATACAACTACTACGACACGTAAATCGCTTCACAAAATCGAGTGGTATGTAAAGTGACCTTATGACATTGAGCTTTGTGAGTGTAAATAGCATGTAATGAAAATGGACGACTTTACCATTCAAGCAACTATTTAACCATCATGGTTTTGAGGGTAATTGACAGAGTGTGGAGATGTGGTTAACGTGATCCATACCAAACCAAAATCCCGCTTCCTATTGTCGAGTCAATGTGTGGCGAGCAACGAAATACAGGTGACACCAAAAATCTCGCTACAAATAATTCAGGCTGAGTGCCGTATAATTGCCGCAATCACTACGGGATCCTTTTACATACGGCGCTATTACCAACACTTCTACTTATTTAGGATAGCCTCCGTTTCCCAAAAGACGGCATCTACAGCAGAAAAATGTCGACTGGGGACAACAACTTTGTCCTTCAGCAATGCCAGCTGGAAGACCTCCTGACCAATATATGGGTGACCCTTGAGAGGTGATATGCAGTCAGGCCGTAACAGAGTTTCATTTTCACCGTCCACGGTTCCAATACAGTCCGAAAATCTGGTTGAATAGCATCAGGCAGTAATGAGGATTGTCGTTCAAGGTGTCAGGACCAAAGATCGGGAAGTCTTTCTATCTTTGCCCCCAGCTTGGTGCTGAACGGCTCCGAGGAACGAACGCACGGATCAACCAAATAATCATTGGTCATTCGGGCATTCATCTTGTGTCTACCAAGCCTCACGGTAGATACGCTCGCTCAAGATTATCTGACTTCTGGTCATTTGTCGGGCGGAATTATATTCCGGACCAGCGAAAATCAAGCCTTGCAACTGCTCCTTCTGATATCAACTATTTGAAGCTGGCTGTACCGTGCCGCAGGCGAAACTCCCATCACTGGGCAAAGATGTCACCATCTCGTTCCGGTACGAACAGACACCGGACGTTGGAACCGTTGGGAAAGCATTCACAAGAGGGTTCTGGAAATTTTTTAAGCTTTGGGATTTGCAAGCACTTCAGTTGCTAAGCCACCTGCCAGCCACTTTCGAGCCCCTGGAAAGCGGATGAGCGTGTTGTCAATATCTACACGAGTGTTGCAAAAGTCAGTTGTTGATCTAGCCCATTGGCAAATGATAGCGATGTGGTGAATGTGGGCTTGTGGCTGACACACTACTTGGATGGAAACGATTACGGTCATTCCGTGATTTAATAATTCATACTCAATTTCTTCGGCCAGCAAGTAACTTATAAGTCGTTTGCTGGTGTTTGTACGTACGGCGTCTCATCCACGTTGATCACTCAACTGAGTCTCAGATGCGCCGAGATTGTCCATTTGTCCAATCAAACCACAGACAACCGCAGTGATATGTGAGCTCCTTATTCGCCGTAATGAGGCACCCATAAAAACTGTTCTTGGTGGCTTCCAGACACAGTCACTTGGGGCGTAACAGGGCGCGATAAACAGGCAACGTTCAACTTGTCGTCTTTCAGATTCGTTCATAGGCGTTGCCAGACAAACTCTACAGATGCAAATATCAGCATGTATCCCATCTTACAAGGGTCCCTCCAGCTGGTGACTTAGGACAATGCCGACACCTGAATATCTGTCCAGCAGCCTGTGGATCGACAGAGTTGCGCAGCCTGAAGCCGCAGGGAAATGATGGAGCAGTTAACTTATCGGTTGTGCCTGGATCTTGAGTGCGTTTTTCTACACGCAACACGCAAAACCCATATGCGTCCGGTGTCCAAGCAACAGCAGCCTGTTGTCTTACATCCTTGACGGTGCCAAAATTAAAGGCAGTCAGACAAACCAGGTGTTGAGGTTTGAAGCCCAACCGAGATTGTCGGTTCCGACATACGCGCAGATGCCTGGGCTAAGGTCAGTGCCAAACGATTGGAATCATCATTTCAAACAGATGGTCAATAAGGACAGCAATGAGAATGAGGAGGGGTGGGAAAGAGTAAGTTTGTGAAAGAAGAATAAGGCAGGTGTCAGAAGAGGAGTGTTTTTGCTTACCCTTCCTGTTACATGGAGTATATAATGCGACCAGGTTAATGACGCCACGCTACGATGAATGTGGCATGTGATTATTCCTGGTTGTAAGAGTTCTGGTTATAACCAGGCTATAACCGGCCTGGGATGCTGCCATGACACCCAGTTCTAGAAAGATGACGATTTAAACAACCAACCCAAACCTAAGGCTGAAAAGCCCGACTACAAGGCTGCAGTGCTTGGTAAGAAATGATACTGTGTCTAACCCTTTTTTAAAGAATGAGTCGGAATACGTTCAAACTAGCAAACTGGAAGATAGGGAGACTTCGTTGGTCAGTCCATAACTACTGACCATCCGGGCATGAGAGACTACCCATGGGTCTTACTGACACTCCCCAGTATGTCTCAGTGAGTCGCGGAGGCGCACATGACGGTAAACTTCAACCTATCCACGAGGTTACCTTCGCTATACAGACTTCTTAGTGTGTGGCATAGATTATCATATTCACAGCACTAGCGCCTAAATAGTCCTCCTTTTGTCCTGTCTTGCTCATAAGGCTTCATCGGTGGTGCTCAAATTTATCCGTGTCGGACTTCGGGCCCCAATCATTCGACATCCGATGTGAATATCCTGCCATTAGTCGAACAGCACACGATCCCGACCGAATTCATGGGGCTGAATATAACAGATGAATAAAGCCGTTATTATGGCTACGCCAATGGAGTCTGCGTTTGATGGCTTTAGGTGGATTCGTGGAAAGTAATTCTGAAATTCAACGTTTCGCTCAAAGTGTTGTGTTATTACAACGATGTGGTTTCCGTCCGCAGAATGTACCATGAGATAGAGTGTATGCCTATGATCTAAGCGTTTGGCCTTTCACCTGCAAATGAGTAGTATGGACACACCTTCCTTCCCTCGTTATGCTGGCTTTCTCACAAAAAGATTCGTTTCCATCGCCAGTAGTTAATTAGGTGAATACATTTCTCCATGACAACCTACAAAGAGGTGAATTTATGAGGCAAGGCTCCTGTAAAGAGGGAAATGGTTTCGAAAAGGAACTTAGAGAAAATGTGTAAGCTTTAGTAGACAGACACAAATGAATCCAGTGGCAGGCTTGTTAGGACATTATCTAGGATTTCGTTGACGAATGCGTTCAAACTCACTGACAAATGGCGTACCAAATGTGGTGTGGACCCCATCGTATGGCAATAATTTAAATTTGTGGGTGGTACGGGGTGTGTTTTCGGCGACTTTTGCAGCTCTTCGACCACGTTAATTTACCAACAACACAAAGAATATGGCAGTCGAATTCCTGGATAGTCAGCGTTTCAACATTACCTGGATGCTAGACCTCAGCAACGTTTAAATTGGTGTCACGTGTGTCGTATTGGTGAATTTATAACGTATATAAACATGAACTCGTGATTCATGAATTTCATGCAGAAACAACCTACAAATCGATACACGGTTTTCACTACAACATGCGGTTTTCATGTGGGTGTGGCGAACTCGGACTCAGCGTGCAAATATCGAGGGCTGTTTTACGGTTGACGAACAACGACAGTTCGTCTCATATTCGTCAAATGCTCAGACAAGACGATAATATCATCAGTGCGCTGACATCAACTTATTTTTGTCCATCAAAAATCAATCACGTGTTGTACCGTTATATGTTTGTCTCATATCTGGCGTGGATTTGCTTGCCTGGTTTGTCACATGACACTAGGTACCACTTAGAAAAGTAGGGACAAATTCCAGGGTAGTTTGTGAAAACAACGCAAGGTTAACTATTGTCTTCGTTACCTATAAAATACCTATGAAGGTACACCTCTTCCTGTGTGCTTGAAACATCAGTAACACAATCTGATTTGCCAGAAGTTAGACAAAAGTAAACACAGTTTGTCAGCTTACTTGCTTGAAAACACGTGTATTGTTTAAAGTGTGATATGTGTTATTAACGAGTAAACTAAAAAAGGATATCACACACAAGAAAGCCCCTCGTTTTAATTCTTACACAGGATGCTACTGGAAGCTGAATCGTGGCATCTCGCCCTCCTAAAATATTGTCCTAAAAGTGACGTCCAAAAGAAGACTCTCCCCGTCCAATCCTGCAGAGTTCTGGTAGGAACTGGTGTGTGATCACTTTGAAGGCTGCCTTCACAAGGATCAAGTGATTGTATACTTGCACTTCTGTTCACATTCTGGCTCTAAGTGCGTATTTCAATAGGCACTTTACGCATAAAATATGATCCTTATTTTTACGGTAAATAAGACTGAACTGACAATCTTATTGGTTGTACGTTACGGACATTTTTCACCAAAGACTATTCAAGGAGCCAGACTGGAACTAATCATGAGCGAGTTATTTGGAATCATAATTACGGTTACAACTTTTCCGATGTTAGAAAAAGCTCATAAATGGAATAGTAGTCAATTATAAGGTCCATTCGAGGTTCGAATCCGGTCCGTCAAAATGAAATTACGCTTCCTGATACAGGGAGGCTGCTGAATTGTATTTCAGACTGAACGGTCCACTCATGATGTCATGTCTGTACGTGGCTAATAAAATCACACAGATATTTGTGTCGAGACACAGGCAAACAGGCAAAAGCTGAACAACCATAATTTCCTTGAAAATCACAGGATTATTTCAATATTACTGAGTATTAGCAATCATTGAAGGAATTGGAGCCGGTTTATGTTCAACTGTGACTTTTCAACTCCCCCATAACATCACCAGGTCACATTAAGGAACGCTTAAATAATTGGGTTTTATGTGCAGTTGTGTCAGGATTTTGGTGGTTTTCAGTTTAAAATGTAGGCTTTTGACTACAAGGTATTGTAGCAATTGAAGAAAATCATGTGGAATTCACCAAAAAAACGCTCGTTTCTAACAGAGTCTATTGTTGATGGAAGCAGAAAATCCTGCACTCCACCTAAGATCGTAATAAACCAAAATCCGCTAGGAATAGGCGTAGAAACCCCACAGGCATATAAAAACCTCCAATGATCTCAATACGAAATGTTTGTATTCACTTGTTTCATATTCTTTAATTCAAGCGCGGACATTGTCATAAACATTATTTTTGAGGCTCTCCAAGCATTCCCAATATGAAAATAGTTATCATTCTTAAAAAAAATCCAGGCTGAGTGCCTCAAAAAACTCTGTCAGTTACCATCAGATAAGGCTAGGCAATCCAAGTCTAGTAATGAGTACTTCAGTATTCTGAGTAAGATTATTTGCACAAGAATGCGTCTATGCTCCGAACAAATGCAAAAATTATCGTGTTCAGCTAAACCTCATCGACACATGATGGTTAGTACGAAAGTATTGCATAAATATGCATATCCATGGGCGAAGTATTCTGGCTACCAATAGGAAAGCTTCTTAATAAATGAGAAGAAAAATTCTGAGTAAACTCTGAACGGAGATTTACACATCTATGGTGAAACAGCAGATTTCATTTTAATTGGAGACAAATTTCGTTGTTGATTGTGTATTCAATTAAGACAGGAAGTTTGGTCTGCCTAGTATAACGTTAGCGAGATGTTATCACAACTTTTGGTGAAGATGAATCTGTTGACTGGATAACAGGAAATCGCCAAGCTTTCATTTTGAGTTTAGTTAGACAGTACGAGTGCAGTTAGTTTGAATTACTGAGCTGATCAACCAGACGTCAGTTTTGGCTGTTTCCACCTGATGTTGCTGGTCCGAGGTTACAACTAGTGGGCTCAAGAATTATGAGCCTCGCGGGACGGTATAGTATGCAACTGTCAACGTGTAACCATGACAGTGTTCGGTTGACCAAGTGCAAGGTAAGTTCCAAAATAGAGTCAAATGACTCAATGTAACCCAAACAAATATCGTTGGTGTTGTTATCGGTTATGATTTTGGACATTCATGCATTTAGAAGACTTCCTAATTTATTTGCGGAAGAGATAACATAAATTTGTCGGTGGACAACCCCCAATTATGTTCAGGTCAGTAATAAAAGAGATGGAGTCCCCTTACCAAAACGTCCGTGGTCCGTACAGCACAATGCCTGACTTGATGAAAATGCTTAGAAGCAAGATATGTGACAGAGTACACTCCGAAACCTCATTTTTTACTGGTGTTACTGAATAAAACTAGAGACGAGTACAAATGATCAGGTTGAGGATATGTAATAAGACCGTCAGGATTATTGATTAAAGTTGGCCCGAACAAGCATCCGTGTGAAGGATGGGACACAGTTTGAATAACATAAACTATCACCTGAATGCTTCAGGACGACTGTAAATGACGTCAAAGGTGTTAAAATCAGGACTCTAAACTAAAGTTACGTAACCGACTGTATTAACCTACAAAAACTGAATGAATGAATGACATGACATGAATGGCCGCATGTCTCTAGAGAACATAAACGTCAACTTATCTCTTCTAAAAGAGAGTTCAGCTGCACAGAGTATCAACTAACAAAGTCCACAAAGCAGTTTTGGATTTTTTTCGTTTTCAGATTGGCCACGTATTTTTTAATTTTTTACTTTCAACATTTTCAACCTATCCATGAAACTCCTGACTCGTGTATAGTAGCCGTATGTGGCGCACACACTAGGCTTCATTGTATAGGCGACTTGTACGGCAACGTTTGATAGAACTAGTCAGAAATCAAGGCAATTTTCATATTACAATTGATATCACTTAACAACCTCAATGCTTTGCTTCAGTCTTGCATACGAAAAACGGTTTGCAATCACCTATTTTCTAAATCATTCTGCTGAGGACGGTGGGTAATTTTCAACGCAGATTCTACATGTGTCCTTCTTTGTTTCCGAAAGGCCAAGCGAAAAAAACGAGGGAATGCTAAATAGTGAATACCACCAAAAAATTTCCATGGCCTGAAGAATGGATTTACTGGATCCCAAGCCTGTAATTCTACACAGTCTTATTGTACATGTTCAAACTGGATTCAATAATTTGTCCTTGGAAAGCTGAAACTTGGAGAACAACAACAGCGTAATTCTGATGAAACCCAGTATGACACTCACATGAGTGTCAGAATGGTTGTCGGGTACAATGGATAGTCTTGTGTTTAGCAGAAAATCAATGTGAATTTAGCATTGCTTTGACTCGCACACATCATCATCATTGAAAGCAACACATCAGTAAAACATACTGGTGCTCAAAAGCTACACTACCATGAAAAAGCAAGTCTTGGTAAACATCAGGAAGTAAAGCAAAGGCGGGAGCTTAGTGAGAAAAAAACAATATCTACTAGAAAAACAATCTAAAATAATGTGTCTACACCTTAGAAGAGCATTAGGAAACGCAAATGAGCATCTTGTCAGAGTAATGCACTACCAACTGGTTTGACCCATCGTTCATTTCGAAATTCCTCCGACATTATCCCAACGCACAACGACAGGCGAACTTTAGCGATGCAGTCAGGCTAGGAAATAACTGGATAGATTGCAAACAAAGATCTTACAACACACAGTTTGACTGTCCACTTCTTCTTCTCATATCCCCTAGTCATAACCTGTATTTTGCGAAGTTTGTACCAACAATCCCTCTGGACAGAAAACAACGCTTTCATCCGTAGACGGTGGATGGACATACGAAATACGTGTCTCAACCACCTCAACTTGGTAAGTTTAATCTGCTGGTTTAACGAATCAGAGTAGTTACTAAATGCTTACTTATGCACCATCTGGTTGCGTGCTCGCTGCAGTCAGTTAACTCGTGCTATGCTGCGGCACAGACAGCAGCACCTTTGAATTCATAGCCTTCGGACTTCTATTAAATGCTTTTCTCTTGCAACTAACGGTATAGGATCATCTCTTCATCCAACGACATCATAAAACGGTCGTCTGCATCTCTGCATCCGTTTTTCTGGCTTTAGCATGCACCATTTCGCAGCATAGCCAATATACCCTCAATAGTAATGTGAACATGTGTAATGATTCGACTTGTAGATCAAGTTCTTCGAAAAAAGGTTCTCATATTAAACAAGATGTAAGTTCAAGCAGGAAATAACAGAGGTGAAATCTTTGGGAATGTCTTACTGATGACCCCCGAAAAGGACAATGCCGGAATGGAACTACAAGAGTGTTTTATTGTGCAAGCTTTCTTGCACTGTCTGAGGCACGCCAACCAATTGTTTCAACCCACGTTATTTTAGGTTTCCTCGTCGTACTGCCAAACTGTCCTTCCCACTCGAAGTGGTGCGCCTAAAAGGTGAATTCAACGTAACATGTAGCTGTGCTGGCTGTTGATCTGTTCGCCGGGCATGGCAAATGACGTTTCGTCACCATACGAGGAGATATCATTAGTCCGCTAGTTGGGTGGGTACTTGCTCTTTGTCTGCGTGCGTTTGTATGACATTCTAAGATCATCTGTTATCTCCTAAAGTGATTGGGTAATTGGGAAACAGCGTTTTCATGAATTTCTTGGTCCGTTTGTGATCTTTTTGTGTTGCGGTTTGCGTTCCTTTTAATCGATTTGGTATTCCAAAGCCTTCTATTTTTGGTAGTTTTAGTCTTTGCTTTGATTGACCCCTTCTCAGTTTGCATCGCACTGTGGTCTGATCTTCCCGAGAATGATTGGTTGGTTGCAACGCCCTCGGTTCTCTATTGTAACGGCTGGAGACCCCGCATTTGGCACTTTGATTTACTGGCTGGAAGTCCCTTCCAATCAGATGGATGTGTCCGTTTGAGTCGCGCTGTCGTGTTTCTTCTATGAGGCGCTGCTCTGGTTTTTGTGCAGTTTACAGATCCGTAGATTTGGCATTCCAATAATCATAAGGGTTGATAGACAAGGTCAATTTCGATATGTCTGTTGATAGCTTCTTCTGTGGAGTATCACGCTTGAATAAATTCACTTTCTTCCTTCACTTTTGTTTGAGCCAGTATACAAACGCTGCTTCAGTGGAACTTGTGTCATTTCTAAGCTTTGTGCATGGAGATGAGCAAAAATTGATCGTGTCTTTCAGCAGCGAGCTTGTGTTCATGTACCTTTATACTGAGTCAGAACTTCTAGTGACCCAGGCTAGCTCCAATGACGAATGCACATGATGACTTCCGCTCGATTCAGCTTGAGAACTATCATCTCAAACAATATCCTTTATTGGCACTGATTCTCTGCAGAATGATTCGTGATCACTCCTTAGTGAGTGACCTGCTCAGACCTGTATATACTGCTTGACCTCACACCTCTCCACACATTAGAAAGTCATGCTCAGATTGCACTGCTTCAGCTTTTTACGGTGTTATTTTGTCGCCCATATTACACCGGCTGTAATATAGATTCCTCATCAGTAATTGGTTTGAATGATTCAACGCTGTGAATGGAAATGTGGTTGGCTGTGCATCTGAATCAAAGGAGATAGCTGGGATGTGCGTACTGTCGTTGAGATGGAAGTGCGCCACATGCCATACAATGTTTTATCTCAGGTCAGCCTAACATTATGGCTGATTTATACATGTGTATTTCTTTCTCAATCGTTCATTCAGTTTGTAATACTGAATGACGAAATAATAACTATTTTACTATGACAAACTATTTCTAACTAACTAATTGACTATTTCACTAACTATAATGACTACTAATAACAGCAAGCTGGCAAGTTTTGGAGCAAGAAAGTTGTGTTTTGACCAATGACTCCACCAAATTTACTGTTCCAGCGAAATCGAACACGGGTCAGTCGGAAATATCGTATTTATGGACGCAAGTGCGAGAGAAGAAATGACCACAGCGCTTCCACAATTACTTTAAAGTAGGGACACAACTCATCAGGGAGCCATCATTACAGCGAGCCATTGCTTTTTGATACATCTTGGGGAGCCGGTCATTACGTGAACACGTAATGTGTTTTCCTCGATGAGTGGCGCTGTACTCTGTCCAAATGCAGGTTAATCATAATGCTGATCAGCCGCTCGTGACCGAAACGTTAATTACTCGAAATTCTGGCCAGGCGACCGTGGTTTCAAAAAACCCCGAAGTTAAGTAATACGAAACAACCGTAGAGTTCTCCTAGGCTATTCAGCATAGACTGGCTTCACAGATGAATGAAACTTCGGCTGGAAACATCTTCACCTGTCAGAAGTGAGACCAGTCTCAAATTCCTGGTCGGTTTGGAAAAATTGTTTTAGTGCGTGCTGAAACTGAGCAACAAATCGATGCTGGATACGGAGAAGGCAAGTGACTGGGAAGCGATAATAACCACCGAAACAGTAAGTAAACTGGTACGAATTACTATGCAATTCAAAATGCACAAATAACTCGAAATGGGGTTAACTGCCATTGAGTCGAAGCTGGCCATATGAGAGAGCAAAGATTTTCAATCGGGATTCATATTTTTTCGGATAACTTGCATCTCGAGCGATGGCTTTTTCTTTCCTAACACCACAGCCTAAGTACGATAACAGGACCTATCTCCAGGGGGTTCCTACTGGTTCATAAGACAAAACAGAACATGAGAGGTGTCTACATGAACGAATGTGTTTAATCTTCTCCAAGCTCCTTTATTCCTAACGGCAAATAACCTTGGAAAGACGTTCTGGACAACAAACCAAGCGAGCACGTCTCAAATATGGCTTTTCATAACCGCTAGACAACGCGGGAAAGTAACCGTGGGATCAGCACTAAGACCAGTTGGTGGATGCGTCAGCTTATTAGGCAGCGGCAGAGTCGGTAGCGGGAGACCAGAGGTTACCAAGGCCGGCGTCAGCACTGCCTGCGGACAGCTCACTGGAGGAAAGGGTGGCTGCATATTAGGGCCTGGAGCCTCCGTGGGTGGATGCTGTAAATGATGTGATTGATCGCATCGGTGTGCCGTCCGAGAAGTATGGGATGCTAATCCGTCATCGAATTCACACTAAGGAATAAGCCGTATGAACTTCTTTGAACAGGAGAAGGCTACGTTGCCATCGATTGTACTGGGTAAGCGGAAGGATGAGTCGGGGGAACAGCAGTTGCGGAAAAGTAAGGATTTGTCGTAGTAGGTTGCTGAATATGACCCGTATGTGGCGTGGGAAAGTGTTCTGAGTATGGCAGGGCCGTCGACAAGGCCGGTTGTTGTGATCTAGTAACCTGAACCTCAGAAAATTGGCATGGGAAACGCCAATGCAATGCCGTAGAAAAAGTTAAGACGGACAGAAACTGACGATAAACAGGAGTTAGAATATAGCGTACATAACGTAAACAGAGAGACAGAAACACACAGCTTTCTATTCTTACGAGTAGGCTTGGCCTTGAGAGCCCGTTTTAGAACTTGTTAGCCATTAGCAGGAAGTGTCTTTCAAAGATAACAAAAACTGTCATTCACTCTGAAGTGCTGCTTACTAGTAAAGGAAATCCAGGAAAAATCAAGAATACTTACATTCTGGCAAAACATTTATCCACATTTTTAGAAAGGCAACCGCGAACATGCAATGAGTAAATTGCTAGTACACCGAAAGACTGCTCACATGTTCTTTCATTTCTTATAAACGTTTGATACATTTTCCATTCCATGTTTGAAAAGGGGCACTAATTGTAGATGAACTATTCAGGTGAATCAAATTTCTTGCTTTAGTTCCTGCTTGATTATTCCTATGAACACCACACGATACGTGATAATGGACAGTTTACAATGTGTGTATCCGTCGTCTTTTTGTTGCTTTGATCTGCCGCACTTGGACGCATTTTTTTTTTACATTTTGGAAGGGGTAGAAGACTTGAATAGCTTTACCCTACCGATACCGCATGGGTTAAATAAATCAGCAAACCAAGCCCATGAAGATAAGAAGCAAGTTTGGGATTGACAAATCAAGATGAAAAGGGTAGACTAATAAAAATGGATGGTGCACCATCAACCAATCAAACAAAAGGAAGGTAGACTACGACGCAATACAGATTACGAACATGCCGATTAGAAGGGAAAATAATAAACAACAAAGACAATAGCTAGTGGAGCAATTGGACGCAAGAAATGCAGACTAGCAAAATCCACTCATTTGCAAACAAATTTGATTTTGCGGGAGACTCACCTGTAACTCAGCCGAATCTCTCTTTTATGATGTTTTCAAGCAACTGCATGTGCTGCACCAGGCCGCCTCATGTTTCACATGGTACGATATTCCAGATATCGCGATACATGTGTAGAAGTAATGCAATACTCATAAGGTTGCTGAAACTTCTTCGACAGCCCACGACCAGTTTCGACCTTTTTGGGGCTCATCAGGTGGGTCCAGTCCCCTAGTTTCCGTCAACCTTATGTTCTACTTGAACCCAAACACCATAAACGACAGATTCAGCTAGGTTTCAGGTGGCTCTCTTGCAAAACCAAAGTTGTTTGCGAATGAGTGTATTTCGCTAAGTTCGTGCAATTTGGGTTCAAGTAGAACATAATGTCGACGGACACTCGGGGACTGCGCCTACCTGGTAAGCCCCAAGAAGGGCAAAACCAGTCGTGGGCTGTCGAAGAATTTTCGGCAAATTTATGAGTAATGTATTACGTCTATAAGTGCAGACTACGTTGCAACACATATCACCAACGTATGAATCAGACTCCAGGTAGAATTACTATTATGAGCAGCCAATCAGGTTAGATCTCGAAACTGCTCTTTGCAAACTTTATACGCCCAAGGTCGAAGGGAGGGTTTACCCACTTAATAGGGCTTTGATGATGTCTCCTATACTAGTAACGAAACGTCTGCAAATCAGTTTTGCAGCTCGGTAAACAGGTCAACAACCACCTTATCAACTACCAACGGGTTAGCAGTTCATATGGGTTGGGCTCATAAAAAACTGGCAATGACTTATTATAAATTATCTTCGTTTAAAAAACTAGCCGACTTCTGTGTACCTGCTAGGAGACTTGGTGTGGGCTAAGAAAAACTGTGGTTGATTGATTTCGATCAAATGTTGCCTTTGAAAGTAGTATTTCGGAACCAGCTTGGTCAAAGTATCTGCTGACGATAAGGAATTGCATTTTTAAAAATGGGATCTTCAGTGTTTCCTGAATGGAGATTCCTCGCATAGATGAAGAAATACCGTATACATGACGTTACCAAAATTACATCCCAAAAACAGCTTTTTAGGCTCCTTTTTAAATGAGCGATTCGCTTGGTGAGGAAGTACTTTAGCCAAATTCGAGGAAATAACGATATTTTAAGGGGAATAGTCTTCGTATCAAGATACTCAAGAACGAGAGCTGTCCGGTGTAAGAGGCACACAGTCCGTGAAGGGATCGAGATGGCTCAGTGGTTAGCAAGCGAATTTACTGGCCGTAAGGTCCGTGATTCGAACCCGACCTCTGCCTCTCGATTGCCCCTGTCTAGGCTTGGGCAACACAGCGGTATCCCAGCCCTCGTGCTTGGTTCTGGTGGCATGGCATTTAGGCACCAAAAGGATGCTACAGCTGAACGAATTCATGAGTTTGTCATCATTGCAAGGAAGATCACACTAACCGTTTCCTGTAGATGCTCAATGTTCTGGAAAACTCGGCACTATCGTTCCGCAAAGCAGCCTTCAACACAGTCATTCATTTCAACTCAATCAGTCAGGGTGGTAATCCACACACTTTGCATGATGTTATTTTCTGATTGAATACTTATTGTAGCTGACGTCATCCCAGTCTTTCACTTTGCACGCGCTCATATTACGTAAGAGATGCATGCCAAGCACACACCAAAATTTCCTCGTTCCCATGGTACAACGTATGTAGTTTTACATAGACGTTACATAAAATCTTCGCTCTAGAAACAAGCTAATTTTTAGTAGAGAGTTCCCAAAAACGCATGATCTCTAGTGTCAGCTCCCTCGTTGGCATGAAGTTTTTGACTTGGTCATTTGCCGGTAGATTGAATGTTTCTGCTTTCAGAATCCCAGTAATGTCAACATCAGTATTAACAACAATGCACACTGGGATGTACTGGGGTATAAACTTTTAAGATAAACGTGATGTTATTATGCTGGTCATTGCATATTGGGCACTGGTGCTCGCTGTCTTTATCAATGGATCTTGCATAAACAGCGATAGCACTAAAAGTTCTGAAGATGATGCTTGCAGTCTAAATTTAGAAGCACTATATAGGTCGTTTGATGCACCTGATCTGTTCCAATGCCTTTCGCGCCCAAAACGGAATGCCACCTAGACTAATTGAACGATAAATCTCCAAAGATAACCAGCGGTCACAAAATTACCAATGCAAGACATGTAGAATGTCCACCTTCGCTGTATTATACATATTTTCATTAGACAAATAGATTACCACACTACGCCGTGGTTCAACTAATAAAGCTTGGGTCACTTAGAGAGTTGGTGTAATTTGTCCACCCATCCAAACTTCCAGTAACACTACTCATCATTCTGCTTACCTGGAGATGTCTTTTGTTAGTCTCATATCTCTATATTTTGAAATGTACTCAACGTTGGGCGAATCTACCAAACAGGTAAACTTCTCCGTAATGTCTAGAACAATTTACGACACCATACTGATCGTTGGCAAATAAAAGGTTGAGAGAGACCATGAGGATTGCCATAAACGGGTTCAGGACAAGTCACTCCTCAAAACAGTTGGAGGCTTTATTCACTGCAGTAAGCGCAGTGCGTGGTAAGGCCCTTGAGATTAGACTAATAAAGCACTAGCCAAAAACATTTCCTCGACTAACTTGACGAGAAATAGGAAAATTCACCTTCTTCTAGCTGATAAGATTACGAACCGTTCCCTGCTAAAAAGCCCGTCACTGGTTCTGGAACTGAAACAGCCGTAGCTATAATTAGCCACAAACGAGTAATACCCTTGAATTAGATCGCAAACGGATTGGAACGACTCGGATTTAGTCATAAACCGGCTTTGAGAAGGCATGTGATGGAAAACAAAACGAAATGCGGCCCCTACTTAAAAGGTGTTTGATAAACTGGGGTCACTTTAGCAGATTACTGAAACTTTCCAATCAACTCGAACTGAAATCTGGAACAAATGACAACCGCTCTTTGTGGAAGTTTTTCTAATGATCTGTGACAGGTTACAGTAGTCCTGACCAGGTTTCCTTCTTTGGGTAAGACAGTGTAAAAAAAGGTAAAACGAATGTGTTGGCATCCTACTGATTTTCCGCTCGTTTCGCTAACTGCTCAGCAGACAGCAATCACATGACACACGTTTTATACAGTCTGTGAAATCGGGGGGCAATGCAAATTTTCCCGTCAGAAATAACAGAAGAGGAGCCAACTGAGAAACACCGGAGTGAAACTTATTTCCTGCTGCAAACGTCCGGAGCGACATAAAACTTTTACTAATTTTTGGCTATGGAAACCCGAAGAGAGTTTCAGATAAAACGGTAAAAAAATTAATTGTTTCGCTACCATTTTTCTATTTGCTATAATCCCTGGGAAGAATGTCACGCTTGTGATTTCGTAATCATAGACCTTGTGGAATGTGGTTGTTTTTTACTCATTTTATATTCAATATTCCTAACAAAAATAGCCGAAGTTTTTATCAACCAAATTTAAAACTAATACGAAAAAGCCTGCTCACATTGTGCATTCCTAAAACCCATGATGCATTAGCACCCGGTTGAAAGTTGGCAAACTTTGTGACAAGCTGTAACAAAGAATAGCGTCAATTCTAGTGATTCGCAACAGAGTCTATTTCAGCTTGCCATCAGCTATTTGTGTGCCTTTGACAGAAAGAAAGCAGACCATTTCCAAGTATGTTGGTACGGATGTTGATTGCTATGGAAAAGATACTGTATCAACTAAAGCACCACTTGCTGACACAACTGGCACTATGGTGCTCCGGAGCATAGTCATGTGGACTAGATTTAAATTTACAATCTGTTTACGGTACATGACCAGCTGATCTTGTTTACAGTCTGGTGTGTCTTCTATTTAGAAAAAGCCCATATCCGGGTTAACCTGTGAACACATGATGCGGTTGCCAGCTAGTGACTATTCAGCATTGTTCTCTGAACGAACGTGTACGATTGAAATCACAAGGTGTTGTTGCGGAATATTTAGTTGTGTATTCAAACGGAGAATATGTAATATAAAGCGCCGTCATTTGTGTGTGGGAAATGCATGTTTACTGGGCTTCCTGACCTTTACGGAACCAAGAAGATTGATCAATAACATCACCGAAACCGAGTAGTATGAATGATTTTAAAACATAGCATTGGTAATCGGTATACTAGGGAATGAAATGTTTTTCAAATAACTATACAAAGACCCCGCCCACTGTTATCTCTTAATTTTGGAAAGCCTGATAATAAAAAATGTCTACGACAGACGTGGAAGGATGCATAGAAGTGCATAAACGAAGAGAGGAACGCCCCTAACAAAATGACTTCCAAGTTCTCTGGAAATGAGACACACATAAAGAGGCCATTAACTGAAGAAACCAGGGCGTTGCTCGATGCGCTTTAAAGCGCGGTAAGCGCTTGCATGGTTAATATTCGCACAGCAGGCACGTGGTGTCTGTCCTACAGGTCAAATGTGAATTTCATTGCCAAGAAAGAATATTCAACACCGTATCACACGTGTAAAAGAGTACGTAATGGTGACCGTACACTCGTTAGTAACTACGGATTTAGAAGGTTCCAGTCCATAAATAGCCTTGCTGTTTGGAGGAATAAGTCACTTCGACATGAAACGTTCATCACTTCTGAACTAAAAAAATTGACATCGTAATTGATTAAGCGTAGGGCTGAGGTAATGTTGGCAACACCATAACCCTGTTTTGTGTGAATCCACTAGGGATTCCCTGTCCGGTGGAAACTATGTTTACGCCTATAACCGTTGCTCGACGCCCTCGAAAAGCCTTCAGGTCAAGCTTCATAAAAGATGTCGAAGTATCCCAGACGACGGAAACTTTCTCCTAGTTCTCTTGCAAACCGATTATGGCAAGCACAGCCAGCATCATTCGTGATCCAAACTTTAACTGACCACAGTTTCCAGGATAATCTAAACATATCTAAACATCATGACGACACCAGGCGTTTCTAACACTCATCTTCAGGCAGTGGTACCAGGCCTGAACACGCCGGATAAATACCCAGCGTTCTGCAAACGCAAGCCGTTGACTAGAAAGTAATGACCATCAGCTTTGTTAGCATTCCACCGATTCAAGCAGCCACCATTTCCTCCTTAGTGTGCACACACCGTATAACCCCTGATCGAAAAGTCGCGCATCATTATTGCGTAGTACCCGCTTTTCCGTACGCACTCTCCGCTGAATCGGGACGTCTCTATGCAGAGTGAAAACACAGACCCTCATATTGTTTGACGGCGTGGATGTAGTTAAATGCGGTGTCTTTCGGTGGATGTGGATGACCACGAATACACTGCCCGATGTAATTATCTGGTCTTATTTACCTGGTACGACTGAGCATGAGTGAATGTGTCGGGCTCGGTATTAGTCAGCTCCTCGTGATATACAGTCGCTGACGTGACTTGAAACCATCACGAATTACATCATCTGGCAGTTTCATTAGATGCTGTTTGTGGTTGCTGAGTCCCTCTCTCTTGAAAGTAAATGGGATGTCAAAATGTCAGGGCGCATATCGGACAGAGAGGAGTGATGAGTCTCTCGGCGAAGCAAGAAGAGACAGGCTTTGCCCGATGTTTTCTGCCCCCACACATTATTACTCTCGTCATTCGGGCGTCATACCAACTCTTTACACCTCTACCTCAGCAGCTTCAAGCATCTGTCTATGGTGAGTCTGAGTCTGCACATACGATTCAGTCCTCAGCAAGGGCAAGACCATCCAATGAGTTGTCATGGAACTTTTAGCCCAGTTGCGGCATCGACAACTGAAGTACTACATCCATCGCCATGATGAACAATTTTGGACCTCCCCGCATCACCACCTTGTGGAAGTGAACCTCCGAATAAGGGAAACTACTACAAGATTCTTATTGGACCGTTTGGTTAATGGAACTAGAGACTACGATGGTCAAGCTCTTCAGCAAATCTGACAACTGCGTCATACAAAACCGAATTAAAAGCCTTCAAGATATCAGCGAACAACAAACTGAGGTTAGAGGCAGTCGACAAAGAGGAACGAAGCAAAGCATGTAAAAGCGTGGTAGCTTCCTTTCCAGATGTGTAGCAAGGTGAAGCAAAGTGTGGGAAGTGTGTGGGATGTGTGGAGGTCCGGAAGGGATGTGATGACAGTTCGCAAACTTCGTACAAAAGCCAAATTGGTACGCAAATGAGTGTATTGGTTAAAGTTCCTGCAATTTGGGGTAAAGTGGAACATAAAATTGATGGAATCTCGGGGGTGGCGCCTATCTGATGAGCCCCGAGAAGAGCGAAACCGGTCATGCGCTGTCGAAGAATTTCCGGAAGCCTTATGAGTAGTGTGTTACCTCAATATGTAACTTGGTTTTTATGCTGACAGCCGGTCATCCGGAGAAATATTGTTTCAGTCTCACCAACAGAGTGCTTTTTTATCGCAAGCATGACAGTGACTCCGGGTGGGATCAAAGGGGGCCTGCAACTCCTCACTCGGCCAAGCCTATCTGCATTAGCTTGAGTAAGGTTCGCCTGTCGGCAGTGCTGACTCAGACCAATCTGTTTTGGAAACTAACTGAAATATCCAGCATATGTCGACCGAGCGAACCCTTTCGTATCAAGAATGTTATGGGAGTGGATTTGATGATGGGGTAGCTGGCCAGCTTTTGAATTATAGCACTAATCACTGTCCTCATACGTGAACTCCACGGGTTTCACCCATATACCGGTTGGGGTTGGTGAAGGGGCGCCAGATGGATTGTGTATTTCACTGTCGAAAGTAACATGTACGGTGAAACCAAACTTTGCGCTTGGTCACATCTGGGGTAGCTGAACTCCTAGCTCACTCAGCCTGACTTCTGTGCTATTCAGTGGGCCTCAAGGCAGGGAAGATAAGCTCACCGTCACCAGCGCATGTAAATTAGTCAGCCTTGGCAACTATGTAAAAGTCTAGAACATTTTAACTTGAGAATCTGAAAGAAATAGAAGATAAAGGGATATTTATTGGCGGGAAAAATTTTTAACGGTATTTTCAAGGAACAACAACCTGGTAGATGGTCCCTTTATCATTGTGACTGCGCTTTCAGCTTATTCCCGAGTATTTTCCACCGTTACGGCGGCACACTATTCTTCATTCAGAACTCAAGATTTTTACGTGGTACATAGTTGAGGCATGTGAACTGGTCAAGGAAACAATCTTATTATTTTACAGGTGGTCACATCCAAAAGTGTGTTCTCTCTGAAGTACAAAGACCGACTGTGTTACGCCATTCAAATGATATCCGAGAGATCTTCGGAATTTCTGTGTATGACCCGGAAGTTTTTATCCCGAGACTCGAAGAGGCCGCCTCTGTAAAAACGGACGCAACTAACAATATCGAAAGAGCATCAATCAATAGCTCCAGGTGGCAATCCCTAACGATGACTCTAAATGACTGAGTTGTTTAAACTCTGTAGGGATATATCTCATTTAAAAATCAGTACAGGTGTGGTTGATTTCAATCAAAACAACAAGGGAGAAACCGGTTGTGGGCTGTCAAAGAGTTGTTAGCAACCGTCTGAGTAGTGTGTTACGTCTAGACGATGAAAAGTGTTGTTCCAGTAGACGCTCGATCATATCTGACGCATCTGCCTGATAATTCTCAATCGAGACGGAACAGCAGTGGATTTCGTCCTGGGTCAGTGTAAATTTTATCATAACCAGAGTGGATGCCAAAGTACTTTGGAATATGAAAACCACATGTTGACCTGTGAAAGGGCCACGTGCCTAAAAATTCTATTTTCATTTAGCCTTTCCAACCTCGGAATGTCGATCCACAATACAATAATACGCCAGTGAACTTCATACATGTTACGTGCATACCATCACACACTTCTTTGAATTAGGTAATGTTCAAGGGTAGGGTCACTTGCACCTCTTTTGTTCTGAGAATATCCTCAGGTCAATCTGCTATTTGCAATCGATCAAGCATGTACGTGCACGCAAGTTATTGTCACATGATTCGCTGCGCAAGTCCGTTATTGTTCACAACGGTTTATCATCCCTGTGATTGCAAATGACGCGGATATTACACTGAAGGGTTCAGTATTACGAACGTCCATTAGGCGTAGGATGTAGAACAGGCAGAACAAATATCATGTCAAATATTCAGGGAGTTTTCAGTGAATTTTCACCAATTTACCGCCTTACTCTATGCTCATCCAAAAGTTGCTTCAAAGCTATTATGTTTGCTATGAGTGGAACAACGAAATAACAGTTTAGTGAAACGTCATTAACGATAAGCTAGACAGCCCCGAACTGAATAGACGTAACTGAAAAACATTTGTACAATTCGTCTGAGTCTAGCTGACCAGCCTATCGTAAAACCTATCAAAGCTATTCTTAAACTTTGAGGTTTATGCTGGGTTACGTGATTTGTGTTGGCCTCCTGACAAAGAACAAGCAATACAGCCACGAGGAAAACAGCTTTGTCGCAGCTAGTTTGCCGTGTACAGTTTGCATTCAGACAATTTGACGAAACGACGTTTTGTGGAATTCAACCTCAAAGATCATTTTAGGGTTACTTGTGTGTCCGCTAGGAGTGAAAAATCGAAACCGTGATGGAAAGCCAAGATTTCGTCTGTTTTGTTTCGTAATCGACTCCTTGAACTCATTGATGCACTAGTGAACACGCTTACTCAGTCGGCGATCTAGTTAATGCAGTTCACAGCTGTGTGTTCACAGAATTCTACATATCTTCCATTTGGGTTTGGCTGGCGTTTTGTTTTTCTAGGCGGTGGTTTAATAACGGTTTTCGAATTTTACATAAGAAGTAAATAAATTCCAATGAGGTTCCGTAAACCCCCCAAGGCTCCAAAATATTTTTCCACGGTCATGTAGGCTTCGAAGAATTCTCAGACAGAATCGAACTTGGAACAGACCAAAGAGAATTTGAGTATAACGACCTTGTGAGGTACCCAAAATTCGATGTTGATTTCCTTAATATTAGACCATACATGCTGTACAGTCGACACATCTGGGCACAAACTCAAGATTACAAAATTCCCAACCGTATTTGCCACATGGAATCCCGCTAGCTCAGTATGTCATCAGCTACTATTCGAGGGTGACCATAATCTCCATCAAATGTGAAATATTTGCGGTACATCTCAGCCCATAATTAGAAAAGAGGCGTCTGCAACGCAAAAAAGGATGCATCGAAATTCATTTCAAAGCAAATCTGGGCAAATGGGAGACTCAGCTTGGAGACTCACATGGATCAGTCGTTTATAATATTCTTGGACCAAATGGGCTGCACAGAAGCAACTTTTGTTCAGATATCTTACCATTCAGATGAGCTCAAAGTAGGGTGTAACTAGGACTAAAGTTGATGGAGATTATGGAAATAGTAAGGAAAAGACCAGTTGGGGTTGTCTAGACCTTTAGTCAACCCTATAAGTTGTATTGAATGACGAACTTTCCTTGACTCCAAATTAGTCAACCCGAACGCCATTTGGTAATTAGTTACGATAGCTCATAGACTATTCCTCTCAATGGAGACGTCTATCTCCTAAGGCCCCGTCTTGTTTCCGTTTCTGAACATGCCCGTTTTAGGAGGATACATATTTCTGATTGCTCGTTGTCGAATTTTCATTCTGTCAGTTTAACCACGCCAATGATCGGAAGTGTGATTGATCCAGTATCCGTGGTGTTCTCACATGTGACTTTTTAGTCACCTGTTTTAAAAAAGAAGTTTGACGCATTAGATCGGAAATGAACTTGAACAAGGAGGTAAAACGTCTAAGTCGGTAGACGTCAGTTACTCTGTTGAAACGATCTATGAAGCGCATTGATTGACAATCGGATGGGAAGCGCACATAATTGATCTGCATGAGACATTGATTGTTTGCATTTCTTCAAAACCTGACTGTTGTTGAACTTATGTAAAACTGCTGCAATGGACATCTGGTTTTGCAAATCGGCACCTAGGTTTCATATTCAGCAGTGCTTATTTTAGCCGCGAGATGACGTCAGCAACAGCTAATTCATCCAGTCATTTTCCACTTGTGCTGTAAGTTACATCCTATCCCATTTCTTTCATGATAGCGACTTGTGCTGACTAAGTGGCTAATTATTTGTAGTAATGTTAACAAGTTTGATACTGATCATGATGGCGGGCGCATCCTCGCATTGGACAACAGTTTCACGTTTAGGAAGGGCCACCTGACCCCAACGGTGACTAGAACACTAAACAAATACTTCATCATTGAGATGCTTCTATTCCAGCCTCACAGAAGGTGTTGATTAGTATCGCTGTTTGCATTTTAATCGTGACAAGACTTATTCCTCTTTTCACGGCATACCCATGTGGGTAAACTGAAGACAAGCTGAAGTCCTATTGGACCCTACTGGTCTTTGTTTGTGAATCCAGCCGGCAAAAACCTAGCATATTTGACCGGTGAATCCTGCACTCCCAGTCAGGCATCATTGATGACAATCAATACCTGAAAACAACCACAAACATGCTAACAACCTTGACGTAGCCCTGATTTTAGACAACAGTTCAATAAAACCTATCAATCACGCTATATGAAGAACTTACGACTAACTTTAATTTGGCAGTCTCTTTGTGCAAATTGCATGCGACGATAATAGGCACGAGGCAAATTTGAGTGCAAGTGGCATGCTTTAAACTGAGTGAAGACCGGAATGCTAGACTAAATGAATTTTTTTAATGGCTGACAAAAGCGATGTATCATAATCACCGCCTTCATTAGATTAATGATTATTCTGTGCTTTCTTTTACGTTCCTTTGGATAAAAGGAAGTCAGATTAGTTAGTTTTCTACCAGTACTTTGACGCTTTCTGTCTGAAGGCAATAGGCCTTTTTTCCGCCTAACCATACATTGCCATGACAGACTCAGCCCAACCCTTGTTATGTTTCCTTATACCACATTTAATGTTCACTAATACCTGAGCTACTAAAATTTTTCCCAAACAGTACTTAAATTTAAATAGGAATTTGGCTGCTAAACCTTTAAAATTGCAAGTAATGAACATTGTTCAAATGCATATCCGTTGAGGTGACTTGGTTTTGTTCACTAGGTGAATATGAGGAATCTCCCATAAGTTGTAGTATCATTTTGAAATCTTCAAACTCAGGCTGCCTTACCATCCCGATATTGCGGGGAAGCAGGAGCGCTAAAAACGGTTGAGACATAAGTTCGTGTCATTCAGTCAGTTTGCTTTGTGAGGAGCTCCTCCAGCGAAATTACAGCTACAAGCCTATCTAAATTTTCTGCCCAGGTCCGTCATACTTACCGCTAAGTGTATTACTATCCGCTTTCCAGTAAATAGACGGGAGTGTTCCTATGAGTTATCAATTACCTGGCGTGACGTGCAGGCCACTGAAGATGACTAGCGGTGCTGTCGGGAAGGTGTTCCATCTACCGTATTCCAGCGGCCGTAACCGACGACACGGTAGCTGATATCCATTCTGCTTGACCGATAAACCTCATACAATAACAAAAATCGTAGTCTCTCGAGGAGAACTACTCCCAAATTTGCTGAAAACATTCCGGCAGCCTACAGTCGGTTTTGCTTTTCCTGGGGCTCATCAGGTAAGCGTAGTTCCTGAGGTTCCGTCAACCCCATGTTCTACTTGAACATAAAATGCACAAAATTCACCGTTAAAACCAAATCAATGTGAAAGTGAGAGTATTTGGAGAACGATAACTTATTGCGCTATTTCCTATTTGATCTCTTTGCGCGTCTGTGGATGTTACAGGAAAAACATTTTAGCAAGAAATGTCCATTAGCAAGGCACGCTTTGTGTTTCACCATTTTCGGCAATGTATATAAAAATTAAAACATCTTTGATTCCAAACAGAAGGACCACACATACCCACTTACATAAACTAAGCTTATAGAGCGATGGGTTCCAATGAAAATAATAGACTACTGGTTACTGATCTTGGAAACCAGGTGACGACCCAGCTGTCTTCAGTAGAACAGTAAGTTTGTGAATAAATCAGTCTAAAAAAGGTGATTATGTGGTCGGTATGTGCTAAATCAGATCAGCAACTCAAAACAAAACTAGGTACTTCTACTTCAGAGAAATATAGTACCATACATTGTGAGTAGCTAACACCGTGAGTCTGGTTTATGTCGTTTTATTGTGTAATCGATATCAAGTAATTGGACTGTTCCATCAAGAAACACCGAAGACCGATCGATTTGCAGCAAGGCCATTATCAGGAATCAGTAATAATGAGTGGAGTTCTCCGAACGAAGGGAAGAAATAATATAAAACGCCTATTTACGACAAGAAAATAAGAAACACTGATTTTTGAAATAAACAACCATTTAAAAAGCTTATCCAATTTTTCAGTCCATTTTGGCTGGTGGATATTTCGCCTATCAAGTAAGATAAACAGAAACCCAAATATGGTTATTTACGTTTATCCATAAGGCAAGATATTGATCAGGGTAGATGATCAACAACTTCCCAGCGCTCCGTTCTGCTTTTTATTTCGTTATCTGTTTTGTTATCATCCTTTTGTTAATTCTTTCTTAAGAATATACCGCCGATGTGCATGAAGGCCAGCGTACACGTATGTGACAATTCAGCGGGGCTTACTGGTACGACAAGTAAGGGTCATCCCCGGTAGTATGCAAACAGAAAAGGGCCTGCTAGTCAGATATCCAGTGATATTCTCTCTAAATTCGGAATTTGTTGCCTTGAGTGTACCAGAGCATATGTGTATGCAAAGACGGAAAAAATTTACCATTTGGCAAGGAAGAAGACGAAATAAGAAAAAAGAAAAACACTTTAGCATTCACTGTTTTGCTGAACTGACCAGTTTCCACTAACTTGAATAGTACTTACACACTTGAACTAGGCCCCAATCCAGCAAAACTGCAGAAGAACCTTTGTGAGGTCATCAACTCAAGAAAGGATTGTTCATTTTGCTGAAATGAGACTTCCTTTCAACAACAGCCAAAGGAACTAGCTGGGTTTTTTCGATAAGAGTAGGGAACCAGCTTCACCAAACATTGATAGTTTAAAAACGAATGATTAAACACAGCTCAAAATGAGGAAGAAACCAAAGCATACTGTGGACAAAGCGATAAAATGTACTGAAAATATGGAGCTTAGGAAAAGACAAAACTTATGTTTATGGATTCAAACATTCTAAATTGTTCTGCAAACGTCACACATTTCGTGTGATAGGCCAAACTACAGTCCACTCTGTTATTTGGTTCGACACAAGGAAAGCCCGAATAGATTAACCAACGGACTCAGAATCTGCAATCTCCAGGCGTCCCACAGGTCCCTGTAAGCAGGCTACCAAAGCGTACTGGACAAATGGAACGCAGGAAAAGTTTTGCTTACAGAAAAAAACGTGCGTATGATGTAAGTTTGAACCAGCGAATGTTCACCACTTGTAATCATATTAGGTCTTATCGTACTCAGGATATGTTGAAGTGCAGCACGTGAATCAGTGCAGAAATTTGAACAGAAAATCAGTAACTCACGGCCAGTTGGTTTTGTATGAAGATATCCAGACAGTCTTTGCCAGCGCGACATTCCCAGTAGGTAGTTTTCATGCACGAGAGTGCAAGTTCAAGACAATAGCTCTCGCAGGCAGCGAACAGTTGATTTTCAAGCAATTTTCCAATCCTGCTACGAATTAGCGATCAAAAAGCACGTGTATTTGTGAACACAAAAATAAACGCTACGGTGCGTCGTATGGAAAGTTGTTCATTTCATCTGCACAAACGACTCACTGTGTCTGTCATGCTCTACTAGGTAGGTGCGTGTGTATGTGCGTAGGTGAGTGCACAGACCACCGAGAATTCGTATAGGAGGCGCGTAGTTTGAGATCACGTTAGTTGATACGCGAAAACAGATCTATTCACTATCACACACCTCGACCTTTTTACACACGAAATAGACCGTTTAACTTTAACGTCATTGTATTATACTTGACTGGATGAAGAGTAGGCCGATTCGGAATCCGTTTACGAACAAATGGATAATAATTTGATAATTGATCAGGTGACTTTTGATCTGTTCACCGAGCTTGGTAAATGATTTGCAGGCGTTTCGTCACCATTCGAGGAGACACCCATTCGAGACACCCACCCAACAGCGCACTGAAGATGTCTCCTCGAATGGTGAGGAAACGTCTGAAAATCATATGCCAAGCTCGGCGAACAGATAAACAGCCACCTGATCAATTACCAGCTAACGCACCCACAGCTAACAATATTCTAACGCATTACGGATGCCAGTTTATTTTCGCGTGACTAAAAATCATATATGTTTTCACTGGAAATTTCTCTTAAATGCGTGTAAACAATCCAGAGGGGCAATTCCAAACAGAATTCTTCAATGCACTGCCTAAATGCAGTCTCCCGAAGAAACAGGACAGAGTTTATAAAATGTACGTACTGTAGACTAGCTATTTATTCAAAGACAAACTGTCAGCGTGCTCTAATAAATTTCAAAAATGCTTTCCGTACATCCCATATATTCCTAATCACGATTGCGCAAACTCAAATTTGTGATGTCGTGACCTGCATCATACATAGAAAAGTTCTAATCTCAGACAAGACAAACTACAATAAAAAGTTGGGAAGTTACACTTCCAATGTTGCTTTACATTTAACGTTCAAAAGAGACCTTGATCTTGACCGAAAAAACTGCCCGCCTTCATAATCTGAAGAACAAGACCCCAAAGAGGACAGATCTCCTTTTTTCTGTACCTCAGAAAAGGACCCATAACTGCACCGCCACTTGTGTGTGACCTATTTCGAAGGACATATTTGGGGACAGCCGCTTCACTGACCTCTCAACATTGCGTTGTCTCTCGCGGTCTAATATAAGAGCACCTCAGGAGCTATCAGGAGCACTCAGGAACTATCAAATGCGAGCTAATAACCTGATTTCGCAGGATCTGCAGTGGGATTTTTTTTAGCTTATTTTGCTTGGTTGCTTACACTTTCGTTACTTCCATCCCTAAATTCCTTGACGATGTGTGGGTTGATAATTGTTAAGCAGAAGGACGTTACTAAATCTGTCCGTGAAATTTATGGTAAATTTACCTAACTTCGCAGCTGGATGGTTTGAGTGCTCTCCCAGTTCCACTAGTCACTAGCTGTCTTGTCACTGGCTCGCACAATAAACGTTGCTCTTAAACTCCAACTGAAGGAAAGATTTCAGGTATAGGGATCCATGGTTCTGAACAACGTCCATCAGCTCCATTTGAACAAAACGGCATGCAACTTCACTGTTCTCCACTGTCCCTTCTTCCTAGTCCATCATCTTCGCGAGGGTGAACAAATGATTGCGTTGTGACTGCGCCAATCATCAGGCTGTACGAAATTCCTCCATCTTCCTAAAGTTGTTAGAGTTCTGAGCAATATCATCCATTTTAAATGCTGCTAAACTGTCCGATCTACTTTCATGATCACTTCAGGAACAAAAAAATATGGGGAAGTAGGAGAGTTGTCCCAGTATATATGTAAATCATAAACTAGTCGGGTTTCTACAGATCACGTCTAACAGAAATTAGTTGTGCGAATTTGAATGGAGATTTCGTCCCGTAAGTGACGCCAATCTATGCTGAAAAGCCTAGAAACATTGTACAGCTGTTTCAACTTTATTGGGAACCATCAGCAGTGCGCATCCCACGAAACTTCAGGGAGTCTGGAATCCGGCACTTTCCGGCCAGTAGTTTGCTCACGAGCGACCGATTAGCAGTGTTAACTCACACTTGGACAGGAAGCTAACAAATCTTGCGAGTCAACACAAGTTGACAAATTGCCTGTTCTTTACAGAACCTTGGGAGATCTAGGATGTTCAAAGAATATAACTGATAATCCTTCACTTCTGCTGATGACGGAGGTCACGTGGACCATTTTATACGCATAAGCTAAGGAACACGTCTACATTTTTCGAAAGGAATTTGTCGAAGCACAAACGCGGCTCTTTAGATCAGCTTCATCAATTTCTACAAGTACTCAAATCTCTGACCAATACTACTACATCTGATCTGGAGTCTGGTGCATAAACTAAAAAGACTGATAGAATTTATTCCTATCTGTCAAAGAGATGCATTCTTTAGGTACATAAGTAGGAATGATAAATACCAATCCGTTTTTGTGATCACGTTCTACAAAATTAGCACGCCCAATCGATCAGCTATTAGAATTTATACTAATGTGACAGATTCGTTTTGTCCATTGAGGATCCGCAAAATCACAGAGTAAAATACCTCGCAAGATGGAATGGAGTACAAGATGGATCCCGTTCTGTCGTCGTTTGAACTTGGCATTGACACACTGGTTGCTAAGCCAACTTGTGAATTCATCCGCCCTAGTCTGCTGACGATGAGACTGAAAAGAATGACTCGGGAACTTAAAGGGTGAATCGCGGGCCTGAGATGTGTATAATAATTGATAGATACTCTTATAGATTGCAGATTAAACAGTCTTGTTGCACGCCAGAGAAAAATCAGCGGAATTTTTAATATCTTCAGAGGAATTGTGGACGAAGTCAGTGGGTAAATGAGGGTTTTGGAATGAGGATTCGTCTGTAGATGAGCTCGTAATCTCAACAGAAGAGTGCACTCGAAGTGAGCCATGCACATTTTTCTTAGAACAAGGTGGAGCCTAGTTACCCAGGCCGAAGTGGAGGTTGCCATTCGGGGAATCTTATTGAAAACCCAAGTTTACTTTCTATCAGGTGAGACTCCATATGCTATCCAAGTCATCTGTTGAGATGAAGTCGATATATGGCCCAAAGAAACAACCAATTCTAAGAACAGCATGTATATCCGCAAGGACGGTACGGTTTTTTCAACTTCCTCTCGATCTATAATCCTTGATCAGGTACTCTGTTTACAAGCCAACCACATACAACTCGCCATGACACCACGTTGGACATATACGGTTTTTGTTACAATTGACCGGCTGACTGGGTTAGAGTTTCTTATTATGTTAGTAACAATGCTGCACGTCGCCGTGAATTACTCATTCATACCTAGCACCATCCTTTGACAGCTAGACGGTACTGGAAGCATACGAACCGTCCGTGACGTCGCCTGCACCTCAACCGTGAGTAAGTGATTAGGCATTCAAAGTCTTGTTAGGAGGTGACAACGCCGAATTTAACTTTTCCCTTTGTCTCTCAACAAGTGGTCCATAGGTTGTCTAACAAATAGGTCGGGATAAAAAGGTGAGTTTTATATCTGGAAAAGTCTGAACAAATTTCCGGTCTTTAGCCTATCTGGCGTTGTTGCAGTAGACCCTTCTGAAACTTGTGATGCGATTCGATTGAAAAATCCGATAAAACGAATCGCATACGAAGTTTTCTATCCAAGAGGAAAACCAAAAAAATTATAATTTAACCTCCTATTGATTCACTTCTAGGGTAGGGACACCTACAGAGAAACAACACTACGGAACTCTTTTAGTGACGCACTGAGATGTTAGCATGCAAATTGGCCACAAGGGCTTCAGTACAAAGCCGACACGGTTGTTTTTATTGACTGCCACAACACGGCCAGGAACATGTTAAAACTACTAAACTGCTCGTTCTTTACACTGATTAAACCCGTGTGCGAATATGGATCCTGTTGATCCACCAACCAACTGAAGGATAAAACTAGAAAACTCGAGGTTTTCGTTGCTTCATTGGGTTCACTGGCTCCACTCGGGGTTTACATCCTTGTTGAGTGCTAGCCTGGACCCTCGCGGGTACCAAGGAGCAGCGCTAGTGAATTTCACTGTCCCAAACACTCCAGCGCTGCAGCGTCTCCATATCGACATGCTGACATAAATTATTGCATTACGCCACAACACCAGCTAAATCTCTAGTAAAACAAGTAACTTGGGTTAGTTAACCCAGGGTGGTTCCGGTTGTTTATGGCATGTGCGACTTAGGACATTGAGCTCGATTAGTGCAATGTAAGCATGTTATATCAACAGTTTTTTCACATTGTGAGAAACGCATAACAATACGAAACAAGTTGTCTAGTTTTCACACGCTAAATAAGGGTGCCGACAACTTGAGCTGACCTAAAGACTTTATGGAGATGGAACGCACAAATGTTTGGAGTAGGTGAGAAGCCTAAACACAAAGAAAATGTCCTAGGGTGGGAAAAAATGCAAGACTGAAAGTTGGTCAGCGGGTTGAGGTAAAAAAGTAACTATATTCAAACCTATATTTGACAAGCAAACTTTTCTGCGGTTCTCACTCAACAGTCCTCTCTGTCAGGAGGTTTGTGATTGAAACATGTACTCACTGTGTGACGGTTTTTCCGGATGGTGAATTTGGTCTTGATAGGAAAGATAGCCTTTTCATTAAGACGACATACCCAAACCCGTCCACCAACGCATGAAATGAAGAAATGTGTATACATAACTTGTCCATATGATCCCAAATCCATCAAGAACCATCTGCAAAAGAATTCAGTGAACTCACTCTCCGTCGCTTGTTTGCGTTTCTTATCTCTGAAAAACATCCTAACACTGAACAGATGCTTGTTAAAGCAAAATCAAGATTAACCGAAATTTTGTAACTTTGAGCGTTTTAAGAAAATACGTCAGTCCTTGGCTTGCCAGCCCTTCTGCTGGTTTTGAGGTCCGGAAGCTCATCCAAGAGCGATTGCATGTAACTCATACCTTTGTTTAACTACGACACACGTCCTCAAAGCAAATTTTACTTACTGAGGAATTCGCCTTTATTTTTTTATACCTACCGTCAGTGTAAACTCTGGCAGCATGTAGCCCAACTAATCTGGTTCTTTTCAAGTCCCCAATGTAAACTGCGGGTCAGCATAAAATTCCGTCACTCGGATCGGTACAAGGAAGTAACCTCAGTTATCCGGGCGCGGCGAACACTAGTGGACCTATGTAATGAGGTTTGGTGGCCAAGTTCTGTTTGTCGTGTTGGAAAGTATAAACAAAGCCCTAAAATCCTGCATTTAGATTCTGTAAATCTTTCGGAAAACACGTCACCTAGCGAGAAATATTCAGAGATTCAAACAGAATAGACGTTTGCCTGTTTTCGTAAGGCGACGGTAAGCCTTCTCCTCATGAAGGGAAATGTTTACAATTTAGAGTTATAGCAGCGTGCACGACGCGTTTTTTCTACAAGTCGTGGTCTTTCCGAGTGACAAGATACTTCACAAGAAAAGCATGCCCTGGCCACGTATTCTTTACCACAATATTGAGATAGCAGCTTCGACATTGGGCCGGTCGACAACTTAAAAGGAACCGAAAAATCCTTTGTTGCAAAACACCTGACAGAGCAGAAAAACTGACAGATTGACTGGTTTTAGAATCATTTATGACATGGTGTAAAAGTGAAAGCACGTAAAGTAAAAGAACTATCCGGACTACTTAGTGAGATCTCCGGCATAGGAAACAAAAATTTCTCACGAAAGATTTCTTTGCGTATTTAAAGTTCCGTTTTGTCGTGTTTACTTTAAAATGTCATGCCTAAACATCTGCCTTGGATAGGTAGTCCACAACCACTTTGGATACAAATTCGATCAATTTCAACCAGTATGCCTGAAAGGACACTCCACATGAGATCCATGAAATGCATGAAATTCCGACGGTTTTTTGTTCTAAATCTAATTGAGGAAAAGACTGGTGCAGGCAAAGAATATCAGTGTGCAAAAAGGTGCTAGTGTACCGAAAAAAGTAAACGCTGTCGATTTGTCAATCAATTTAACCTACCTAACTATTTTTGCACAGGAAACAAAATAGCCTTTATTCCGCTCTTAATTAACAGACATAAAGGGCTTCATATGAATATTGGTTGTTTTGCGAGTTTGCACTTACTTCGCGGATCTTTCAGCGAATATAAGCACCACTAGTAGCAAGATAATCGGCCCTTCACCACCTAAAATCTCAAGAAGAAACTGTACTTTAGTGATGCATCCCGTCTTCCCAATTTAGTGATTTGTTCGCCCTTCTAATAGTGATCAGACTGGCCCGTTGTGGTGTTGAATCGTTGTAAAATCAAACCAAAAACGATGTAGATAAAAAACAGCAGTTTACTTAAAGTATATTTTGTTCCAAATAGTGCGACAACCCAACGAACATTCTCCAAAATGACATTGGGAAAAGACTGGTTTAGAGTTTCTTCTTCTCAGGCTCTCTCCTGATTTAAAGTAAGCTGAATGCAATTGTTTTAACCCCCAAAACATGGCAAAGTAATGGAGCTGTTTCGCCCTAGACTGACTCTATGGTGAATCGATCAAAGCTATACACGAACCCGTTGTACAAAACGATGGAGAATGATTCAATTAAGAAACAGGCTGATACCCACAAATCAGTAATATGGAAGTTCCAGCCGACAGAGTAATCCTGATTCAAGAGTTAAGAACAATGAAAAAACAACGCCTCCACTAGGGCGGTCAGTAAGTTTATCCTGATTCATTGTATCACACGATTTTTTTGAGCCCTCCATTGCATTCATTGAAAGATAGGTGAAGATATTTTGCGCAAATCAAGATGTACAACCTGGCTACTCAGAGAGATTGTTACTTGCGAAGAACTCAGATGCAGGAATATATAATCCATTCAGGCCTAAAGTGATTGTCTGTTGCAAATGACCTTGAAATCGGCCTGTGTTGTTACGGTAGGCCTGTTTTATTAGGTATTACCTAAGAAAAGGTATGGAGTAAGACCATCCGAGGTGAGAGTTAAATCACCTGTCAACAGTTCCTGCAACTATATCCTCAAAGATCACGCTGAAAGGAACCTAAACCCGTTCTGCTTGGTTTATGTTTAATGGCATATTTGAGTAATTTTTAGTATTTCTGGGTGCAGTTGGCTAATGTTGATAAAATGTCACATAAAGGCAAAGGTGCAGTCCCAGAATTCACAATAACACCTGACTGCCATACAGACTTGTTCCAAAAAAAACATCAAAAACATTTCGCTTGTAAGCACCCTACAGCGGATGTCCTTCTGTAGAGCTGACAATCCGCATGTGTTTTGCTAAATGAGACCTCAACCCTTTCAAATTACTGTGAACCTATCTTTTGTGTGCATACAGCGCTACCTGATTTATTGATCCGTTCAATATGAGAAATGATTGATGCCTTGTAAGCAAAATTACTTGCCAGTACTCACTTTGCACTTGTTTGAGCAGTCTGGTGTAAGCGCCTTGGTCAACTTGTACCCAATATGGAGGGAGCAGTGCACTTGAACCAACTATGTGCACTGCTGATGAGCTATTGTAAGGAAAGTCCCTAATCCAGTGCTTGACCCGTCCCCACATTCATGAAATAACCGAAATGAGTGAGGTGGTGCAAGAAGTAATCTCGGGAGAAGTCAAGCTGAGCCTTAGGTAGCACCAGTTGGTGGATTTTCGATATCCACAGTACAGTAAAAATTACACACTAAATATCTGAACCAGAACTAAAAGAATGGTTGGTTTTTTGAGAAACTTCCGTCGGTTAGAAATCATTGGATCCAAGTCCGCTGTAATGGAGGTATGCGCAAAACGTGGCCTAAACTTGCAGTGAGTACTTGACTTTGGGGGAGATTTGGATCTATCAGAATCCGTGGGATGATAAGCATTCATTGAAATTTTTCGAGCAAAGTTGTTATAGGCAGCAAAACGTTTCTGGTATAATGAATTCGGAAGATAAGGTTTTGGTTAAATCGCTGCGTGGAGATTGCAGTTTGAGAGATTGAGCGATAATCCGATTCTCCTTCGAGGTCAGAAGAACAAACCTGAAAAGAAAGGGGAAAAGTTAAAAAGATATATGCAGTTATAAGACTGAGGATATGACGATGCTAACTAAACAGATTAGTTAGCCTTAAACACGTCCTAGTTGGTTGAATCAGGGCAGATCATGGGATAACTGAGCATTGGATATGCGAATATTTGTGGTGGGGTGGCCGTCAGCATTAATGTTGCGAGCATCATCACGTAAGACTGATAACAAGAACCAGGACGACGACCGAAGAGAAAATTCTGTACATTCAGGTTAATACGACATGGAGAAGGTTTGTTCGTGACAAGGATGGAAAAATTCCGCCTCTGAAGAAAGGAACCATTATTGATGCCTTCGAGAATTTTGTGACCAGCCACTGGCGCGTGCAGTGAAACCTCTTTTATATAGATGGAGAACAAAGGGGGACAAAGTTGCTAGGTACAGAACAATGGAATTGGTTGGAAGAAGGAAAAAGTTGTGTCCTGCTAGTGAGGTAATCGAGTGACTCATCGACAATGGTGTGGTCGAAACTGGCGTCAAAATGAGGTTTCAGTGGATAACCTCTGTCGAGCCTCCGGGAACATCTATGTGGTTAGTGTATGGTTTCTGTCAGTTCATGAGGCGATGGAATACACAGCAAGTACAACACCGCGGATGTCCTTCAAACGCACTGAAAGTTGTCGTCGGCATCGTGTTTTATGAACTGATGGTTTACCAGATGATAAGACGGTTTCCAAAAATGTGCAGCTAAGAGACAGGCACACTTTGGCATTGCGGCATGTTTGGCCAATAGAAATTCGAGTTCAAGTGGGTAGAAAAGAGGTTCCGCAGTGAATGTGGTAGTTCAGCGAAAGACACGCCCGAATTCAAAGGCCCTGCTTTCAGTGACTCAGAGTGCTGAGGATACAGATATCGACAGTGCTTTAATCAGGTGTGCAACCGCTTATGGGATTTGTCCTTTTATTAGTGCTGATTCACTTTCATAAATTTCTATTTGATCAACTAGGTCACCTAGCCATTACGGTTTACACTAACAGAAGAACAAAGATATTTTCATTAGCCTGAATCCCAAAACTATGTCGTGATTTACGAGTATATGGCTAAATGATCCGGGTTACTATGGGACGGTAAATGTTGCTCTCTCTAATGCCAAGTTTGGTTGCTCAAAGTTTTACAATGTCTACTCAGATTGATTCGACTGTAATTTCCCATTACAGTTTAAATCAAGATTTCAAGATAAAGATGGAGACAACCTAGGCTGAAAAGCCTTAGTAGCACCTTGTCCTGAAATCTCAAAAAGACCAAAGGGGATTCGCATTCTCAGCCTTCCAAGTGGGAATGGGGAAACTCTGCCACTTGGTCACAAGTGAATGATCAGGAAGGTGGTTAGCCTTAGTTGACTAGCGATAGGGGGCACACTCTTTCAGTCGTATAATACACCCCTCACGTAATCTGACACCTTCGAAAGGGGATGTTCTGGCACAAATTGTGTTCTGGTCGTTTAGTCATCTTCAGTATATGGGTAGTATGCTGTTAGATAAACGATACACTACTCTGCACAACTCATGGGTAGAAAAAGAGTACACTGCTTAAGATGAACTGTAGAAACGTTCGTGTGATCCTCTGTTCACTCAAGCACCATAATCAGTTCACTGTGGGTGTGCTTCACAAACATTGTAGCATTCTGCACTGGTCAGTCCCGGGTAATTTACACTAGTCCAAGTAACCGTACTGTAGGCAACAGCCAAACATTTCAGTGAAATTTGAATGCACTTCTATAAAAGAATCTAACATCGATGACCTGAGGGACCATGTGTTTTGTAGCACGAAAACAAGCAACGTGAAATTATGGAGACGAACACATGAATCATTCTTCTTTTGAGGGGGTAGCAAAATGTGCAGCTAGAGGTCTTTTTAAGACAGGGAGAAATCGTTGTATTTTTTGCTTCGCCGTCCTGTCCTAGAGTGAATTTTTTCTTAAAACAACAGTATCTGATCGGCATTTCGTGAAGCTGTACCCTTCGGATGAGTCATGAATTCTAGGCAGTAAGATACAATTGTATATAGACCAACTTATTCAATGGTAAACCATTCCACGTGGTAAGCCGCTACCCTCTCGCGGAAATCCACGGAAAACTATCTCTTTAGTCCATGTGAAATAATTCACCCAAAAAGAACACAGCTCTCGTGGGGTTCCCAAAATTGTTGTTTCTCCTCGGAAAGGAACGTCATTGAAGTGATACCAAAGTCCAGCGCCATGTCAACCGGCACAAATTAGCGTGTTTCCTCATCAAAAAATGACCATCTATGGGTCCCAATCTTTGAAAGTTCTCTTAGGTAGTTGATATTTTAACCGTGCAGGAGCAAATGAACCCCTTTTAAAACATGGCAGCGTACTTCCTTGTGAAGAGAAAGCTGAATAATGAGCTGTGTGTGCTCGTGGGTGATCTTATTGGGAATAACCAGGACTCTCAAGCAAGGTAATATCTGACGTTTTCCAAAAATCAGTCAAGGTTCTATTTGAAAGCACCGCATGCATATCGTGAAGTCCCTCACAAAGACATATCTGTCACAAATACTTTAAGGTTTTGTTCACGGAGATGGGCAATGGTGAAGATTATGCCCCGTATTGTTTTGCCCCACACGTGAAGTCATCATACATGTTTGTCATTGGCTCACATGCGGTACTACCGCCCACATGAAATTACAAAGCAAGCAAAACTCTAAATAAAGTTAACATCTGGATCCTATCATCCATTGTGTGATGAATCACGTACTAGTATCCACTAAGCAAGCGTACTTTACGACTTCTCCGCTTCCACAAACGAATCATCTTAAAACTGAAAACATCCCCGAAGACTCATGAAGCAAAAAGACAACCAGAAAACTTAGTTTGTACTATCCAAGGTTAACGAACTGGCATTCCCGTTCAACCAGTTGTTCAGTTTGTGGCCTACAGTGCTTCTATATTGTTAGAAACTTCCCTAAAAGCCGATCAATAAATTGTGGAGGTCATTTGAAGTGTCCTTCCGGTCCCATTACAGCCCTCCTTCATGAAGGATGAATTAGCCCTAAGTTTTGATGAGACTGCACTCCACTGATGAACTGATCCAAGACGGTTTAACAACACGGAGATCTATTTTGGATTATTGTAACTTTTAGGAAGTGAGTGACACCCCTACCATCAACTGACTGTAAAACATGTCTACACATTTTTCCAATAAATACGTCCTCAGATGACATCTGTTACAAACTAACAATCATGTTATGGTATCCTCCGTAAGACGCTACCTCAACAATTTTTTTGCCTCGCATTAAAAACAGCAGTACACGGATTGACTTATCCTCCAGCTTATTTAGCTACGTTCCATTAGTGACAATTCTGCACTTATCACTGATCCTCAAGAACAAATATTTGTGATAAATTTAGACGAACAGTTACCAGCATTAAGCCTACCAGAATGAATACTGAACAACGCTTACTACAACTTATCACCAGAAGAAAACCACGCATTTTCCTTAAGCGTTCACTCAGACCGAGTGAAATTCACACGATTGTTTGCAGTCCCTTAAATGAGTCGAGCTAAAAAGAAAAATATAGCGGGTCGATGGGAAAGCCAGAGAGATGCTCAACTGATTTCGGTGAGTTGTATGAGAAAACAAATGTGGGACAGAAATGCTATATATGTACTCTGCTATTTTTCACATTCCTTGGCCGAGAACTTCGCAGCTAATTAGGTCCGTGTGCGCATCTTTTGTTCGGATTTTGAGTCCCGTTTGGAAAGGCTAAACGCCGAGACAGCCAGGACCTGTGCCAGGACAGCCAAAATGTGTCGGTTGGGGCGGCGGCGTCAGCCTTTCATCCATCTTTATGGGACGGGTCGCGCGTGTGACGTGCAGCAGACCTTACCCACAGTGAGCCGGTTCGGTAGTTGCCTTCCACACACGCCGCTGAATAGGTAGACCCGTGTGCGGTTTGCGCTCAGGCGCATATCAGGGCATGTGGGTAGCCACAAGTCCGTGAAGTCTCAGATATTCGGAACAGAGGGACAGCACAATAACATATTTCTGTCTTACTTTACTATTGGGAACCTTGGAACATTTTCTACATATACTAACCGCCACATTTTCCAAGCCGCTTTAAATTAGCATTTGTAGGCGCACCATTGTTCAACCTGGACCACCAGGATCGAGACAAATGATATTGTTCCAAGAGGTCATTTATCAGTCAAGTTTCAGGATTATCCGCTTCAATAGTGCAACATCTCTACCATGGTTATTTGACTGCCCGTGGCAATCGAAACAACGGAACTATGGAATCTTATACCCAACGTCATCAAGTGATGATTAGAACCACACTGCGGGCAACGAAAATGCTCACTTGGTCAAAATCTCTCAGCTTTTCACCGGAACGACAATCGAGGACGTCCTTGTACATTTGTATTCTCCCAGCCAAAACTTACTATTCTTTTTGAAAACCTTGGTTAAGGAATTATTCCTGTATATACAAATATTCGGCCTTGCCGTATCAGCCTTAGCTGAGAAACCGAGTCGGTGAGCGACAGTCCCCCCATTGTGAAGCAATGTTCATTAGTGAATAACGGCAGTGTTGCCTGGAATCAACTTTTCATCCTTCTTCATATTGCACAAATTCACCAGCTGCGCTTATGACATAGCCAGTGGTTGTCGCATTCACGATTCTCCACCAGTCTCAACTTGTACTGAATGGAATTACTGTCTTGATAGCAACTGTCAGGGTTAGAAATGATCATCCTAGCAGCTTTCAGATGTTCTCAGTTCTTGGAACCCATTGGAATCATGATTTCATCCCATAAGCGAAGTTTGTCCCTGTTGAGAAGGCAAAAGCACTGTACAGCTGCTTTGTTCTTGTCGGAGTTCACGAGTAAAGTACTCCTCGTGGGAGAATAGTACAATGCCCTTCTACCAACCCGAAAGCCCCAGGTATGAATCTCGGTAGAGTTTGTGGATGCGTATTGCTGATGATTCCCAACAAGACTGAAACAGATGTACGGTCATTTCGGTTCCTAAGAATTTGCCGACTTCAGCTGAAGGGTCATACATTGACTGACACTTCAAAGTATGCTAAAAACCTACACATATTAGGTAGTTCGTACAGAAGGAAGGAAGTTCCACAAATTGCTTGGACGACCCCACTGAGAAGTCCTCACTCGTGGCCAGTCATGTGGCGTAGACTGCGCGATCACATCCTATCCAAGAACAAATTAATCAGATTCGTTCACTACGTATAAGCTTAAGTTCATTTCTCAATACACTTAGAACTGACATTAGTTGCTCCTTCCACAACAACGTTCTCTATGGTCGACTGCGATATCTAGCTTTTTAAACTTTGAGATTGATGAAACCTTTCCCAGTCAATCTTATCCACTGCTTTTGTTGCCTGCATCGCTCATCTTTGAACTTGTTGTTTGCCTACTGTCTTCAAATGGCCTTCATAGCTTTTAGGTTCGTATGGCGCGCCTAAACGTGTAATGTAGTATCAAAATTTGTTCCGGTTCGAGTGAATTGGTGCAAGCAAATATTCTACAGTTTTTTTAGCTTCATCCAAATAGCTTTTGTCATCTCCCTCCATGAGCTTCTCACAGCTCAGCAAAGCTACCTCAATTACTCGTTCTAGGCGCAAAAGTTTACGCACCTGAAATTCTAATTTCCATCATTCTATATTTCCCTCAATATCTTGTTTCCTGGCAATGTTGTGGAATATAGGTAACTCGGGTGCGCTGCTTGGTTGTTGGTCTGTTCGCCGAGCTTGGCAGTTGGATTGCAAACGTTTCATCACGAATCGAGGTGACATCGTCATTCCTTACCGCTTGTACCGTATCCCCTCACTCTAAGCTTGCAGTAAAGGCTGTCTCAGCCTTTTTTATTTCAAGATACATACAACTAGTCTATTTTTAAGATACCATTAAGCTCAGGCAGCATGAGTTGACTTGACTAGACTTGGAGTTGAATTCCTAACAGTTAGGAATTTCCAGCCTTTCAACTACACATCCCTGGTTGAAAGAAATTCTGACAAGTTATGAGATTCTGTGTGGGACATTTCGTTTCATGCTGATGTTGGTTTACCAGGACAGGTAAATGATACCTGGTGAATCACTAGGATGCTTTATCAAAATAGTGATGGTTCCTCCAGAGTACTTGGTGATTTCCGAGGTAGTGACCTGGATTTTGATCGGGGCCGGATCTCGAAAAGCTCATTCACGTGAGGGCTTTTGTCGATCTGGAAAAAAGGGCCAAATGATCAGTCTTGTTTTTGAGAGACTTCGTCGGATTACGGTTAATTCTAATATCTGTTGCATAATGATCGTTAGCCACAAACAGAGAAACCAAGTAGGCTTCGATCACAAATAGGTGTCATTAGTTGTGCGTTTTAGTTGATCTGGCGTTATGATTCGACTACCATGCTGGATGTGCGCGTGGAACAAAAGCACTCCGCAGTTTGCAGCCGTTCCAAAGTTCTTGAGGCGGTTCGCAAATTATAAATACTCTGCCCAGAACGAAAAACAGCACGCGAATTGCATCTGAGACTTCGCCATTCAAGAAGCCAGTCAATAGGTGGCCACGTGATCTGGATGGGTGATACTCCACCCCACCTAAGTGCGAGCTAATCACGCCGCTGGTCAGTTGCTACTAGCCTGGAGGTAACGAGTTCGACCCTCCTTATAGATTCCTAAAATGCTGACGATTTCCAACAAGAATGAAACAACTTTACAGTATTTCTCTGACTCTGCATCCGGGATGGAATCTCAGTTAGATAGATTAGCATTATCGAATAATATTAAGTGCATGGTGAAGCGCGAACACTTAAAGCTTTATTTTCGGTAACACTCAGAGTTTTGAAGCAGCTGCAAGTGGTCGTGACTCAGCTGAACCGATATTTACTTCCGGATCGTACAGTGACGGGGAGTTGCGCAATCAAGCAGAACAGGTGAACATAATCGTCTATGTGGCGTTCTAAAAATACTGGATCAGCGGGACGACCGATGAGTCCCACGGACATTCCATCCATATCGCACCATTTTTTGCCTCTGCGTCTGTTCCAGGCACCCACAACAAGGAGTCTTAGTTCTTCCATCAATACGAATGATTCCATTAAAAGGAAAAACTGTCGGAGAAATACACAAGGCATGCTTGTTTGTGCTCAAACAATTGACACACATTCCGATGCGTCAGTAAACCAGTTTCTGGATACTAGTTTAATGCAACACCTTCTAACGTCGTTTGAACCTCTGAGTAGCCACTGTAGTAAAAATCTCGGTAAGTGAATGATGTACACCATGACAGCGTGTCAACCGGATAAGGTGAAATTCTACGTAACTGAATTTGACATGCGTTCACCAGGCTGGAATTAGTGCACCATGCGGAGCAACACCTTTAGCCATTAAGGCAAACATCAAAGTGCCAGTAGAAGACGGGAATGAAACGATTGTCATGGGGTGCTTTGTGGGCGATAATACGGTAAAGAAAATACACGAGAAATAAAGGGCAACTTTTTAACTTATCTGAAGATGATTTACTTGATGGTGGGCTGACAATGACGTCGATGGCCCAACAGTTTCCAAATAGAACTGTTCTAGGCAGTACAACTTAGGGGAAGTACTGCCTGTCAGTCGGTAAAGCTTAAAACACTAGAATATGTGAGGCAAGGATTAAAGCCAGCAAAGGAGATGAACCTTCTGAAGTTATAAAGAGAAAGATATTTCATGTCGACCTATTGGACAGAAGAACTACGGTCGAACTCATCGGTACGATTAAATAAATCGTACGTAGCAGACAAGCAACCATATAGAATTGTAAATGTATCTGATTCTATGATACGTGTTGTTGTATGCAAATCCCATTGCCTATCTAGCAACCAATTTGGGTAGTAGGCGGAGAAGCTTTCTGACTTACGAACAACATTTTCAACACAGGGCTATGAAAGATTGTACGAGTGTGGTTTCTGATTTGACATTTCGTTTTGCTCCTTTGATGGCTGATTCAGATGAACCCATCGAGCAACATCGTGCCTAAAGCCCATTCTATGTGAATAAGACAGCATCTAAAAATCATGGTCTTTAGCTTTCCGAAAGCCGTTTCAGTGCTTGTATTCTACGTATAGCAACAAACAGAAGAAAGGTTGTCAACTTTACCCACATGGATATGAACGCTTAAATCGATTTGCTTTGCTGCATTCAGTTACTCGGTGTACCCTAATTATGCAGCTGAAAAATGAAATAAGATATCTAAGTGCCGACTGTAGAAATGATAGTTCTTTTGATAAAAGCACATGTGCTTAGACGTAACACACTACTTATAAGGTTGCTGAAAATTCTTCGACAGCCCACGACCGGTTCCGCCCTTCTTGGGGCTTATCAGGCAGGCGCAGTCCCCGAGTTTCCCTCAATCTAGTGTTTTACTTGGTTTATTATTTAGCACAGATTCTCATCACAGACCATAATTTCCAACTAGCGGGAAAGCAATTGTTGAGAGGTACTTGTTCACTATATGGTCACTCACCCGGATCCCGTTTACCAACAGCGTCCATTTAAATGTTATTCCCTGTTATTTGGAAGTTTGATGCTCTACGCGTAGATGTTGTGGTCCTGATCCGTCGACGGGATTGACTGAACAAACCGTGTAATCCTTTTTAGGGTTAAAATAACGCGAGCTGACATGTTATGCGAAACACTGTGGCACACTAACTTATTTGGTTTACCGTTTCACTAAGGTTTTAAAGCATTATTGAAACTTAGGAAACGTTTGGGATAAAGTTTCTTCTTACCAATTTCAAAGCAACGGATACGGCACCGATAACCTTCTGCGTTCAAATGCTGTAGCAACCCAGACTAACATGTAAGACAGAATGATCCGTGGTTGGACAAATGAACTGAGTTAAGCACAGGGTTGGTGATCTACATCACGCAATTTTGTGGTCTTTGTATGGAATATTTTGTTTTGATAGCCCCTAGTCTGCCCATTAGCATGCTTGTTTACCTTCTAGAAGTGGTCGTTTTGTACCCTATCTCAAACAACCATTTCAACCAAACACCTATTCAGTCCGTGAGAGCCATTTCTCACTCATACGAGTATACTTGGGTTCAAACTACTTATCATTAGCGCACAACCTACTCGCGTCCGTCCCTTGAGCGGACTATTTTGGTTGTACGCATGCCTGTGATAGGTATCTCATTGAATGCTGGGGGCACTGCAGTTTTACCTTCACAGACCGCCTGACTAGTGGATCTGCACTTTAGCAAATGTGCCTGACCCTAGAATCATATCACTTCACCTCAGCTTGCTTTCAGCTGGCTTGAATTGGTCAAGCCTCCTGAATTAGGCCAGGCCAGGACGGAACGAAGCTAGACAATGTGAAAAGTACATTTCGGTGTTCCAGTGACTAAACCTGTGTGTAGGTGGTCCCTACCATTTACGAACACCAGCACTGTGAGCGTGATTCTAGTGCAACGCGGGTAGGCGTGGCACCGATGCCGATCTATTGCCACCTCCGGGGCCTCCTGAAGTCAAGAGACATTGAGATCATCTGGTTCAACGCGTCGCGGTTAGATTAAATGAGGCTGGGACAATGCTGGAGGATGACGGAAAATGGTTGAGATGGTTGAGATTATCGAAATACTCTCAGTATTTAGGTACGAAATGCTCCCTCAAATTTGATGGAAACATGAACCTTGTTCGAGAAGTGCTTTACTGAAATTCACGTTGTGGCAGGACAAGTATGACACAAAATTTACTGTTTAGGACTGACCGCATGCTTGCTAGACAGTACGTTGCTCACAGGAACTCAGTTCGGACCGCTTGTTTACGAATAACAGAGTCGCTATATATGTGAGTCGACCCCAGAAAGTTCATTTTCTTTCGGAAAGCATTGCTCGTTCGTTGCATTGTTCGTACACCAAAGAAAGAATATTTGGGTTTTAAGCATCACTCAATCCTCGTCTGAATTCCAGATTGTAAACCGTCCACGGACAGATGCCTGATGCCACTATGTACGCAGTGTTGGAGATCCTGGTATGAGTTCCCACGGAGGCTAATGTTCCCCGTATTTTTACAAGCACAGTCTTCAGTACTTTGACGGTCATCTTATCCTGACTCTTGAAAAACTTACAGTGCAGACACAACGCTCAGCTGACTGCCTCATTATTGTCATATCGGGTTCCAAATGTGTAACTTTTTCCGTATTTGACCCGTCTTCACAACAAACTACCTGGTTTCTTGATGGTCAGTAATGGGTTCTTTCCACCAGCATCGTTGTTCACGCATTCTCACGCACGGTTGCAAACAGCACAGTGTCCATTATGTGAAACGAAACTACACTGTCATCTTTTGAGCGCAGAGAAAAAGGTAATGCTAGTGATCCTGTGGTGATAATCCATGACCTAGTAAATGCTTGCCACTTCTAAGCTCAGGTTAACGTACAAAAAAGCCTCGGTAACCATGTGATAGAGTAATAAAATCCATAAGGAGGCCTAAAAAGATTTCCGTGAAAAGTTTAGTCTACTAACTTGCTAAAATCAAGAAGACTGATTCGATCCGTTTCGACGGGAATGTTCTTTTTGTGAAGGATAAAAGAGATCATCTCGCACACACCTGGACTGTACAGTAAGTCTCACACACAAGCGTTAATGAGCAGTCAATATACTGCGTTGGTCTGATAGTTTTCGTACATCTATCGGATATAAAAGTAAACCGGAAATTCTAATCATAAAAACAGAACAGTGTTTCCCCGTGAGCTCCAGCCCCACCAGCATTCTATCAGAAGCCGTTGGCAGACTGATATTTTGGAGACTGTCCCTAACCTACCATATTTTCTGTTCAGTTCCCAGCACCAATGTGCAACACCATTGTCTGTAATAAGACAAAGTAATAACCCTGTCTACATAACCACATAGCAGAAAGTCTGCAAATACGATGAAGACACCCCAATCAGTACATGGACATTCACGTGAACGACTAATGAGCCAATAAAAACTAATGTATGCTTGATTGATGGAAAGGATTGACAGATTAAATGTCATTTGGGCGTAGAACTACATCAAAGCAACAGATTCAAATGCGTGAAACATTTATTTCGATCAGAAAGTCAGCCGCTTCGGTGCATACATAGTTAGAGTGAAGTGCTGCATTACTGGTGCCTTGGTGTCTAGATTATTGATTGCTTTGGAAAATGTGACACGCATTATTAAAACTGCCTACCGGTTCACCATGTTACCACCTTTCGTTAATAACAGTTCGGCTAGAATATGTATGATTTCAGTATATTTTGTTGAGCCGAACGGTTGTACATATGCAGTTGAAAAAAGAAGGTCAAAGAAAAAGATACGAGTAAACGGGAAAAGACTTTGGGTGTGAGGCTGTCAAATGACAAACAAAGCTGTTACAAGCTATCAGACAAGGAAGTGAAAACTTCATTTGCATAGTTTTTGAAAAAATCAACATTCTCAAGCTTCTTTCTGAGTAATCCTGGACGTCTTTGGAACAGTAAGTAACAAAAAACAAGGTTCAATGATTTCCGAATCAACCGTCAGACGAGGCAACATCGCTTTAGACTACTTCGTAAGATATTACTTGCACTTTTCATAAGTAGTATACGCCATTAAACCTGTATGATGTAGGTGTCTCATCTGGGATCTATAGAAAACCAAGGGGAAATTGTCTGTATGATTAATCATTTTTGCCTCCTATTTCAAGTCATTTGCCATTAACATCCTCTTTACTTCATTGCGTTCCACAATGTAACAATGTGACCTCAGAAAACGAGCGGTTACCCATTAACTCCGTATCCATTGGTTACTTTTTGTTCGGTCGGTTTTATTTTGCGGATGAGTCGGTCGTTGAAAAGTCTGAGAACAACCCATCCGAGACATGTTTCCCTCGTACTGACGTGTGGAGCAACAAAATATTATGAAAAGGCTTCATCAGAATGTTTGTGCTTGTCAGATGAAAAGAAATCACAACACCAAGAAGTTTCGGACATTTAACTTGAGATAACAACTTTTCCGTGCAATGGTCAAACTTTCTGTAGACGTATACTCCGTATCAGTGTAGGAAGAATATCGGTTTACTTGGATAGGAATGGCTGTAATCTGGTATCGCATGTCCAGCAACGTATCATTTTTAATAAGCAGGTATCTAATAGCGCAATTTATGGTGTGCATTTTCGATGAATCCTACCCAGTCCAAACCCGTGGACTTCTAACTATTGGTCCGCAGCATATTACACGATAAACCGAACTATCTTATGAGCCATAGTTCATGGAGAACTTTTATTTCATAAAGTTTGGGGGTAGCAACCAAGTGTTATATTCGAGAGCCCTGGTGTGTTAAGCTGGCTGAGGATATGGTACCGAAGTTCATTTCGCAGTTGGCTGATTACACTCACATGCTGGAAAAACGGACGGCAAAATCTCACTTAATGAAACCTTTGGTTGTATCCCTAGAAAACTTTTTTTGGGTTGGAGAAAAGGTTCATAGCACCCTTGATAGATTCAGACCCTTATCGATACTGAAGACACAGAGGGGTGAACTGCAACCCCTGCTCACTCATTTCTGTAGGACAGGCATTTGCTTGTTCTCGGTTACTCAACCGATTGAGTGCACAACTAACCAAAAGCCTAGGACTATTCTCCAAAATTACAAACCATGGTGAAGTTTTTTGAAATAAGAGGCAAGTATGAACCCACGAACCAAGGTGAATAAAACGTTGTCTGGAATAGATGAGCTTGTATTTGTACGAATAAACATGGAGAGCATACATATGAAGGAGTAAGTAATTTGGTGACAAGTTCGAATATCAGAAATCAGAAACATGCTTGTGCAGAACCGGCATCGCGCTTGATTTTCAGTTGGTTTATCTTTGAGGAGCAAGGAAACATTGAAAAGGATTAGCTGTTGTTCAGTACTGTAAGTCAGCTGAACAGGTCAAACCCCAAGTGCATTTAATTCATTTTTGGGTTTCCCCCACCAGTCGACATTGTCACACTCAATAATTTTTCCAAACTAGAAATGGGATAGATTGAAGTTATCCTTGATTCGTTTAGCGTACGTGTTAAAAATCTTACTTCTGTTGACTAGCCCGACCACTAAACAAAATTTCTTACTACCCTCCGAAAGGAGCAACACAATCATCAAGCTCTGAGTTAGGGTATTTTACACGGGATAATTATAAAGCAGAATTGATTGAAGAGGTTCGCTAACTAAATAGATAATCGTTCAGCTGTAATACCCTTTCGGTGCCTAACTGTCATGCCACCCAAAGGTAGCACGAGGGCTGGGATACCGCCAGGTTGCCCAAGCCTAGACAGGGGAAGTCGAGATGCAGAGGTCGGATACGGACCTTCCGGTCAGTAAATTCGCGCTCTAACCACTGAGCCGTCTCGCTAACTAGCCCTTATCAGTCCGCTTTCTCACAAATTGCGACGGGTATGTACCAAAAACAGCAAAAATAACTTTAATTCACATATTCTATGCACACGATTGATTGAGGTTGTTGGTCAATCGGTTTGGGGTTCAGTGAGAAATTTGAAACTGAAAATCTGTCAATCGAATCCTGCTACATCTATTTGATAGTTCGCAATCAAGATGGAGCTTTTAGTGGATAGCTGTTCCAGGACCGACTACTTCTGACTTAAATATTTTGCATTTAAAGGCATCTCATGAAGTAAAAAGTGACAACATGAAATGTGGTCAGTTTTTGTTGATCCAACCGTGATCAGCTAAATTATCCAGACCGTCCTTTTACACTTTGTTTTGGCCAATCTCTACTCTGAAGACGGAACTTATTTGCTTGAAATTTTGACGAAGTTCCAGTTTTGGACCACATTAATATTTACTATTTTACTATTTACGAAGAGTAAAGCATCGAAGTTTGTTTTCTTTCGACCAAGACAGTTTTGGCTCAGCAGCGATAAAACAGAGGTACCAACGGTGTAGATGGGCCTCTTCGTTCAGTCACGTGACTTTAACGCCGAATTCCATCGATAAATCTGAGGTCGGAAGTTTCCTCTGTGCCATTATTTCAGCTCTTGCGATGAGTAGGCCTAAGGACGGTTCAATACAACTTTCGTATAATGGAGCTAAGGTGAGCAGAAATTCACAATATGCAACTAAGTCACGAGAGAAAATGCCTATTTCTCACTCACAGGAATCTGAATGGGATGAAAAATTTGTCAACAAACATAACTTGCTTAATCTCTGTTCACTCGTTTTAGCTATTCTTCCCCGAATCCGAGAAGATCAGTCAAGGAACAAAGCAAAATTGGCGATTCTGTTAATTGTGTTTTCGTCTGCCCGCATATAAGTCGCTTGGCGTCTTTTCGATTACTGATTCCTGGGGTCTGGTAATGGTTTTGCACCTACCTGATTCTGGTTCACTAATTCTGCATTTGTTTCCAACACGCCTATTATATTCAAGCAAAGCTTTGCTTGACACCCAGTTGTGAACTATGTCAGTAGTATTGTCAGAGCTAACCATATATGGCGAGCCTGATTGACAACATTCAAAAATTACACTTTTGTAAGAGCACTATTCAGATAGTTTCAGACGTCGAATTTGGAAGAGTGGACAAGTCATTTGCTCACACTTAGTCTTGTCAGTGACTGTGTGATAAATCCCCGATGGATGATTACCAATGCGGATTGACAAAAATGCCTTTCAAAGTTACCGGTCTAATGCGCCGTTATAAACCATAGGATTTAAAGCGTTCCCTTCCTGATGAAGTGCACAAATCATTGACCTGTATACTCTGCCATTTAAAGTACAGTGACAAAAACTGAAGGCTCACCTAATCATGTTCAAATGGCACTTCTTCATTCTCCCGATCCTTCTTGCTTATTATTTCCGTCGACGGTTCGGAGGCTTCAATCTTCTCAAGCGTATCAACGTGGAATTCGTATTCATCTTGGGCACCATTCATCCCCGAAAACTCATTGGACACCGGATTTGATTTCAGGCTTGATTCCTCGTCCACCTCCTGTCCTAATAATCTTGCAAGATGTGTTTCAGCAACTGCTTCAACGTCAGCTAGAAATGGTTTGGTTATATTTTCCAATTTTTCCTTCATAAGTGCTGGTGTTTTAATAAACTTGATCAGTCCGTTCATGTTTTCGTTCACTTTGTGGAATAATTCGCTCAGTCCTTCCACCGTTTCTTTAAGGTGGGTTTCCACTGACATCGTAATCTGAGGTTCGGAACCACCAATTTCAACAACTGTGGAAATGTCAGTCTGTCCTATTGATTCAGATGTGTGGTAGAGTGTTGAATTCGCGTTGTTGGGTTCGCTAGCTTCAGTAGATTTGAAGTTCCAGTCTGAATCATGAGATGTTAGTTCCCTGGGCTCTAGAAGGTCCTCCGTGCTAGTGGTGTTTTCGGGGTTTAATTTTGCTTCATTATCCTTAGCCAATTCTTGCTCTTCCAAAGTCTCTGTGGAGACATTTGTTTCAACGGACACTTCCTCCGTAGATTCTTCTGTATCATTCTCCTGCGAACCCTCTGTGATGTCATTGTGGCTGTCGGGTAGACTGGAACCTGCCGTGACAATGTATTTCTGTGTTTCCGTGGATGTCCATTCTTCCTCATCCAAATGACCCAAAGCATCTGAAGAGATAAGCATAGTGTCTTATCTAATACGGTTGTCGAACATGATCTGCCCAACAGCGCAATAACCCCTACTACACTCCGGACGAAGGATGAAGAATTAAGGTAATAGCAAAACCTGATAGACTCAAGAACTCACACCTTAAAACATATCTAACTCACCTAGCCCCTTGGAAATTTTAGCTACCTTACAAAAAAACTTATTCACATTTAGCAGAACCACCTTGTGTTCTCAGAAATATTCCTCTAGTGTCTTTAGTGTAGCCCATCGTTTACAACTACTGATACAACCAGACCGCAGATGAGTGCAGCTGTCGTCCATGAAAGTGTAATCAGGACATGAGTGGTCGTGGATCAGAAGTTAACAAGAATGAAAGGCAAACTGTTTTTTTTTTCACAGTGTGGCTCAGCGTCTCCCTAAGCTGCATAAGGCCACAGAACAGAAAAGGCTTAGACTAGCTTACTGAAGTCAATTCAAACGCTTACAGAGTGGGATACCAGAAATAGAACAACCTGTTTATTTTGCGAAGAGCCAAAAGCAGCAGACAAACCTAAGGATCATTTTGACACAATCAGCCACAGACATTTATTGAGGACACAGGGTTTCTGGAGGGCGGTAAGTTCCAAAAAAATGATTTCCTAGTAAAATTTGGCGATAAATTTGCTCCCTCAATGGATCTTTCATTATCGCGAAAGCCGATAGACGCGGTACATATGAATGATTCTGACCTTCAAAAGCCTATCGGTCCATCTGGTGAATGTGCACAGAGGCTCCGAAAACCGAAAGTCGTTCAGGAAGACCATGCACCACGATGATGAGGCCGTTTCACATTTGCCTACTGGTTTTGTCGCAGTAGTCAGAATCGAAAACAATCTGCCTTGAAGCAGGAGACTGGAAACTGCAGACCGTAGACTAGAAACTTGTGTTTACTCATTTATCTAATGCAGAAAATACATCTTTATATACACTTCTCAAGATAAAAAAACCGAGCCCCTGTCAGGGGAGCTCGTCTCCAAGATATTTGCAGTTTGATAAAGACGCTCACTAACAAAATATTTCAGTTAAATATCCAAGTAGAATTATGAACAGATTGTTCTCACAGCACTTTTCTGGAACGGTCTACAAGTAAGCTGGCGAAAACATCCACAGTTATCGGCTGGTGAGGCTGAATTGGTTGGGTGGTGCAGTGCAAATCAAACTCAAGAGCAAGCATAGCTCCCTTAACGGATTGCAACCCTGTCATTTGCGTCTATTCTAATTTCTCTCAAAGTCGGTCTGAAATCGGTGGGTTTGAAAGAAGAGACTCACTTTTGCTCACGATGATCTCATCGGCGAAACTGAAGTAAAATGAGACGAAACACAATGTGAGATAGCCAAGTGGGTTGCAGAAAATGGTCTGTACTTGTGAGGGCGAAAGTCTAGTGAACAACCTGCCTTATGTTTTAAACTGAGCCACTGGCCTTAGTGATCGGCCAGTTTCGTGCTTCAAGCCATTTGACCTTCCGAATGCAAATCTACCACATCTTTGCTGGAACCCAATCAAGATGTGCTTTGCTGTGTGTTTCGGTTTTGGGTGGCATACGGTCTCATTGTAAAGGATCTTGTGACGACAGTTAAACTAAGCAATCATTACGTTGTTGAATTAAATCGAAAGATGAGTTATTCCTTTCCATCTTCGATCGGCAACCTCACAAGAGTTGATAGATAAAGTCGTCTACTACATCAGTTTGATGCGTACAGTTTGAACGACAGTTTTGCGATCAACCAACTTCGGACCAGTGTCTTACCCCAAAAGTGCAGCAAGATGTTCCCGGGTGCTTTTCTGATGATGCTGTGGAACATATAGACTGCCATCCGGACCGCGCAAAGCCATCACATATTGATATCCATTCCATTCCTTAGTGGAAACGCCCAACAGTTGGATCATAGTATTCATCAGTTTCGTAACTGCTTCTGCCTTCCATTTGCTGTTCTCTTGTCGTTGCGTTTTGATATCTGGTGACTGAAAATAAGCGAAATGTAAATCACTTCTCAGCGGCAAACCTGTCAGAAGATGAATGCCACCTGAAGCCACACAAACTTTCTCAACATAGATCATTTGTTGAAGGAGTTTGTAGATGTCTTCCAAATGTTGACCGTTTAGACGCACTTCCAGATTCAAAGACTCAAGCGTAATAAAGTGTACTTCTAATAGAGATCATTCCCAAAATTTGTATACATCTTTGCACGCAGTCACCAAACAGTTGTACATTCAGATGTCGGATTCTTTCGTGCTTGGGTTGGTCCTGAAAGGCCCGTATGTTTTTTCGCATGCCCGCCAATCAGGTTACCTTGCTGGAGATGTACAACACGTTGCCTCACTATTCTGAACTAATTTTTCAGGGAAGTCTTGGCCACAAACAAACGGGCTACCTAACAAGATAAATGGTAGACCTGCATGAAACTGGTGGTCGATTCATACTCGTCAGGCTCTTCTCTGAGTCATACGAAAAAAAGGTATAATATGTCTATCAGCTGGGAGTCATGACCTTCATTAGCAAGTGCTATCAAGATATAAACTAATGTAAGACAATGGATATTCCGTATTATTTTGGCAATTTATTAAATAACCTCATGTGTGTGAGAAGGGTCTGTGCACACGGTCGGTCCTTCTGTTTCCGTTTCTGTATTGTTCTCTGTGGCTGCTGTAGTACTCGTTGAAGATTGCTGGCTCAAAGACAAAGGATAATGTGGTCACAGAACACTGAATACAAGGAAAATTTGTTTTGGGTTCAAGCTTGATACCAATTTATGTGACTATTTTATGGACCTTCTGCAGTCTGAGTTCTGGATTCGTTATATCTAGTACTCTATCACAGCTCGGATTGGCCATAAAACAAAACCGAATCAATATATTGTGTGTGCTAAATTGGTTTTGCAGTGTTTTGCTAGTGTTAATGTGGTTGGAAACCATTCTCATTCGCGAATGACAATGTACAGATTTAGTTGCCGAATTGCTGCTTAGCCTTCAAAGATGTGCAATAATCCCGCGATACCTTTGAACAGTTGTCCAAATAAAGCAATCGAAATTCATGGATAACCACCAATATTACAGGGTACCATACAACTACGGTGGACTGTTCAAACTATATCCTAACCGCCGTTAATCGACCGTTTGGTGATAAAGCGGATACGCTAGAGTACTGTTAAAGTGACTTACAATTAAATCAGTTTAGATTAGTAGTCCGCAAGTACAGACTTAGCTGTATTCACATCCACATTGCTGTATTTATAACGCTTCCGGTAAGGTTATTCTAATGAGTCTACGTCGGAGGACAGGAAGCTCTGGACTCCAATTTTGTTGTCGTTCAAGTCAGCTAGCGGTGAATATCCTCGGCTGTACGGAATACGACCTCCGGCTATTTAACAACCAGCAGGTGCATAAACACTACTCCATCAGGGCCTCCAATCACGATAAGTATGACCGTCAAATCTAGCCTGGTAGGTAATTTGTTTTTGCTATATTTCTGTCAAGTTGCAAACAGAACATTGGAGGTGTGCGCAGTATTCTAAATTTGTTCTAATGCGTCAATCAATACAGTGTGAAAGGAATATGACAGCGTTTTTCTCCGCATATTGGTTGAATAACGCGTCGAATGCTGAACGCCGTGTTCGCTATGGTGATAGGCTGCTTCGCATTTCAAAAGAGCCCAGACACAAATTCCCTATGCACAGCAAGCCTTCTTTTCAGGCACTGCAGTAATCTAGGTTGCTAAATTCTACTGAACCTGTTTTATACTACTCATATTTTTCTATTCACAGGCCTTGCTTTTTGGATGTGAAAAATGTGACCAGAAATCCTAGTGTACAATGTTATTTTCGGTGGTTTCACTAGGGGTCAAATACGGGACGCTCAGCGTGCTAGAAGCTGGAAATGAAAACTGTGTAAATTTGTTAAAGCAAAGTGCCTAAAATACTTTATGTATAATAATGGCCTGCAATAAAGCGCAGAACAAGTGTCGTTTGCGTCATTCAAGAAACCTTCCCATCAAGGTAGTTTTTCCTGGATCTTAGCACCTGTTACTGCGGTATGCATTGTATCACTAAGTTGAAAGACCTGGCTAGGACACATTCACTCAAGAGCGCTAGATTCCGATGTATTTGAAGAGGACAAACGCAAGCAGTCATTCCGAAAAGTTGACCTACGTCAACTTCTTAATGGTAAGGTCTCCCTCATATTCTGACCAGAATGAACGCTAGGAAATGGGCAAAAATCGTATGGGGAAGAACAAACGCTGTACGGTGTCGATTCCTGCCACTAGTAGTTTGTGGCGAATGAAGCACAAACCGCAAATGTTAGTCTCATCTTATTTCTCTGTCTTGGGAAATACACCTAACGCAAAGTAAACACAATTCCGTTTGCAATCATATCTCACCCACCTCAAGTTCTTCTGTTTTAATCTCTGACATGCTCTCAGATGTAGTGTTAATATCGCTGACAGAGTGGATGTCCTCAGTGGAATGGGCTGTATTTTCGGTCTGAAAATATAAAAAAATGAAATAGAAACAAAAAGCCAGAGTGATAAGTGGCGAGTATCACATGTCTAGAGCAGTAGATTGACAGTCTTATCAAATGTGACCGTGGCAGCTTCAGAAATAGGGTTACGTGTGCACGAGTGTCAAAGTGGAATAACCTGGGTGTGGATGCAATTCAGAGTGACGAAGACAAGTAGACATTTGGTGAAATACACTTCACAGGAGGCCAGATATACACTTACATGGGTCACGAGAAAAACTCATGCTTAGACTATTCACGACGAGTGGATACGGTTGAACGGAGCTGAGAGAACTCCCTGCTGACTGCATCAAAACTGGTCTCTATGGGTTTTTCAATAATTTTGCGACTGGACAATTTGCGATTCCTTACTATGTAGTGAGTTAATCGAATTTGCTTCCCAAACAAACTACACAAATATGAGTGACTTATCGAATGGAACAGATTGTGACATCCATCGCTTCAAAACGACTGAAGCAAACGGAACACATGCAAGAGTATTTTCTTCTACATGGCACAATCCTTCAAAGTTAACAATTCACACGGGAATTTCGGATAAATTTAGGAAAACCAGCTTGAAAGTTTAGCCACTTTTCCTAAGCCGCTTCGAAAACTGATAAAACAGCAAAGGTCGGGAACACTGAGCACGAAGACTATGACTTAATCAACGCAAGTATTGTTTTTGAACAGTGTAAATCTTGTCTAAACTTACCTCCTTCATGGTGACATGTCCTTCTTCATCTTTCAGGTTCGTGTATAGCGTTTCTGTTGATTCCTTCTCTTCCGCGAGAGGTTCTTTTAATTCAGTCATTGTGGCATTCTCACTTGCATGTTCTACCGGTTCATTTGTCGTTAGTTCACTAGATACGGGAGAAAGTATTTAATACGGAGTTAATTAATTTTTCACGAGTGCGTTGACCGCACAACAGAATCATATCATTGTTTTCCATGTTTGTGCAGTAAGTTCTTTGACTAGACACAGAATGTAGACAAAACTTAGATCTGATCTCAGTATAAGTACTGCTTACATTGTTGTTTATTCTATCGATGACCAGCCAACGTACCTGACGAGGGTGACATTCACTTCATTTGCAATATCCTGAGGCTCATTAGATTCCATAGTTGTTTCCGCAGCATATTCCTCTGCAGCGCCATTTGTGAATGATTCCAGCTGGATGGGTGTGGTTTCCGTTTGGTCCCATTTAAATCCAAAAATCAGCAAACTGAGGAATAACCACCTCAGCTTCATCGTAAACATCCCTGTGAAGGCGGGACAATAAGAGCACATTTGGTTTTATTTTGCACTAAATCAGAAAGGTAGTTGCTGAAGCCTTGATGTTGCGTTAGTTCAGAAATTTGTATGGTTAGAAGGTTTCGATCTACACCGTCCATAGCAGTTGCTTCAGCTATCCGTTTTGCAAGGGTCAGAGACATTACCGACCTGAGAAACGCTCGGGTAGCAGATAATTTCTCTGTTTACTGAGACTTGATATTCACAATGGTTTGTAGCTGTAATACAGTTTTATTGGGACGTAATGGTCTAACTGCCTAAATCGTCAGAGAGAAGTAGCCATTCATCCAATACGCGCTCTCATACCATGCAGGTACGCCTCTGCAGTTGATACGGTGCGCAGTCATATTTCACCTTCGTGGCAGGCGAACCGCGCATATTGCACGTTTTTTTGGACTCGCAGTGAACTATTCCTTGTCCCGACAAATTTCAAATAAGTTGGATGTCCAATACAGTTTAGTCCAGCAAATCTGGACGGCACTTGATCGACAGTTTTGCCTTATTAGGATGTCTTGGCAATCTCTCTAATGCGGGTCAAGCAAAGTTCAACCGATGTCTGAACACAACCTATTTCAAAATAAATTGGCCACTAGCTAGACAGAACACTATCATTTCATAGTTCACTTTAACCACTGAGGTCACAGCTTGTGCTAAAACTTTGAGGTAGACCTGCTAGAGATACGAATTCATCAAACCTGGTGTCCTTATCAGCTGAAAACTTTCATGGACTTACCGTTCGCTTTGTCCCGCTTGTGAACAGTTATGTTCAGCCAAACCACCGATGTCTATTCAAACATCCAAGTGGCCTTTTATATGCTTGAAGAATTACAGTTTTTGTAAACTGGGCTAAGTAGCCAATGCTTTAAAAAGAGTAGAATGGAAACACAGGGCCAGTTGCTGCTTTAGAGTACAATGTCCACGCACTGTAACGTAAATGCTCTTGCGCCCATGTGCCGGGACGGTGCGTTTTCAAAACATACCAAAATGGATACATCGAGACCAAGGGGCACTGCTAGACGTTAGGATTGGATAAGAACCATGAATGGCAAAATTCCTCAAAAACCTGACTGTGAGAAAATGTCCTGTTGGATCAAAGGGCTTAGAATTGTAGAACATTTGGTAGAGTTATCCAGAGCAACTTTCGATAGATTCGGCGATAACGAAATGCCAACATGTCACCTTTAAAAAAGATGCATTTCAGGGTTGGTGCAACTTTCTACATGGTTCGTCACATTTGAGAAGTTGGTGTGGTTCTTGGGGGTGGGGGGCAGTTAGAAAACCAACCTATTCTATTTTAGTTCTTGCAACACTTTGATGCAGTCTGTTAACTGGTAACAGTTAATCCACCGCGATATTGGCCATTAAACTTGAAGTCAACTAAAACAGATTTTCCGTAAGTTATATTTCAAGAGGGGAAAACTATCGTAACAAATATCCTAAAGGATTGGTCAAAACATTCATTCGGTCGGAAAGTACCCTCCAAAATTAACGTTTCAAACAACAGAATGACTTCCGACAAACACCAAATAAGAGGTTTTCTGACCAAAAATAAATTCATTCAAATAACGCCTATAGTTTATTGTTTGAAATCCAACATAATCTGAGGTTGCCCAGGAGTATCCGAATAGATAATAACCCTCGTTGCCTTCGAGTAACAAAACGGGCGACAGCTCCACGGGTTGCAAAGTATTGCCCTCAACAACCAAAATATGTGAACTATCCACTACTGAAGTGCACGTATCTGCGAGCCACGCGTTCTTAAATGAATTTGAACATATATCCGGCTGCCTAGACGTGACACACTACTCATTAGGCTGATAAAAACTCCTCAGCAGCTCACGAGCTGTTTCAGCCTTCTTGGAACTCATCAGATAAGTGCTGTACCCGATTTTCCGTCAACCCCACGTTCTAGCTGAAACCAAATTGGACAGGTTTCGACAAGTACCTGATGAGCTCCAAGAAGGGCGAAACTGGCCGTGGGCTGTCGAAGAGTTTTCAGCAACCTTATGAGTAGTTTTTACGTCTAAACAGCAATGTGTTGCGATATCTCAAATATCGTACCAACTGAAACATGAGTCGGCCTGGTGCGGCACACTCAGTTGAAGCGTACCATCATAAACAACATATTCAGCTGGATTTAGTTAAGCCTCTTTTCAAAACCAAATTTATGTGCAAATGAGAGTATTTGTCGATACATCTGGTTACTTTTTTAACTTGGCCACTCCAATAACAGCCTCCTGCAACATCATCAGGCCATTATAGTCTCCTATCGACCGTTTTAACTCAGGTCAGTGTGTGTCTCACAGTCTTTCCACCCAAGTGCACCTTAACAATTAAAGCGGTATCGCACTTTAGGTTCGCGTCTCGGCTACGTACAATCAGATGAGACCACTTACATAATCAAACTTCAAAGTCTTATAACCACATTCTGTGAACCAGTCTTCCAAGACAGACCAAGATATAGCTAGATGTACAATTAGTAAATCAACGGCTACAAATGGTTCAGTGAAAAGTGCACGTGAAAGACAATAAGTGTTAACATGAGCCAACGCTCGAGATGGTAAATGTTTGATCTGGGATCTCAAGTTACGTCAACTCCGTTCAGCAGCTCAGCTAATCAATGTTACTGGACATCCGACCGGAGTTCATAACATTTACGGTTTGCACGTGGTTTCCTCGCACGGCAGCGCAGGTGAATACAATTTGAATTATACCCTATCTGCCGTGTAACTTACAAGAAAACGCTCTCGAGTGGAAAAGTTCAGCTTGGCAGCACGATTATTCTTCTTTTCTTGGTAATGTTAAACATTTCCACATTGGGTTTGGTTAAACCGAAGAAAGGCTTAGGTCAGACATCGGCTGACTCTTCTAACAGTGTTATGACCTCGTTTCGGACATCAGATTAGTTCATAGAGTCACATTCTAAAAAAAAATACTCTGGATATTCAATTCCATTTAATTCAGTTTATCAGCTATAAACCGTGTACCATAAGGACACTGGTTCCAGCTGCTACAGTTCCGATCACCGGAAAACGGGAGAGTGGGACATAAAACCAAGCCTTGGAGGCGAAGGCATGTTCAGTTAGTTCGGAAACTGGGTAGCTACGCATCGAAGGCGATAGCTTTGATGCACGGGTGCCACTGACTGTGCGCTTGGGCCATTTCTGCCAATGTCATTAACCACTGGTGATTTGAGTCCCGGGGTCCCCATCCAGGGAGGCGGCAGTTGCCCACCCGACTAAGTTTACTGGTTAGTGTTTTCGTACGTCGTTGCCAAGTCATACACTGTCCACCTCTCGGTCGCTTCCACTCAGCACAGGGCTGGGAAAAAAGAGCTCTGTGGGGCCGACAGTCTTCTGGCATGCAGATATTAAGACAGGAGGTAAGCTGACGAACCCCTACTTGCACTCCGACCTGATTACCAACTTCACAGCACCGTAGTCTTAGATGGCCTGTGTATTTTTGACGAAAGTATCAGTCAGGTGTCGAAAACAACTGTAAAGAAATCGTCCTAATGTCACATCCTTAAAAGAGCTTTCGGGGCCCGTTCCAATCATGTAACGTCAGTCAGCCTGTAACCTTAAATTATGGTCCGTGGAGCCCAACTAACGGAGTTCGTCATGTGCTTTAGTCTACCTTTCCAGCTTAGGACAACGTGAAATTAATCCACTGACTAAGACGAATAAGAAACGAGACAAGCAGTTTGGCTTTTGCATCGGTGCACCACACGAATGAATCATGAGCTAGGTTGGTTTTCGAATGCTTTTCAAGACGGTAGACAATTAAGTAACACCAGACAACACAGAGGAGAGAGAGGACCTGACATAGGAGCTTGAAATTAATAAATTTTCCCGCAAAATCCGAGCACCCCGCTCGATTGTGACACGCATCCAACTAGATTTACGTTGTTGACGTGTGAAGTTTTTCTGCAAAACTCGAAGGCCAACAGTGGCAGATGTTACAGCGTTTAAACTAAACATACAAGCGACTGAGAGATCGTAACCGTGAAGTGCATCTTGTTCGATATGGAAATATTGCGCAAGCCCCAGTAAAAGAGTGTTAGATCAGAGCTTTTCAAATCACCACACGAAAGCCCGATCACCATTGATGCGCATACCACTGTTGAGTGTTTTTTTTTAAGTTTTTGACGGGAAGTGCACACTGTGTCCCGGAAATGTCGTAATATTAGCAGAGTCCTTCCATTTTAGTCGTCATGTAGGGTTTCTGAAACGGTTCCGCGTAGTGAAAACTCACCAGAAGGCAACAAATTCTCTTCATCCAAACCAGGCGAATGCAAATTTCACCCTGAAAGTCAAACACTTTGGGCGGAACGGGGCAACTTAGATAAATGACACATCCGAACAAAGGGTGGAAAACACTGTCAGCTACCCAGCCAACAACTAGATTTTTTTGCCCTATTATCTCCCAATTACTTAGAAGAATTTCGACTCCAGTCCTACACCTTTGATGAGGATGGAAGTCTTATCCTGTGACTACCAATCTGCGTCAACATTCACCCAAACTAGCTACATAGACTTAACCTTCTCCTGGCTCGCAATTATTGTGGACCACTGCCCAATCTGGCACACACACATCATGCAGCTCAAACTTTTATTTCACCTTGCCTGTCCATCGACAATATACTTTGTTGGCCAGCCTATTTTTACCTCCAATCTTGTTCCTTCGAGATTAAAAAGGCTAGATGCTTCACTACACACTACTGTGCGCACAATATGCGGTTAAACTACCCTATCTGTCATACCGTTGACCTGATAAAAGTCTTACATTACAGCGCAAACCTAACGATCTCCTGTAACACACAACTGACCGTATGACCTCTAAGTTTTAGCCAACCAAGCTGAAGACAACCACCGGTTTCGTTTTGTCTAGCCTCGTTAAGACTACCTTGTGCCAAATGCTACCGAACAAGGTTATTCACAGCTATGTCATTCGATCGGCTGATTCAACTAACTGACTTCAAAACTGGTGCTGTTCGAATATGGAAGTCTAGCAAAATGATTGGCACATCAGCCATAAAATTTGGTCTAATTATGATAAGGATAGATAATGAGAGAAACTCTGAGTAGTATCGCTGATTTTATCAGTTGCCATCTATTCACAATCACTGCAACATTTCCCTCACTTGTTATCCTGCCGAAAAATTCAGTTTGTCACGCGCGGTCCCAATTCAATAGTCACGTGCTACGGAGACATCCACATGCAACTGATAGTCTAAATGCTGAGTAATAGGTGAGTGTGATAAGACTGACGTGGATATGATATGTTGACTGCCGGCACAGTGGCCAAACTGATGTCACCACACTTTGGTTGAAAGCCTGAAGGGATCGGTTGGACACATTGGATTGTATGATCCCGGCCTTGAACGTTGTTGCATGCTATCAAACGGACACTATCCTTAGTGAAAGTTCATTAGTGAAGACGATGGAATTTGGACGAATAGACGGTGTCCCCTCTAAATACGGTGAACATATTGGACGGAGAATAAGTAATACAGTATACATTCTGTATTTTCATTCATTTACCAAGAAGGTCACAGATCTCCCAGTGTCTCGTCCGTTACAGCTGTTCGATTCAGATCCCGAAAGAGGGGTAAAGTACTGTGGTCTAGGCGACATTTTAGACACCATACTGTGACTAAGTGCAAAGCCTTTCAAAAGGCGCAGTGCTCTGCTTGCATCATCAGGTGTTACTCCTTGCTTATTGTTTTATCCTCTTCGTCTTCACCACGGGAAACATGCGTATTTCCACATGAAATACTGCTAGTCGTTTTTCCACCCAGTCTTGAAAACAGGCAAAAATAAGTTATTCTAGTCCAACTCAAGGTTAATCTGTTCCATCTCATTAT
>SJOL01006706.1:9199-19864 GCA_004794785.1 Opisthorchis felineus
TTGGTGGGCACCACGTTGTCAAGCGATTTCCGCTGTTCCGGAAATTCGTACTGAAAAGGAACAGTCTACGATCGGCACACATCTGAAGTAAGCGGTCGCCATTGTCCGTTCGTCTCGTGTCCAATCCAACACGACCACCCAACAGGGCCTCAGCAGCACTTAGTCTTACTACCTAAGCGTTCATGTCACTAGCAACCACAACGATATCTGAGCTTTTAGCCCGATGTAGAAGGGCACCGAAAGCGTCATAGAAACTGTCCTTGACAGATTCAGAGCTACAGTCAGTTGGGGCGTAAGCAGACACCATAAACAGGGTGCGATAGACCACACTTCCTCTAGATTCCCTCACAGTTGTTGCCAAACGAACCGCACAGAGGCGACTATCAACCGGTATCCAATCAAGCAAAGAAGCTTCCGCTCGTTCGCTCAATACAATACCCACCCCAGCATGCCCAGCTGCGGCGGCCTTTGCATCACCAGAGGTACACAGCCGGAACCTGAACGAGAGTGAGGGGGCAGTCAGTTCGATCACAGTACTTGCGTCCTGTATCCTTGTTTCTGAGAGACGACGTACATCAATGGAAAGGGAACCCAGCGTGCGAACAAAAGCCACCTGTTAGCCTGCTTGCTTCAGTGTGCGAATATTAAAGGTGGCTAAGTGGACGGGCTTTCGGGGTGTGGAAACAGACTTCGAAGTGTTTAGGGTTGTGACTGAACTCTGGCGTACAGAAGCTGCGGCTGAGTGTGATGCAGGGCGAGCAAAACGGTCAGTCCTGGAGCTGGGACCTGCGGAGAAAGTATTCAAATTTGGTTGGGGGAGGGTGGAAGACGGAAAATGTGAAATTGTAAGAAGGTAGGGGTCAGCAGTAACAAGCCTTCGCTTACCCGCCATGCTGTATGCAGCAAGTAAGGCGACGCGGCTAATGGCACCACGCGATGGCCGGTGTGGCATCAGAGTATTGTTGTCCGTAAATTTCATGGTTGTACGAGGGCTGGGATACTGTCAGGGTGCCCACACCTAGACAGAAGGACGATTAGGGTCCTCAACCAAAGCCTTTGGCTCAAAAGCCTAACCGCAAGGGAGCGGTGTTGGGCTGGAAAGGCAAGTACATTACTAATTTTACGGAACAAGTCGCCACACATCTTCCAACCCCCAACCTGGAGGGCCAGGTGACTGTGTTCGTCCAACCTCTACCCATTGACCAACCTGGTATGAGAGACTCTGTGAGTGTCGCGCGGACAACCCCCAGTATAGCTCAATGGATCGCTGAGGTGCACAAACCGCCACACCACGGTAAGGTCCAATCTCTGCGTGACGGTCCGATCTCACGAGCCCACAGGCGTACTGCTGAACGATAAGAGCAAGACCGACCAGGGAAGCTTGGGCAAGAGCTTCGATCATTTGTATGCATCCGTGAATCCTTAAGCTTACACACCCACTGGACACTTTGAACTGGCCTTGAGAGCGCGTGTCCGAATTTGCTGCCACGGGAGGTTTGGTCGAGCTAGCTTATTTGGAGTATGTGAACCAAAGTTGAGGTGGCCCACACCACTACCTGTGTTCAAGCCTGGTGGACACTATTGAAGTTAGTAGCTCACGAATAAGGACAGCGCAATCTGGTCATTTGCGCTGTGGACCGGGCTGAGATGATTTCAAAGCTATGTCAGGAACATATAAACCTTCGCGATGCTGCGACAACTCATTCTGCTCGATTCTTGTCGGTCCGGATTTCTGCGAAATGCTATTGAGTGTATCTTCCGACCCATGCCGCCCATGTTCGTCGTATTGACAAAATTTTAGTTTCTGCCACTTCAGCTACCGTGGGTTTGACATCACTGACTGCCGTTATGCTGAGGTCAAGCAATTTTCACTCGAGAATGTTGTCAAGTCAGCTTTCATCGTTGTTTAATGTTGTGCAGGTCCACAGGACACATCGATGGATGAGCGCAATTTAACAATGCAGATTCTGGAGTACCTCCCCGCTTTGGATTTTGACGGATTGATACGCAGGATCCGGGCTTTCGTTCAAGCTTCCCGGGTCGGGTTTGTTCTTTTCGTTCAGCGGGTTCCTTTCAACTGGAAGGCATAAGCTTAAAAGGTTGTATCACTGCTCTTTATGTTCTCAGCGCGGGTCAGTAAGCCTGGTAGCACGAGGACTCACATAAAGAGGCGCCTAAAAGTTCTTTGAACTGGGTACTAGGTGCAGCGTGAACAACCGTCGGAGTGAGGTTATTTCACGCACCAACTTCCCGAAATGAGAAAAACTGTTTCTCAATAAGGTTGTACGCTTTGAGCTTGAAAATCTTACGTGTCCCCGCCGTGTGTTAGTTGTGTCAACGGTGAAAAACCTTTTGGCCAAATCTTGTTCAAATAGAGCATAATTAAATATTGGGTTTCTTCGGAAGCGACAGTAATCCAGGGGAAGAAAGTCAACTTTGCGAAGTGGGTGTCATAGTCCACGGATTTAAGGCCGGCAACCTCGTTGGACACGCTCGGTGGGGGTTGTCTTTTTTGTTTCCTAAGTAGACAATTTGAGTGGCATATTCAAGAAGCGGTCTGATGTAAGCCCCATAGAGTATCTGGAAGACGATGCGAGTAATACGGGAGAAGGTGCGCCGAATCATCCGTAGCGAACGTCTTTTGAGCAGATGTTTTGTGGTCAATTGAGAAGGACATGTTAGAAGAAAGCACTATACCGAAATCCTTTTTGGCATCTATATTCGTAATGCCTTCTGGTCCACTCACCATACACAACGAAAGTGTTCGCTGAGTCTCCTCCTGAATGAAATAGACGCACTTTTCGTCATTCAGAGGAAGGTGTCAGTCCAGCGACCACTGCTTTGCAGCATCTGCATCCATTCGGTGGGTGCCGGCGTCGGAAATCCAGGGTTTCAAGCCGTCCACGAAAAGTAGACATGGACATCTGGAAGGTCTATGACGTAGATCAGAAGCAGAAGTGGTCCCAAAACGGATCCTTGATAAACTCCAATAGAGACTGGTGCCGAAGAAGAGTAGGTCGAACCTACTTTCATTCAGAATTTTCTCTCTGATAGGAACGCCCTAATGCAGCGTGGACTTTCCCCTTGAATCTCATAAGACTCGAGCTTGTAGAGCAACGGGACGTGTGGACTCGATCGAATGGTTTTCAGAAATCGAAAAATAAGGCATCCGATATGAGCCCTTCATTCTTACCTTGGGTTAAGCTGTCCATAAATACGAGCGTGTTTGTCACACAACGACGATTTGGGGAGTGTGCAACCAGAGAGGTTAGTAGGTTTAATAACTGTACACCGAGTCTGAGTCCAGGGCTTCGAGGGAGCCTCTGCGGCGTACATGCCATCTTCCTGCCTTGGTGCTTCCGGGGGCTGCTGTTCGGAGTTTTGCCTCCAGGAAGTCCGGCTTGCGTGGGCCCTTTGCCTTTGGGGGAAGTAGTTTTTCTTCTCGTGGTCGAAAATTTCGATATCTTCTGCTTATAGCTCCTGCAATACCACCTTTTGGATGCCTGGATTCGTTGTTCAAGTATTTTGGGTGAACGTGCGTCTGTTTGGCTTTTTTGGGCTTTCTGGCGCGCTTTGGTGGGCAAGTTGCCTCTGTGAGTCCCTGTCGGGTCGCTTGTGCGTTTAATAGCACCACTTAGGAGTATTCCTTTTGGTGGTTTGTTTTTGCAGAGGACTGCGCCTTGAATCCACAAAGCAGCCTTCCAAATGGGCGAAGTTTACGTGGCTTGTTTGATCGCAGTCACCCTCCTTTTGTGTGGACTCCCAAGTCTCCCGCAATCAGCGTGGCCAACTTGGTGTACGTAGGAACTTCCGGTACACTGTTGTCGGGTTTGTGGCTTTGGCCATCGGGGTCATGAGTGGCGACTGAGTCCATAATCGGACAGAACACTTCTGAGGGAATAGAGCTGGAAGCTGGTAGTTTTGCATTTTAGTGTTTGTGAGGCTCTCGCAGCAGTCCTCGGATGTCGTTTCGTGGCATTTGAATGAAAACTGTTAGAATTTCCGCGGAGGACACGCACGGGTGTGTGCACGTACAATTGCACTGGGACGCCTACAAGTGTGTTTGTTGGTGTCCTGATTGTTGCCAGCAGATTAATCCAATGCTTTTTGGACCAATTACTTTGGACCTACTCTTCAGATTTGGCACCCTTGTAGTATCACTTCACATGCGATGAATTACGCAAACGAAAATACCTTCCTGTCACATCGGCCGCCGCCTGGTGCCTTCAACCGGGTTGCCTTATTCGCTACATATAGCGTGGCGAATGAGCGAAAACATGCGAATTCTGAGGCATCACGTCTTTTTTCACTATCTTGTTCTGCCCCTTTCAGTGCTCACTTCCCTTGCCCCCAGCTGTTGGCACGTCACCGTGGTGCCCAGAAGTGACTGCAGACCACTGCCCACCGCTACCCATTCACTTCGAATGACCAGATCCGGTTTCTTCGTTTCCATGATAGCTTTTAATGTTCGAACCCTTGAGCAGGCCGCACAACAAGCTGTTCTTAGGCCCATTCGATAGACTTTTAACGCCTTTCTGAAACCCGAATACAAGATTCAATTGCGTGATTGAGGTTACAGCACCTTCGCTATAGACTGTGAACTTCACGTGACTTTCCAACTCCTGCAGCTGTTTATGCCCTTGTTGGTATAATTATCAGCTCCAGAGCTGAGACTTCCTTGCTTGAGTGGATACCTGTAAACAGCCGCCTCCGCTATGCCCGCCATTCCACTACAATTAGCACTGATCGAAGTGCTCTCTATTTAAAGCCATCACCTTGTCATAGTGGTCGGTCTTCAGTGGTGCCATGACTCTGCGTGCTATGTTAACCAGAAATCAATTCCTTAAGTTTCAGCAACGCCCGGAAGATCAACGGGGAGCAGCCAACGAGGAAGAGCGAGTCCCCGTACTGCGAGAAATCATTTTACGAGGCGGTCTGAAGGTCAAGTACCGTTCTCTGCGATAGGAGCGTGAAGGAAGAAAGTCGCTTCCTTCAGGTAACAAGCATGTCTATATTTATGGGAGCAAGTGATGCTGCCTTCCTCCGAGGAAGGACAGGTTGGGAAAGGTTATCTCTGAAGTCCGCATACTTCAATCACCCAAAGGTTGACCGGGACCGCCAACGACCGGAATACTTTTATAATCAAAGGGCCTGGTGCTGCTTAAATGACACCTGCTGTGCACAGCCACATCAGGACTCAAACGGTTATGCTTATTCCCTGCGTTCTCTGGCCAGGCCAGCCCCCTGCTGTCAAGTAGGTCAGACTATTCGGTCGTTGGCATCGAGAAGGGTCCCTCGAAAAAACCCTGACAACCGGTGTCTCACTGTTCAGACTTTTGAGCCACATGCTAAGGGAAAGGTCCCCGTGCAAGACCCTACATTCTTTCACTGTTTTTGGGTCATACTTGTGGGTCAAATGCCCGAGGTGGGATACCTCATCAACCAAATTCGCTTCTTCGGCCTGGGCAACCGGGAAGTATCATTTGCCATTAGTTTTTCACCCAATGACTCCTTCCTACACATACCCTCACCTAACTCTTTCTTATTCATTTAGCTGTCAATCACCTACCTGTTTCTCCCTTGCTAAGCTTCTGCCCCGTAGAATACATTAAAATAAACCCTTGTTAGGTTCAAGGGATCTGTCCCACTCTGGTGCTTTCAGTATGTGTACCCCATGTCGAATTGTGCAACGAGTAGCTCTGCTCAGACCTTGTTCTCTCTTTCGATCCATGTATGTTGCGTCTTCGAAACCTGCACCACCGTCACCGTCAGAGAAATCAATCAATCAATTTATCAGCTATAAACCGTGTACCATAGGCACAATGGTTCCAGCTGCTACAGTTTCGATCACCCGAAAGTGGGAGAGTGTGGGGCATACAGCCAAGCCTTGAAGGCGATGGCATGTTCAGTTACGTAGCTACGCATTGAAGGCCATAGCCTTGATGCACGAGCGCCACTGACTGCGCTATTGGACCATTTCTGTCAGTGTTATCAACCATTGGTGAGTTGAGTCCCAAGACCCCCATGCAGGGAAACAGCAGTTGTCGACCCGACTCAGTTCACTGGTTAGTGTTTTCATACTTCGTTGCCGGGTCATACATTGTCCACCTCGGTCGTTTCCACTCAGCACAGGGATGGGCGAAAAGAGCAACATCAGTGTTGCTACTGACACCCTTACAAGACCCCAGTTCGGTCACCTCAAAACTCCCGGGAGAAATCCAGGCTTCCCGCACTTGATTGTGCAGGTATCTGGTGATCTTAATACAATGGCTCGTTGTATCTGCGGTGTGAGAGTTGCTTAGCCTCAAGGCTGTGATCTACTGAACTGAAACCCAGTTAGTAGTCGCCTTAGCAATGTTAGATTTTTTTGGTTCAATTAAGCTCAACGCACCGACGTGGCAAACGGCGTTTGTTTGTTGTGTCAGTTTACTCTCCCACGGACGGCAGCTCTTAGGCTGAGAGGACAGTTTTTATCGAGGTTTGTTACGGTTGCTTCCACCAACAAGAGACACATGGTTCTGGCAGGTTATCTGAATGCCCGGGCCGACTAGGTCATGAGGACGATTTTGAGTTGGAGCTCGCCGCACGGATAATTGGCTGAACAAATACTGAACATCATTTACTTCTAGGCAGACACTTTCAGCACAAGCTCTCACACTGTGAGTTGGAGGCCACCAAATGCAAACCGGCTGTGGACACGGACCATTGAACATTCAGTTGCCGATTGAGAGCTTCACTACGAGACTTGTTCGTTTTAGGGTAAACCACTTGACTCCGATCACGGCATTCTGTTGGCACGCATCTATTTGCTTCACCTCAGAAACACGTCGGATGATGCAAAGGCATTCAGTTCATCACCTGCGAAACACCTCTATAGCTGAACTCGAAGGGTACAATGGAGATTTGATTCTGATTGGTGAAAAACGAAAGAAGCCATTCCCACAGCTGATACTGTATGTCCGAGGTTGTTTGCATAGTATGCCCAATAAACACTGAATCCCGTCACGGTCAGCAGCTGTGCTTGAAGCCAGAAAAACGATACCATCAGTAAACAACTGTGATGACGTGCAAAGGCTCCTAGAACGCCTAATGCTGGAGGGCCTAAGGATTGACAAAGAATGCTGGTGGATGGCAAAAGCCCGAGAAATGGAGAAAGCTTTTGTTAGAAGGACTGCCTCCAAACGAACAAATCCACTTTGTTAACGATTGTCTTGTATACTGAAACCTTGTTTCTACATATAACAGCTTTTGTACCAGGAAACAATCCTAAGCTATTCCTGCTAATCAGATCAACTGGTCCAGGAGTGAGTGATACGGTCTCCGAAGAAGATGGATCCTGAATTCATTCACAGGAAGGTCGTCTTGAACGATGGGCTGAACACTGAAGAACATTTCAGCTGGCCCCCATCAACTCAACTTCTGTAAGAACCAAATTTACCCTGGTGGAACGTCGAAATCAGGTGTGTTTCTCCTTGGATTGTAAGGTACACGTTCAGAGATCGCACGTTGGGCGCACGCGGGGAGATGTTATGATGGTGGTCAGTTTATTCAACAGGGCTTATGCTTCGTCTTCAAAGATTAGGGCGACGTCGTCTGCGTACTCCTAATTAACAGGATTTTGCAGAACTCACCGTATGCTCTGACACCCAGAAGTATGTGAATATAGTGACGGAGTCATGTTCATAAACTTCTGGGTCATAATTTGTTGAGCAAGCACTGTCCGATCGACAGAATCAAACGCACCCTTGAAGTCAAGGAACATCAAGATGGTGAGTCGTGCGTATGTATGGCGTTGCTCTAACTCCTGACGGAGTGTGGAGATCTGGTCAACGCAATCTCTACCCGATTGGAAATCCCGCTTAGTGCTCACGGGTCAAGGTCTCGCAAAAACTACCTGGCTTACGTCAGCAATAATGATCTGGTGTTCCCACCAGACCCGCAAAACACTTCAGAGGAACCGATAAATCGTTCAGCTGTGGCACCCTTTCGGTGCCTAACTGCCATGCCACCAGAAGGAAGCACGAGGGCGGGGATACTGCCAGGTTGCCCAAGCCTAGGCAGGGGAAGTCGAGATGCAGAGGTCGGGTTTGAACCACGGACCTTCTGGTCAGTAAATTCGCGCTCTAACCACTGAGCCATCTTGCCCCCACCGATAGTCGAACAGAGAGTCTCCTAAGATCTTCCACACGCAATGACCACGTCTCTGGTCCATAAAGTAAAACAAACTGGAAAGGCGGCATTGTACTCTCTGCCCTTGAGAGTCAAGCTGATGTCACATCGGTGCCACAGATGTTGAAGGTTGGCAAACGCTGTCCTGCCCTCAATTCGGGAAGTGGTTTCATATTTTGCCAGTACATCGGGGCTTAAGCAGATACCCGGATAAATGAACTTGCCTACCACGTCGACCGGCTCGCCTGCAAGAGTGAGATTTGGGTTTGACATCACCCAATCTTGCACTAGCACTTTACACGTTACATTTGCGAACTGCATACCGAACTGGGCAGCAGAATTATTTAGGTTATGTAAAACAATTTGCGTTTCTAGGAGAGCAGTATCATTGGCGCATTCAATGTGCGTGAGCGAACGTCCCGGGAGTATTTCGATCCCCGAGATTTTAGAGACAAGTAAAGTAAATCAGAGGAACAGCGACAAAGGACATTCTTACCTGACGCCACGGGATATTGTCAACTCAGGAGAGAATTCGCCGCGGAGACGGGAAGAGGCATACAGGGCCCTTATAAGAGGCAGGAATTTTGAAGGGATACCCTCCATCGCCAGACACCGCCACACTTCCTGACGGTCAACGGGGTCAAAAACACACCTGAGATGGAGAAACACGACCGTTGGTCGTTGGAAGGAGTGACACTTTTCCAACACTTGTCGCGAAGCGAACGTATGATCGGTGCAATCTTGGCCAGGACGAGACCCAGCTTGATTCTCGTGATGATGAATCAACCTTCTTAGGATAATATCACAGACCACCTTGAAAGCTGTGACCACTAGACTGATGCCCCGGTGGTTTTCGTACAATGTCCTTCCACCCTTTTTGAAAATAGGAAACACTGTCGAGACGCTTATTCTGTCGGTATTCTTTCCGCATTCGATACGTTGGAGTTAATTCGTTAGGATAGCCACAATGGAATAGTCGCCTTATTTGAAGAGTACAAGATACAAACCATTTGGACCATCTGGGAACTGGACCAGGTGCTTCGTTGCGCTGAATTCATGAGATTGCAGGCTGGACCTTATCACAGTGTGGCGTTTTGTGTACCTCTGTTACCCCTGAACTGTACTCTGAGGTTTCGCCCTGACACCCGCAGAGTTTCTCATAACAGGCTGGTCAGTGGATAGAGATTAGACGAACACAGCCTCCTGGTTCTTCGGACTGGGTTGTTCCCTGTTCCCTAAAAAACGTATACTAACCTAGTAATACGCCACAACCAGGACAGTTTCGACGAGACTCTAGGTGTTCTTTTACCGCGGGCTAAAAGCTCGCACATCGTTGTAGCCGCTGTTGTCATCAACGCTCATGTAGGCACACTAAGCGCTGCTGAGACCCGATGGGTGGTCATTTCTGGTTGCACACGAGACGCACGGACAGTGGAGAACGCCTGTTTCAGATGTGTGCCGGTCACAGGCTGTTTCTTTGCAGGATCAATTTTCGGAGTAGCGGAAACCGCCTGATGACGTGGTGCCCACCAACGAACCTGCACCGAATCCAAATAGACTACATTGCCATCATTTGCGGGTGGCAAGGGTCGATCACTGCCTACTACTCCTTTTGGAATATCTGCGTGGACTCCGACCGTGTACTTGTCCGCGCTACTCTCTGCTACGCTTTCTAGGTCTACGCAAAACGCGCACACCTCGCTTAGGCTTCGACAAGCTCTTGAACCCAGTGCAGTAGCGGCCTCGATGTGTCAGAGAGTTTGCGCGTGTGCGTGTCCGTTCGTCAATCCACCACCGATCTGGCGTGTGGCTGTAGTGGCTGATTGGATGTTTGTCCGATGGTTTGCACGCATGCGTGTCTATCCTTCAATACATCAGAGAACTGTTTGTGGGATGGCTGGACATGTGACTCAAATGTTTGCCTACCCGTTACAAGGCGGACCTGTTTAGCCTCATGTACACAATACACCCGTGTCCTCACCTACGTGTTTTCTGATTTAATTTGAACTTACAATACCCAGAAATCAAGCAAACCTATCGGAACGGGCTCCTCCACCGCATGTCATCATCATCATGTCGTCATCCACCGCATGTGTGTTGGTCTAATCCTGGGTCTCAGCAATCACTGAAGATAGATATCCAAAGCTTTACTCAATGTCGCAATTGGGTACAACTAACCAACATCCTTCAAGCATTGGATATTTGATGCGACCGTGGCTTTGCTGAACGCCCGGCGACAGATTCTTTCTGGTCGCAACCACAACTCAACCTGACTCATCATCCAACGCCAAGTGAAAGAGTGTCTGTGCAGCCTGGGAAGCCTGGTGGATCCGAAAGCCTGAGGAAACCGGAGAAGCGAAAATTGCTTGAACTCTTCACAGATTCTTCGAATTGATTCGTTCAACAGATTCTTGGAAGCCTCTTGTGAGTGAAATCATCAATGATGACAGTGGCTGTCGGATATCCAACAAAGAGGTACGCTTGGACTGTTTGGCA
>SJOL01006706.1:35200-52001 GCA_004794785.1 Opisthorchis felineus
AGACCCCTATTTGTATCAAGGAAAGATCGGTGGTCAGATGAGTGAAGAGTCTAAAGCGGTTGCTCGTATCAAAGCTCAGATATCTAGTCTCACGACAATTTCAGGCATTGGCGGGCCCGATTCCGGTTAGTTTTTATGGCAGTCCAGTCAAAATGTTTTGCACTCGCATCACCTTGGAATCCGGAACTAGGTTTATCTGATTCCACGAATATTCTTACTATTGTGTTCTTTTCCCTTTAGCTTAACTTGATCGTATTCCGAACTCCACTGTGTTAAATTCAACCATGGCCGTGCCTTTTGTAAACCAAGATTTGGGTGTTCTCGCCGTGGATGAGGAAGGAGAAGATCAAGCCCCTCGAGGAAACACACTGAAACTGTGGGGCAACCAACAGACCATGAATCTGAACACTATGGTGTACACCAATATCGTACAATCCCCCTACTTCAAAGCTAACCTGATCGAATTAAGGACATATCACGAAGTGATTGACGAAATATATTACAAGGTACAGTGTGACTGGTGGTTTTTGGTTAGTTTTCCAGGTCGAACATTTGGAACCATGGGAACGGGGTAGCCGTAGAGTTGGTGGACAGTCCGGTATGTGCGGAGGAGTCCGCGGAGTTGGTGCTGGAGGGATCGTGTCCACAGCTTTCTGTCTCCTGTATAAGCTGTTTACGCTCAAACTCACTCGAAAACAGTTAAAAGGCCTACTAGACCATCCTGATTCCCCCTACATCCGTGCCCTTGGTTTCATGTACATAAGGTGCTTCTGTTCTTTCGGCTCTTCATCCCTCTTAGATACTGTCTACCTCCAGAGGATTTTTGGTGGTGGTACGCACCGTATCTGGATGATACAGAGGTAAGCCGGTCCGATTACTCACCCTTCTTTTCGTTCTGAACAATCCCACTGGGACGGCAACGTGGTTTCGCGCGAAATTCAATCGCTGTTCGGATGCGCGTAAGAGTCTAGGCGGTTGCTTTGTTCGTACCTGAAAGAGTTCTTTGCCTAACGATTTCCCTCTCAATTTTCCATTTAAAGGAAATAGACGTCAAAGCTGGTGGTGGGAGTATGATGACTATCGGCTCAATGATCCAGCATTGGCTCACCAAATTAGACTGGTTTGGAACACTGTTTCCTCGTATCCCTGTTCCCGTGCAGAAAAAGCTCGAGGAGAAGTTGCGTGCTCATGGTCCGGCTCCAACGCTGCAAAGTCCAATAGCTCCGACCGCTCATAAGATTATCAGTCAAAGCGTTCGTGAGATGGACACGAGTAACCATAAGAAGCATGGACATTCTCACAAAAGCAAACACGGGTAGGTCATAATTCTTGTATGTAGCACTTTTAAAACTACTCCACAGTGTCGTTACAAGATAATGGGTTATATTTCTGACCATTTTCACTAGACTGTCTAGGGTTATTTGCTCTGGCACTGATTCTTGGATCACAGGGCTACAGGCTAGTACGGCATTTTGAATACAATCCGCTGAATTACTCCCACTTTTGAGATACGTATGCATTAGCCCTCCCGAACAAAGACTAACCACAAGGAGTAACCCAAATGCTCTAGGCTGGTAAGTGTCCTTAGAAGGAGGCCATCTGGACCGAAGGCAGATTCGGGTCGCGCACGCATTCTATGCTGAAAAGCCGAGAAGCATTGTGCAGCTGTTTCATCCTTATTGGGAATCAACAGTGCACATTTCACGAAACTCCGAGAATTTCGAACCCGCGACCTTCCGGCCACTAGGTTAACACAACCGTTCGGCCACGAGCGGCTGATTAGCAATGTGATTAACTCGCACTAGACAGCATATAGCGCCACCCATCCTTCGCTCATGGGATCCACATCACCTGGTCACATGTACTGACTGGATCCTCGAGTAAAAATATCTGCGATGGAATTTTTACTCGTCGGGTGAATTTTACTCTTCCTCTGATTTACGTGTAGATTGTTGGTAGTATGAGGACATTTTTAGATTTTTTAGCGGGGACTTCATCCTGCGAGTGAGGCCAATCTATGCGGTTAAGTGTTCAAACTCCCTGGGGTTTCTTGAGGTGTCCATTGCTGATGATTCCTAATAAGGATGAAACAGCTGTACAGTGCTTCCCGGCCGTTCAGCATAGATTGGCTTCACCTACAGGGCGAAATGTCCGTTGCAGGTTCCAAAATCTCTTAGTACTCAGGCATTCTAATAGGTATTCTTTTTCCTATACATATTGAAATCATACCTTCGGATCGTAACAAATCAAAACTACGGTGTCGTGGCCGTCACTTTAAGGATCTGTGTCTGTATTGTGTGAGGATCTATGTGTAAGCTTGGAGATCCTCACTTCCCGCTTCAACACTTCTTATCATATTTGAAAGTTCGATTGTCTTCCATTCATGGTTGGCGTAAGGGTCTCGTGTGTACATTTTTCTACTTTTAGACTTTTCATATGATATCTCTTACGGATAACATAAAGACCTGACTGATCGATATCTTTCTATTTATATTCTATTTATATTTGTATATATTTATATTCTATTCTGTTTCATATAAATCGGCTTGACGGTTTGGCCTCTGTTTCATATCGAACCTATTTACCGCCGTATACATCCTTGAACTAGCATTGAATGTGCATCAAGATGCTGGCTGCTCGGGACAGCGTGTCAGCTACCGCCTTTCGTTATCACGCAGACCAGTGGTTCCATTACCTGGAGACAGTTTCCAATAACAGTTTTGCCACAAATTGAGGGAATACACTGCTCTTCGAGAAAGCGATAAAAATAAACAACTTGTGTTCACTCCGAATTTTTTACTCTGATGACTTGTATCCCACTAATCCCCTAACCAAAATGGACCTGACCGTCCTCTGGTATCATCGACTTTAAACGTGAGATTCACATAATGTTTTCTTTCCGCGATAACATTGATCAAGGCTGCACAATAGTCGAATCAAGGGATTCATATCAAGATTGTATCGTCGGATTGTTCCTTAATGCGAACATACTGGCTCCATTTTACAGGGGTAGGACTGGGTAAGATTTGCCGAACAACAAAAGTACTCACCCTGTCTGATTTGGGATACGATACTTATGTTTAGCTTCTTTTATCTCTTCGGCAAGTTGAAGTGTAATTCATATACTAAACGTTTCTACTATGATAGACCGTTTAATTCTCTCATAGTTCTCTTGTTTTCAGTTATGATAGTGTCAAGGTCACACTCCGAGGTTGTAAGTTCGATTAACACTCTCCGTACAGTTGTAGGAATTCGACAAAAACAAAATGGATTCCCCTAAGTCGATAGATAACCATTGATCAAAACATGCGTTCCTTATTTTTTTAGTGCTTTTTGCTACCACTACATTGTAAAAGGAGCAATTTCAGTGTATCGTATTTGTTACCCTTATTTTCTACATCTCAGCTGGTTCGTCCTCTATCAGGATTCTCACCGCACTGGTCAGAGGTGCCAATAAAGTGCAAGTAATGCAATCCAAGTGAATAAGGGGACGATTTTTTAAGACAGTAAAGCTCATGGCTCATTTGCATTGATTCATTGTCATTTGTAACTGTTCACAATTTCTTTGAATGATGGTAGAGGCATTTTTACCTGTCTAAATATCTCCCTCTTTTCAGTGATCGTGAACGTCATCGGCATCACGGACGCAGATCCCGCTCTCGATCTCACGAACGTCGGCGGTCAAATTCCCCGCGTGGACGAGAAAGTTCGTTCGAGCGAGACTTGAAACGTGCCCGTGAGAGACAAGAACGTGATAGACGCCGAAGCAGAAGCTAGTTCTCAAAGCGAGAATTTACCGGACCTTTAATTTTTAAGGCCACCCTTCTGCGATTACGCTCTTGTATATTGCATTTTTGTTCCCCTGCGTAAAACCGGATGGATTTGCCCACTTGTATTCCCCATTTATTGTATGATAAATTTCTGTTACCAGTTAACTCCTATTCTGTTCGACGTGAAATGTGTTTCTCATAACTAATTTGTTTGATGGTCTCATGAAGTTCCTTGCAGTTTTGAGACTTCATTCCGCTAGCAGTAGTAAATTTTATTTCGACTGTGAAGTGATAACATGTAAATTCGAACTCACTCAAGCCTGTGAGTCGTGGTTAGTTTCCATTCAGATAATAATGTGTGGAAAAATTCCGAAGAACTACAAGTGGAGTGCATATGTGACTGTAAGACAAGTGTGAATTAAATTGCTCCTTTTGGTGGCACTCTCGTTTTAGTGCCTCATTTGTATGCCTTATTAGATTGTCATGGAAATTTCAAATCTAATCAAATCAGTCTTAATTGATGGAAAAAGTGAGAGTAATACATTTTTGAGAGACAACAGGTTGGGAGTGTTTCCTGGTGAGGGTGGCGGTGGGTAAAACGAACCTTATCCCTCAAATCCTCCGCCAAGATAGCGAAATTCTAATTGTACTCGAGCTTACAAAACGGCGCTTGTGAATGTGCAGCGAAATACCCCTCAGCCGGAGACCTTTGTTTCACATATCTCCATATCTGTAACTGAGGCATGCTAATGCAACGAAGTGAACTTGTGTATCAGCCGTCATTTCGCATTTTCTGAATCATTACTGACGAGATGCATCGCTTCTACTCGGCTAAATTGAAATGAACCCGGGACAAGCTGGTTCGTCCCGAGATTGTATTTAAATATGACAAAACTTCTAATCACTGAACCGAAAAAATTATGAGTTGTCTTGCGTCAGTTCATCCAGTTTTGCAACGGCGAAGTGCTGCAAGAGTGCATATCCCCCGCCCAACTTTCGATCAAATTGAATGCGGAGAGATAGCAAATCAAAGCTTTTTGCGATACCAATCGTTTAACGCGGTAGTTGTTAACAGTTTGAGCAAATGAATTCGGGGATTTCCACTTTGGCGCTTTGGGACCAGAAGTTTACCATCCTTGAGGTAATGAGGTTCACCCGTCTAAGTGGTCACAATGGGGCACAAAGCCCCTTTCCACCAAAAGTGTCTGGCTGACATGAATTTATCACCTCAGATACTTCCTTGTGAGGATCACCGGTGCATCTAACGGAGTTACTCTTGTAAACATGCTCAGTACTGATTCGCTATAGCATGTCTTCGATGTGCCTTGCCGTACAACCCAAGGAGGCGGCTGCTAACCCCATGTCTCGAGTTCTGTGTATTCTAATTCCAAACGTCATCACGATGGTTACATCTTGATCCAATCGACGTGAACGGCTTCACATTTCCTCTCAAAATACTCGAACCTTGATCCACATGGGCCTCTCAGGAAAACAGCAGATATATCTTCACATTTACCCATCATGTAACCATACGACTGACGCAGCTTTGTTCTTCGGACGTACAACTTTCCAGTAACCATACGTACCTAGAATCTAACAACCTTGAGTCGTATAAATTTACTCCACCTACACTGCTGCCAAAAGTAACGGTCTGTTATATACTCAGAACATGGTTTTCGCAGGTAGGCAAGTTCACCAGCCGTCGTGCATATGAATCATTCACTCTGACTAGCCGCCTTACTTTTTATTGTTGATGGCTTCGCTGCTTGAGGCAGGATCACTCTCCATTTGACATTTGCCTTTCCGCGCGAGTCCTATCAATAAAGAATCTTGTTCAACCGTCCATAACATGTTTGAGCTTTGTTTTCACGAGCCAAATCGGCAACGTTTCTAAAAGGTAGCTTCATCTAGTAGGCGCCAGTATGATCTACATGTACCGACTGTACACTTTCGTTCCTAAACAAGTGCAATACGATCACCAAGTTTCCACTGTTTTCACAATGCAAACCCACGAAGAGTTCCGGTGTGTGCCGACTAGAGATTTTGACTTCATCAAAAGGACGATAATCCGTTAAGAATGACCCTTTCTGCGAAGAGCGGACTTCCCTGGAGAATTCAAGAAGCCCCATCTGCTAGGCTTCGCCAGTTTCTGTACCTGGAGAGGCAACTATCCGTCCCATCAGAGAGGCGACCATTTTGCTCCGGATGTGCGGTTACAGCCCAAGAGAAATGCGGTGAAATTCCACCCACCACAGAATGCAAGAAACCCGAGTGCTTCAACTGTCACGTGGTAAATCCAAGCTGAAGGAACTGTTTGGCACAATCCAACACCTTCATGACTTTGTTAAAAAGTTGTTGCAAATTCCTATTTGCGAGATCAGATTGTCTTGCAGAAGTCACAGATTCATGCAGGTGCAACAGATAAAAGTCACAGAGAATGTAATTACTGTTGGTATTTTACACATGACTAATAATCTTCCAGTTTTAGACAGCAAACTCCCCGCTGAAGAAAGACGCTCATTAAAAAGACCCGTTTTTTGTACCTTTACACTCATCAGTATATTTTATTTATCCAACAGTTGCTTTATTTTGTGTAGCCTTCTGGGAAAATTAATCTCCCATTATTGCCCATGCCATAATTTCCGTGATATGAACGTCGAGTAATGAGTGGATGCCTTTTAGAACAACTGGATATTAGTGGATGAAGTATTTTAATGTCGGTTGCACCTAAAATCGCGTGAGAATCCGCATTACTACTGATCGCGTTATATGCCACAATAAGGCGGTATTCGACTTTGCGAAAAAATCTGGGACGGGAAATTATGCCGGGTTCTTTAAATGACGCATTTCAATCCAACTTGGGCCAATGTCGGTGTGTTTGTTGACAGTGAACCTAAACAATGTATTTAATTAACGTGCAGCATCTCTCACACATCACACGTTATCCTGTATACCACCTTAAAGTGTCTGCACCCAAAGCAGAAACTTTTCTTGATAATGATATTTTCGACATTACAGGAAATGCCAATTTTCATGGTGACTAAAACAGATATTGGTAGGTAAGCAACAAAACCCGAAAGCCCTGACCTCAGAAGGAACATTTTTATGTGAGAAACTGGCATGCTACATATAATATAATTGATCAGAAAACTCCTAGATGTGAACTACGAAAAATAGGATAACAAGTGACAAACGCACTAATGGCATTTGTACTAATCACGCATTGGGTTCACTGGATGCGCAAAGAATATGGACTGGGAACTAGTGTATCAAATGATAAAATGATCCTGATAGTCCTGTCGTTGCCCATTTGATCATAAAAAGACCTGTTAGTGAGATGCGTCCTAATCGCAGAGGATACGTATAGTTGTTGCAAATGTTACGAAAATACAAGACACTGCCTATCAGTTCTCTACGATCACAGTATTAAGTAGCACCTGCCGGGACACCATTTGAAGTACTTACCTAGGGCACTTTGATCAGTGGGTACGCTTTTCAGGACGGCCGTTCATTTTTTCAAAACGGCCTTCTGTTGTGTTTTCGAAGTTAGTATGCCCTGTTTGTGCATAAATGGTCCCATTTGTGAGTACTACGTAGCCAGTAGTCTGATAGATATGACGAACATGGGGTAGGTAGGTTTCACATCTGCGGATGACTGAATAATTAGAAGCCGTTTGTTGGTACGGTTTGTCACTTGAGACAGTCAAATTTTACACAGTTCCGCCGGACTGCGATTTTGCCTACAATAATAACATTCGGGACTAACATGCTTTCATGTGATATTACACGAAAATAAAAGCCGCATTTCACAACCGAGAGCCACACGGATGGCACCCATTTAGAAAAACAGTGTACCCACAGTAAAAAGCTTTTCACGGTATAGTCCTTCTATTTCTGGATTACTTGTCATAACATACACTGTGATGTGAATTGTCCGCTCTTTGCAAAACCATACACGAGGAGTTTATCGTCGTCACCGGGGAAGGGGGGGTTAACAAATTGTACCGATGTTTGGTAGGTAAAGTTTGAAGAGACATCTTGCCGCGGAGAACATGTTTTGTGTGTGGAATTGGTGTTCTTTGATTCTGACAGCGACCGGGATAGGGTGGTTTCTTAGTGTGAAATTGTCGGTGGCAAAATTAGTGTGATATTGTCGCCCATCAATTTTCGCCCCACCGACGAACCAAACAGTCTTGCTGCCAAAACGGTCTCATTTTTCGTCCTTTGAAATAAGTTTTTCAATCCAATGATCTAACTAATGATGGATAAAACTTTTGCGCTTAATTTCATAACTTCTGAATCACTGACGACGTTTCAACTGCAACAAAGTGCTCTATTCTAATTCGACGGCAGAAAATCTCATTGGTGGCCACTCACCGGCCAACCGGGAGAAGGTCACACACAAATTCGCAATATTCGTGGTTTTGAAGCGGCCCGCAGGGCGCAACTACCAGGTCTGTTTCGCCTGTGAACAGCGAAATTGCCTCACAACGCCTGCGATACAAGAAAATGCTGCATTTATTGACGAAACTTTCAGAAGGAAAAAGGACATTTTGGTTAATATGGAACTAAGTTTACTGCCTGATATAATTCAGTACTGTAAAAGATCGGGGCAGACGCCGCCGACGTCTAACAAAATCCAGAGAGTGCAATCCCACTGTTTGCTAGAGATGTGTAGTTGTTGCGCCAGATGCCTTGGCTGCAGTGTTGCATATCCAATTGCACCATGGATCAACATGCATACAGTCTCCCATGAGTCAGAGACTAGTACGTTAAATTCGCTTTCAATTGAAGCCACTCGACGCTGCGTTCGAGCGCAGTCCAGGAGCAATGCGAGGATGAAAGTTTAGGTAGCTGCTGTTCATCTGCTTAGCTAGCCCATGCCAGACGATACCTTCAGTTCATTTGTGTTTCGATTCAAATATGAAATATATACATGTATACCGTCGAATCCATCTCTGTTTCTCCAGAATGAACCGACAATAAAGGGCCATCAGCGTAAAAGTTATGTAATTTAACGGGACCGCGTACAGGCAAAATCGGGCTGTTTTTATAGGCAAGTCCGAAGAAGTATGTCGTGCCAGCGATTAACAGGCAGACTCAAATTAGTTTCAGATCAGGCAGCAGTTGAGCTGTTCACGGAGCTTAGCAATTCGCTCGCAAAAACTTCATCACCAATCGTAGAGATACTAGCGGTGAGCATTGGTCATCGCCACCGCCTACCGGTGCTTTCCCCAAATTTAGTGGCGGGACGTTTGCAAGCAAATACCCCAACTCCACGAATGGATAAACAGACACTCAATCTACAGCATGTTAACGCCCCCGAATCACCATTATTTCCATCTATTTCCGGCGGACTCAATTGGAAGTACTCTGCAGCAGTAGATATTAGGAATGACCTCGCCTTGTCGGCTTACCACTGCAATAAACCAAGGGAACTCTGCTCATCTAGGAATACGGTCGGGTAATGGAACATTCTTGGGTATCGGTGTACGCGGCAGCCCAATCGAGACTGTCGTTTAATTCGCCGGTGAAGTTACAGCCGCTAAGAAGTATGGAATTCAATAAGCTCCACAAACGTAGACAAAACATAACACAATACCACCATACCAGGTTTGTGAAGATAAAGCATCGTATGATGTGGCAAAAACTGTCACCTAAAAGTCCTACCATCCTCTTCGGTGACGTAATCCCTAGCGCCATAGCTTGTTACCATTTCGGAACAACTTGATTTTACGTTCTAATCCTGGAAATGCCTCGTCGTATAGCAATCACGAAGAAATTAAAACAAACCTTCAATAATTTCTCTCGTCCTTTTGACCTCCGCCAGAGACCCACTGCTTTCGACGACCGTTTCTCGTTTCACTTTAAAAACCCAGCACGAAGCGTCTTCCTAAAGCTCTGGGCGACAATTCTACCTTAACACCATGAATCTCGGGCACCTGGCTTTGACCGACGTGCTACTGCATGGACCACAGAGAATCCGATCAAGATGGGTGATAAAACCTGAACGTCCGCGTTATTCATTTCAGAATGGGCTTCGTGTACTACATCGTCTCTGAATTTAAAGGAGCGTAACTGTCACTGCCAGTATTTTCAAATTAGCCAAACTGGAACAGTCTACCGAGTCATGCTGTGTGTAACTGTTAATCCCCTTTATGGCAACTTGTCAACTGTACATGTGGACACAACCCGAACTTCGCCGGTTCTGGACCGTGATATCATACGCAGGGCGGCCTCGCCGATAATTCACGAAGCTTCTTCTGGCTGTCGTACCTACGTTCAACCTCCGACTGTCCATAGTTACACAAAATCATGAACTACGTTTCGACCAACGAGGATGTTAGCAGTGCCGTTGTCGGTAAAGGAGAGCACCAGCGCCGCCTTTCGAGTCAACCAGTAGAAAGAAAACAAAAAATCACGACTACGTTGTTTGCAAGCAGAGAGGTGTGCTCACGGTCGACACATTGGATGGGAAGTCACTGCCGGGTAAAGAATGACGCTATCTTCCGCACTATCCCCTGGGGTATCTGGTTGCACTCGACAAGTTGTGGGAGTTGCTTCGGGACAATTCAAACACTTTCCAACTTCCGATAAAGTCCGACGATTTTTCGTACATATTATAGCTTAGCCAATTAATTATCCTTGTCAAGCGCAGGGCACGACCGATATGACTTGGTGGCGCAAATTGAAGTAGCTTATGGTGAAATCCCACCATTTGAGTGGTTAAGTTCCCCCAAAATAACGGTATTCAAGTAAGAGGACGGCCTGGCTGCCTTTTTACAACCTTCTGAGCTGTGTGCACAATATACGGACCGCCTCATGGCAAACTCCACCACCAGAGATCAGAACAGTGGCAAGTCGCACACGAAGCAAGGTGTGGGCACTTTCAGAGGCTTTTCAGTGCCGTCCAACATAAACTTAGTTGCATTCACTTCGTAACCCTTTACAAAGCAGTGTTCATCCAGTAGGGCGCTGGTTAACATGCAAGCTTAAATTTTCGGTGAGGTTGAAGCAACTGGCGTCGCACGGTATTTTCCCAACCTTTGTGTGACGCTGAATGCCAAACCTCAAGTAATCAGCGTATGCCTGACATCCTGCGCTTTTCAGTAAAAAGGCACAGCTAAAAACTTCCGCAACATTTTGTCCCTCGTATTTCCTGAACCATCAATCCTCCAGTGCTGGAGCTTCAAATGCAGTTCAGCCGGTGCACCAACGTGGGGCATTAGAAGGACCCTGGACACTGTTTTGGTCACCACCAACTCCTTGCTAATCCATCCCGCCCCTAACCTACATCCAGTACCACTTGTGCCCCGGCCTGGTCGTACACGCTTCCCAGCGTTATTGATGCAACCTCTCTTCGTGGAAGGTGGTATCATTTCTGACTGTGCATACCACTGATTTCCGTGTCTCATAATGATTGCCCGCCTTCCTCTCCAGCTCCCTTCCCCACTTTCTGAATGCGCAGCAGCTAGTCACCTGCAAGCTCTGTCGTGACATCCTGAACACCTACTCACTAAGCGCGCTCCCATTCGCAATAGGCGTCTTCCAAGCTGTCAACCACAGCTTCTCATGAACTAGCTGAAAATACAAGTGCGTTTCAGTCACGGAGATTGGCACCGCTATTTCACCTTTCCGAGTTTTGCTCCCCTGTCCACTTCAACGGGGGACACTGCAAATAGCCATGATACAAATGCCACGGCGTATTGCTAGTCCCAGTTCCTTACATTCACCAGGGTTTTCGCATATAGCTAGATCCGCCGGCTATGATCATCTGCCGTCCTTCCCCACTCTCCCAGTGATGGAGCCTGCCTCCACCAAGACCACTCTTCAACCAACCGTTTAGTTCCAAATAGTGCGACTTATTTGTCTGTGCCATCACGCAATTGAGCTCCCACACGACATTCCAGGCACGAAATTACCCCAAAGGTACCGCATACAGAAATGACTGAAGCGACGACATGTTAAATAATGCCATAGCCTGCCCCCACGCTGTCGTATTTTTACTCCCAGACCCACCAGAATAATGCTCAATACGGATTCCTCCAAAACCGTTCTTGGGTGACACATGCTCGTATTTATGGACAGCTTAAACCAAGCTAGGAACGAAGGGCTCATATTGGATGCCATATCTTTCGGTTTTCCAAAAGCATTCGATCGAGTCCTACACGCCCCGCTGCTCCACAGGCTCGAGTCTTATGGGATTCGAGGGAGAATTCCATGTTGCATCAAGTCGTTCCTATCTGATAGGACATTGCGAGTGAAAGTAGGCTCGATCTACTCCACTTCGGCACCAGTTTCCACTGGAGTTCATTATGGCTCCGTTTCGGGACCAATTCTGTTTTCGACCTACGTCAACGACCTTCCAGATGTTCATTCAAGTCCATGCCTACCTTTTACGGACGACTCCTAATCTAGGAGTGACGACGCAGGCACCCGCCAAAATGGGTGTATACGCTGCAAAGCAGTGGTCGCTGGATTGGCACCTTCCTCTGAATGACGAAAAGTGCGTCCGTATGACATTCGGAGGTGGCTCAACGAACGCCTTCTTCGTGCACTGTGAGAATGGACGAGCCGACATTACCAGGCGCCTTTTTATGTGATTCCCCGAGCTGGCGAGCTCATGGCCCCTCTCTGAGAAATTAAAGAGCAGTGCTACACCTTTTTAAGCTTTCAGTTGAACGCAAGCCACTGAACGACAAGAACAGAGGCGACCCAAGAACCTTGGGTAAAAGCCTCGATCCTGTGTATCAATCCGTGAATCCGTGAATTTTTCAAAGATCTGGTGCCACTGCACTGCCACAGTGATTAGTAAGTATAACCATTCCTCATTACCTGTTTTTAGGGACGCAAGATATTTGCCACTTGTTGCGCTTTTTGATGATCCTTTTTACACCTTTCCTCCTTTGCGTCACTAATCAAGTTGTGACTGCCTCAGTGCCTCTTCTGGCCAGCAATAACACGTTGGTTACCAACCTCAATGGACGGAACAGCTCTTGTACCATAGTATTTTCGTTCTTCTACAATTCCTTGATTAATTTTAACGATCCAAGGGGAATCACCGACCTCAACTGATTCGACTAGGTCGTCGGTGTACGGGACTATCCACGAACAAATGTTCTAACTCACAATGACCGTGATTGCACGTTTGGTCCGATGACCTGACCGTCTTTCTTTAAGTTTTCACCGGTGAACTCCGATCCTCCCCACTATTGCTCGTTCAAGCATCTTGCCTGTGTATACGAACATACACCGTCCCATACAGCTACTACTTTTCCAGTTCACTGAATATATGCCCCAAACCAAAGTAAGTGGCTATCTTGACACACTGCTGGCTCGATGCTCCCAGCAGTTTAATTGATTTCCTCATGAGGACCATCTGGCTTCAAAGCAGTACCAGCACTTTACCTGCTCAACTAGCCCGATAAAAAAAACCTCGCTCTCCATAAAACCAGTGAGTTTGCCTGCTTTCACTGTAACCCATATTTTTTGGACAGAAGCTTTCTTTTTCCCCACTCCTATTAAATGTATTTAGTCTCATTTTGCCGTTTGTTGCCTTAGCCAATACCCCAAAGTTAAACGTCACCCAAATCAAGGAACGATTACCACAACCAGTTCGAAGCTACTCACTTTTATTCTCATCACGGTTAAGTAATGCTAATTCCGTCATCCCAAGGCGCAGTTTCATCTCAGTCGAAATCTCACACCATGATACTCGTATCCCACTTGCGTTTCACCGTCGCCACCATCCAGATAACTCCTAGTTTTAGATTGTAATCACTCGATCGTTTCACCTTTGTTCGCCCCATTTGTGCTGAACGATGAATATTTTTACGCACCTTCCCCACTTTCCTGCATTTTTAAGAGCCCACAACGGGCATCTGGCCTGTAAGTCCTGCTGGTTGCACCATTGTGACCGTACCTTACTAGGTAACTCACTAATCATGAATATTAATGATATCCGCCGAATTTGTACACTTGCTTGTTTTTCACGCGGAACTTAACCGATTCAGGCCAAATCCTTCGCTTATTCAACTGAATGTGCTGTACAAGGCCGCTTTAAGCTTCAGTCGGTACGATTTCGAGATATTGCAATATATTTTCTAGACGTAACGTAATACTCAAAGGAATGTTGTGAACTGTTCGACAGCCTACTTAGGTTGTGATGTGTACCAAGAAGTGCGAAGCTGGTCTTGAGCTCTCAGAGTGCTTTCAAAAATCCTATGAGTAATGTGTTGCGTCCAGAACATGTATTGCGATATCTACATCAGTGAGGCGTCCTTGTGTATCACATTCAATTGAAGCGGATAACCGTTAACTAGAGACTTAACCGGATTAATTTGGGTCTCCTTTTCAAACCAACTCAATATAGAAATGAGCGTAGGTCGAATGCCTTCCAGTTAGGGTTCAAGCACAACATACGTTTCGTGAAATTCGTGGACTGCGCCTATCAGATGAGCCTCAAGGACGGCAAAAGCGGCCGTGAGCCACAGAAGGGTTTTCAGAAAATAATGTATGGTGCGTTGCAAATCAGTGCACAGTGAATGCGTAGACTTTTCAGTTCCATACTTCTGCTTCATGCGGTGAGTGTGGAGGATAAATGTGCTCACCCACACAAAATGCACGCAGTAGCACAACCGATAATGATTTTTTGGTCGGCAGTGCAGTAAGGCACCTCTCTAAGTCAATAAAAGAAAACATTGAGTGACAAATCTAAAAGATATTTTGACCGCGGAACCGGGCGGAATTCACCTTTTTCGAACGGAACGCATATCGTATACACTGCCCAGCACGCATCTGAAGGGATACACTTGGTACAGTCAAAAACACTCCGAAGCTAATTTCCTCGTGCGCAAAAGGAAGATGGTTGCAATTTTGGGGAACACTGGCAGTTTGCGTGCGCTACTTGGTAGTTGCTCTGGTCACCGAGCTCCGCAGCATGGATTTTTTCAAACATTCTCAGTCATTCAATGTTCGCAAGTACAAGTCCAGCACTCTTTATTCCGGTTTCGGATGCTGGTGGCGTAGACGCTGAAACTCCCCAAGTCCCTACAGCAAAATATTTGCTCTGACCAGACTACTAGAAATTCTATTTATTGAGAACCACTTCTAAAAACTTGTTTTTTAGACCTGACGCTTCGCAACACACGAAAAGTGCATTAACGCCGCAGGACCGTTCACTTGAAACTTGTATCTGACCGTTACGGTCTTTCATGATCCACCAACAGAAGGCACTGTACGACGGAAATATTTGAGAACCACATCGTAGGCGGCCTGTAACTTTTCACAGCTTACAGAATAGAATATGCTTTCGACAGATCCATTGCTGCATGTACCCGGGGTATGCCACAGAGTGTAGTAACGTCGATCGCAGTGGTACATTGATTCCACCCGAATCCTTATGCTGACTGAACATTTTACGCAAATCATCAGACGTGAACGATAATTCGATTAAACAATTTTTTTACAAAATGGCAACCAAAGGTTTGAGATTGATACATCACGTATATGCTACGTATCATCACTGGGACGGTTTAAGATGCACAGCTATTTGCGCAGTCCACGTACATTATCATAGGTCAAGCAAATCCTAGAGTTGATCGGAAGGTACTTACTTACGTTTGGTAGGGATTTAAAATACTGTCTCCGATCATAAAATATTCTTTCAATCTGCATCACGCGGTTGTTGTGCTTCGAACCTCACAACCACTAGCCAATTATCGCAATTGGTTACGCGCATGTATAAACGGAAATCTATATCATAATGCCTCAGTATAAGTATGTGAATCAACAGACCAAACTCTACAAGGACCCCTTTCATTTGCTATTCTACTTTCGTGTACACAACTATGTACCCCGTAAGCGCCCACCTGCTAGCGTTCGGAATGGCGATTCTGCATTTTCCAAATACTTTACAGGAGAAAAACTTTGGTGAAAAGCATAGCTCTTCCCGGTTAGGCGCTAGAATTCAGGCGCGTTGGGTTCAGTCGACAGTCAGCAGGGTCAGTTCAGCATCTAACTTGTTATGCCACACTGTTAAGGCGTTAACTTTCACAAGGAGTAAAATACATACCAAAACACGCAGTACAAAGCACTTTCCAGGTATCTAGAGTTCTAGTGGGTTCAGTGGATCCCACAAAATAATACCACAAAAATTATCCTACGTACACTTGGGATAAAGTAGGACGTTGCGAGTAAAATGGGCACGGCAGCGGCAAGCAGAGTACGGTTGGGAAGCACGACACACAGTGAAAACCTAGAAAAAAGCGCAATGCAAGAGAAGTGAGTAAATTTAGTAAAAATCTGGTTTGTAGCATGCGATGTACGATCTTGAATATTACCAAGCCACATGCTCCTAGGTAGCCAAATACTCTCGAGGGAACACCTGCTACAAATCGGCGTCCTGGTCAGATAAGAAGAGTAGGCAATACCGAGTGGAACACTAAGCTCAGCCAGGCCCTTATAGAAAACAGGCCCCTCAGAAAACAGAGTCTGAAAGGCCGCCAGATAATCGTGATCACTCATTATACCTGGTTTGAACTTTCAAAGGGCCGAAATCCGTAAGGTGCGGGAATTAAAATCCCAAATGACTTACCAACTTCAGTGAACACTGAGACTGATCGCCAGCCTTAATGACCACCGGAGTAGCCCAATATGCCTTTCTATCGAACTACCGGGCTGTTGTAAGCCATCTGCAAAAGATGGCACGTGTTTTTCAGGTATTTACGCGTCCAGTTAACAGCGCTTGATGGTTAGGACTTATCCACTCCTGCCACAAAATCTCCAGCCACTTATGTGCAGTATGAAGTTTATCCATTTCACCAGCTTCAGAATCAAAAGTCTTGTGATGAGTCCAAAAGCACATGGGAATTTAGTTGCTAGAAAGAGAGGCAAATGGAAGAACAAAACCAGAACGTTTATTTATCGGCAGGGAAATACCCACTGTCAGTTTCGGTCACCAAAAGGTTAGGTCGATAATCTTTGTAAGAGGCGGCTTAATCCGGAACAGGCCCACTATGTACAAAGGACAA
>SJOL01006706.1:71122-83936 GCA_004794785.1 Opisthorchis felineus
CTCAAGTCAACGCTCACAGACATGGTTACACATTTTAAGAGATTATAAGCCAAACAAACGCGCTAGGTCCCCGTGGTAACCACTTGGCTTTCGTTAGTTTTGCCGCCAGCCGACCGGATACGTCTTCTGTTGGTTGCTGATCTGTGTCATCTGTTGGTCAAATTCATGTGAGGTCCGGACTTTCCAAGAGTTCGCAGGATAATAAAAGCCACTTGACTGCGCGCAGCTAGTATCCCGTGGTTATTGGATGGCAGATACAGAGAGGGAGTTATATTGACATTCTATAAGTGAATCCGTTATTAAACCGAATAAAATGGTCAGAACACACAACCGACAGTGGCGCAAATCAGCATGAAATAAAGAGGGAGCGATGAGGCGATACGGCTACCTGGAAGCAATGAGTGTGTATTAGGTGTTGTACAAAAGCACTAATACGGATGCCCACACAGTCCAAAGAGAAAGTAAGAGCACGGGAAGGTACTGGCACATTAGAAGGTAATTTCGGGTGACCGCTTGAGGCAATAAGTGTTCACCGACAAAGGGGTAAAAGTGGATTTGCAGCAGCGGGGAATTTAACATGGTAGGGTATGTCGTTTAGGGGCCACCTAGAATGGACGACCCTGGCTGGGCATCACGCAGGAGTGAATTTGGCGGCGCAATGTTTGAAAACATTAATATGGTGTCTACCCAAAATTGTAATCACGCCCGACGGTATGCCACCCAGCAGTTGAAAATAAACATTATTAGTATTACCCGAAAATGAAGCTACCCTATTCATGCCTGAGCGCCCTCGTTGGATCTGACAAGGAAGTTAAAGTTGAACCTAGCAGTTTTTTGCAATTTTCTCGGAAGACCGCAATTTTAAGAGGTTCAGGACACAAGCCCCTGCCTCCTAACCAACGTTAACTTGTCGGCGTGCTCGCCTACAAAATGAAACAAGACTCAGATATAAGTTATTGGGGCTGCTATAAAAAGGTTTCAAGACGAAGCATGCAAATTTTTAGAAGATTTTCAAGCCCAACGAACAGGTAAACGGCCATTTGATTTAAAACTAAAGCTATACGACCACCAAAGATACAACGTGGTGCTTCTTTGTTTATTTTGAACCCGGTCATCTTTTAAAGCGACTTTTTGGTGAAATCTTGACCCGATTGGTACCATCTTTGAAACCGAGGTGGCTGTTAGGATTTCTACTCTGTGCAGCGAACGAATAACCGAACGTGAATTCAAAGTGCTTGGGCTCATTTATCTTAGTGTGCGTTGAACAATGCGAAATTCATCGGGCTTAATCCCATCAACGGCGAGGGACAGCTGTTCATTCCAAGCTCAGCTACTGGATCTTTAATGCAAGTTTCAAACAAAATGCCGACAACCGACTTGCGTAAACAGCTGCGGCGTAACTGTATTGAGAGTTCCACTAAATAGCACTACTGGCACGGAAGACGATGCAATGTGCCCTGAGAGCTCGTGTGAGTGCTAAGAGACCCCCGTCAGGAAAGGCATCTGGTTGCTTACACGGGTCATCTGACAATGTTCTGAGAGGGTATACACTGCTGGAAGCTCTTGAGAAACTTAGTGCTTGACAAAGCGCTGACCCCCTGCTAATAAATAACTTCAATTTGCACCGAGTCCTTACACAGTATTTCAAGACCACACAACCAGATCACCATCTCTTACCCGTCCAGGCAAAAATAAAAGGAAGGCGGTCGACGGAAATTCATGACATACCAAACCATACCAATACGCCGGAAGTTGGTAAACATCGGTGCATTAATGAACAATATATTCGCAGCATGTGATACCTAAATACTCCCTGTGTGATTAAGTCTTAAAACTCTTCCATGACTGGTCGCCCGCACATTTCATCACATCCAGCCAGCTCTAAGTTGAATTATTCAGTTTTCTTCTTACTAAAAACGCATGTATTCACTAAACTACCATATAGGGGACTCTGAGTACACTGCAGGATCTTGATTTCACACTCTTGGAAATAGGACACCAAAGTTTACACTGCTTTACGTCTGTCCTTCAGCTAAAATCAGTAAGGTGGAAATAATTACCAAGAGGCGGCCTCAACAGCATTTATTCAAGGAAAAAACTTGAGATAAACAGTTTTTCAAACAGAAACCACACTTTTAGGCGTTTTTCTCAACCAGCCTCCTTTGGGGAGGTTGACAAATACCCTTGAGACAAATAATTTAACAAGATTCTTCAAAATGTGCCAGTCGCCAGTGCAAAAATTGGTTACGTCCAAAACAGCCACCCAAAGATCTGATCTCACCTGGCGCTCAGAGCAGCCATCGTATGACAGCTTGTTAAAGACACAAGTTATCCCCACAGAAAATATAGACCGATAGAGATGCTTTTATTAGCCCTACAGCTTCATGAAATATTGTTGAAGCCTGCCGAGATTTTATCCGGGAGGTTGCTTTGCAACTTCTAGCAGACTTCACCTCGTTCAGTAGCAGACAGTGGGGCTCACTAAAAGGCCGCTCCTGTACAGATAATCCGGAGAAACCAGCAACACGAGGACACCATACCCTCCGTAGTGGCATAGTGCACCAAAATACTCGGAACACCTTTCCTTCTGCACACTCAGATCCTATCAGCTTTGAACCATGGAACACGACCATGCACCTCAAATTTTTCTCCACTCCCCTGGCCCTGCTAGCCTTGAACTGCTAAACCCCTAAATTCACCCATAAACTTCCATAATTAGTTGGCACCCCTTTCCGCGCAGCATCTAGTATCAGACAGCCATCCTCTCTCCATTTTTGTGTGTTGCTGTCCACATGCCCCCTATCTGGCAACCCGTATTTCTCCTCAGATACCTCATTCACTTCCTGAATGAGCGTTACCGAACGGTTTCAAAAACTGTCAGATACGGTTTTTCAAACCCCTTGTTTTACGCCCTAGCGCGCCACAACTCATGGTAAGCCTATCTCCCCAATAGCCTGCCAGTTAAATATCTGCTACCATGAGCTAGCTACCAAGACTCATACGCCTGAACTACAATGATGGATTCCGTCAACTCACACCCCTGTCTTTCCTATCCAGCTTCATCGATGACCGCACACCTGTGACACTGGTGGCGTGATATCCTTGCGTCCCTCACGTTCATATGGCCCAGAAATTAACCGGTGGTTAAGGCGCCGGGCCACGGGCTGGAATGTCCCTAACTCGAACCCAGTCTGAGCATTTTACTGCTCCTGTCTAAGCTTAGGCGACCTGACAATATCCCAGCTCTCGTGCCTCCTTTCCATTGGCATGGCAGCTAGGCACCGAAGGGGTGCCACAGCTGAGGGATTTTCGTTAGTACATATGCACATATGGTCACACTCATTCACTTCAATCGCTTATCGTCATTCCTCACCATCTCCACTTGTATTTTGATTGTCATTTTAAAGATCAGGTACCGTAGTGTCGCTAAGACAGAAATTTTAACCACTCCTGGGCGCCCTTTATTTCGGCCACACTCCACCACACTGCCCTCGAACTCTCTGCCAATCCCTTTTTCCAATTTTGTGAGTACCCGTCTTCTTCTCTCATCTGAATTCTTGCGACGAATCACAACTAGCCCTCCGTGTACCAGAGAATATCCTTTCCCCATACCAGTCTCGATCCGTCTCAACTCCTTGGCTAATCCTTAACAACCTAATAACCACAACCTATCCACCAAAGACGTTCATGTGTGGGGCTATACGGGAACCAAAGTACGACGTTGCAATGACGGTACCGCGGATGCCATACCCAGTCTAGCAGCCTGCCCGTAGTCCACTACGCTTCTGCTATTTTCTGGACGAGAGTGTTACATTCACTCAGAAGACCGTCTCAATCCTCTCAACTTATATCTAATCTCCAAGATACCGGTCATTTCATAGTTTTGCCTGTAAACCCACTCTTTTATTTCTGTGACGGAAATCCGATTCTATGCAGTGTGTAATATGTGCGCTATGGAAGCTCCAGGGTGAAGTGGTCCTCCCAAGATAGGGGCCCAAGATCATTTCTGATGGTGTAAATCAGAAGTAGCTCATGAGCAGTGGACTAGTACGCAAAGATGCACATCCCCAACGCTAAGTAACGAATTTACTAAAGTGCCAGGCGCTCTATATTACCAATGTCAGCACTTTTTCCACCCCAATAGGTCCAACCAACGACCGTTAGTACCCCTCAGTACCAGTGGATGTACTCCATTTCAACTTCACTCACAGTTTGGTGAAAGAAATTTCCTTTTATCCACACTCAGCCAAGGTGTATTTCGCTATTCTCATTTTGCCATTGTGGTGTGCAGGCTATATAAACACCAGGGGACAGTGTTTCTCCGAAGGGACGGGTTCACAACAATTTCTGTGGATGGAAAACAGAAAGAAAGACAGTGGGCCGAAGCCCATTAAGCAAGGTTGTACATCACCGAAAATTGCATATAAATTAACTAAAATGGCGGGCACTGTATATCACACTATCTGTACATTCAACAAATGCTCAAAGGAGCAAGGCCATTTGACTCCTACAACGGTTACCTGTTTGAGTTCAAAACAGCAAAGTATTACCTTCTAACACGCGTGAGTGATGTTAGTTTGGTCATTCCAACTTGCATTTTCCTGCAGTCGCGATTTCTTGCCATACCAACTCCGCACCGGTTGTCTTGCCGTTCTCAATGTCCACCGCATTTAGACTGTGCCACTTTTGACAAAACTCCATCTGGGTGGAAAAAGCCTTTTTTCTGTGACTTTACGCTTTCATGCATTGCCAGGCACCCGTAAGTGACTTCATTTGTAGCTTTACTTCTGGCTGCTTTATTAGGTCGTGTCTGACGGTACGCCATTCAGCATTTGTTAGGGTGCTTTATTATAATTATGATTATCAACTTCTTCAACAAGGTTAACCACAAAGTTCCCTATTATTCTTTTCGTTATGAATCATCAGGTCACCAACACGGTGTTGTTGCCATATTTCAACGCAAAATTTGGTGGTACTGGCAAATTATACCTTCATCTTAAGACAGCACAATTGTTCAGTGAGGAATCCAAATTGACCGCCGACGTTTCGGTGTGGTGATTCCATTCGACAGTGTATGAAGACCACGTCCAATTCTGATGGCCAATCAAACGACTTATTCATGTCTTTCCATCACTGAATGAACTCGCGCTCAAGTAATTTGACGCTGCCATACAAGTTGTTTACATCAACTCAAACGCCTCCGTAAACTGGCGCTCAAAGTCCTGCTATTGGAAGAAATCCCCTAGAGCTTACACGAGACAAAAAATGTAAGGGCGTACACCACCAGTGACCTGAACCCAGCGTAGAACGTCCACCATCTGACAGTGAGTATTTTGCGGAGTTATATTTACCGGTATAAATATTCTCATTACAAGTCAACAGCATCCAGGCAGCTTACGGCATCCACGCAAGCTACCTTCAAAAAACCACTCTCTAAACCATTTTCGCTCTTGGTCTAAAAGAGATGTCGTTCTGCTTAGACTTATGAGACGTTAGCATGATGCTGGCAAGTAGTTTGCTGGAAGACGGAGCATTCTCAATGAAAAACAGTATCAACCTCCTGTACAGATGCGTGTCCCAGCAAAACGTTTGTTCACTGAAACACCTCTTACCCACTTAACAACCACCATTTCATTTTGTTCCTCCTTATACTTCACCACGCCACTTCTGCTTGATAGTCCAACCCTACTACATATTTTCCAAGCCACAGCTAATGGACCAATGGAGAAATTAAGGGACTAACAAAACCAGAAAAGAAAAACATAACGTTCAAGAATACAAAATGGAGGAAGTGAAGACTGTTCAAACGCACTTATATACCAGACACGCATTCTTTTGTACTCGATGGTTACGGTTACCAACGGACACCACCTGCGGAATAAACCAGTTGCACGCTTTGTGGACAAGCTAAGACATCACCTGATACGTTCAGTCTGTTCCACTGCTCTTTAAACTTGCAGGAAGCCAAAAGCTCTTGGAGTTTGTGTGGTAAGCTATGGACTGTGGCAGCGAACTTGGATTGCGCAATTAAAACGAAAGTCGATAGGAGGTTGATTTAACCACCAAAAATACCGCGCCTTACCAATATTGGCAATACCTAAATATGCAGAAACAGTGAAAACCTGTGTTGTTTGTAGGCAATGCCTTTTATAGCAAGCTGTGAGATAAATGGGATACAACGGAAGGATTCGAAGGACCAATCACAATAAATATAATAGTACAATAACGAAGTACTTTTGATTGTGTTCACTATTTCAGTTGGGGTAATACAAAACGAGAAGGTCTAAACGTGGTGGGCGTGAGTGAATGTGCATGTTGATGTCCAGTCCAGGCATATGATGTTGGGAACAATGCGGTAGATTTTGTGCTAAAAACAATGAAGGACCGCATTAAACGCCCAGCATAACGGTTGGCTGAGACTAAAACCACCACGCAGAATATCTACCTCAGCCAACTTGTACACTTATAACAAAATAGTCCAAGATGTGCGCACGCAGGTTCGTGTGGAAGCGTCAAAAAAGGTCGTAGATCCAAGACTTTAAGATAGTTTGAACTTGTGTACGTTAGCCTTGCAACTTGCGGTACCGCAACGATAGTGTGTTTAAGCTCGTGGATTGTTTGTATTTGGAAAATTTCCGAAGAGAACAAGCGTTCTCATAGGTTTAAAAGTTATATATTTCGAGCATCTTTGCACCCCCTTCTCAGCCCAAGTACTCGCAAACAGCGGCAATACTTTACCAAGTGGGGGAAAGTTAAATATATCTCGCTGAGTTTCGGGTTGTCCGTGTCGGAAAAGACACAATCGAATATTTGCATTAGTCCGCTCACTCTCTTTTGGGTGCACTGGACCATTATAGAGGGTTGTTCAGAGATGTCTCAAACTAATCAGTCTCAAACATGTGCAAGCTTAATAAAAGAACGTCTTTGTTTCAGAAGAGCTTGCCGAACAATCGGTTGTTTTTAACTGGGCAACGCCTTGCTTTTGACACAAAACCTTCATCAGTCCAAGCAGTTGCCCAGTTAAAAACTACCGATTTTTTACCAAACCCTTCTGAAACGATGACCACTCAATTGGTTCCAAACATTTTTCAGCTGATTAAGAACGCTTTTGTTTCTCACATGCTAGAAGAAGCTGATCTTGTTGGCCCTTAAATAGCAATATGGATGGCCCTGTGTGCATTTTTGCGAAGGAGTCGGTTTGCGGCCTCAGAAGTCCAGACATCAAGGCTGGCATAGAAAGAAAAACCCCAAACCGTATCTTTAACCCGCTGTACAGTCGGTAGGTAAGTTCTGGTGAACAAAACTCAAAACTAGAGTAGATAAACCTCGGAAATGGTGTGGGGGCGGCAATGTTCCTCGCGGGCTTCTGCTAAGGGCTTGAAAATGAAAAATACATGGTAAGAAAACACTCTTTTACCTGGGGAGGTCAGTGGCGGTGCTGGTGGTGGACACCGCCCTCAAAACAGGGGGTAGGCAGGAGTGCATCGGTGGCCTTCGGGCGAAAGGTGGCTGCGGAGTTTACAGGCGGGTACAAGATCAGCAACGAAAAAACGCCAAAAATCTTTCCGCGAAGAAATCCAGCGGCGAAGTAAAAATCGCGGCGGTTCGACTTCGTCGTCATTGAATTCAGAAGTTCACCAGATTTCTGCGAATGCAAGATGTGTAGAATGGCGAGATAACTGGTTTATTAATATACTGCAACTGATAATGACACGTGTACACTGGTCACGGGAAAGCCTAAGGGGCTCTGTGACGGAAGATTTGGAGGAGGTAGTGACTTGCGGATGTCCTGCAGGATTGAGGTGTGATTTAGCTCAAAAACGACTATGTATAATGTTGCGGAGGGGTAGATAAAACAGGGGCGCGCGACAGTCATCGGTGGTGACGGTGGTCGGCTAAGAGGATAGATGAATGGGCCAAGGGTAATGAGTGCTGTGTTGGGTGCAGTAGTAGAAGTAGATTGTAAGCTGAATACTATATAGATGCATAATTATGAGGCGTCCTCCCTGCAAAGGCTTGTAGTAATGAACAAGTGTGTTTGATGGATTGACTCGGTTGTTCCCATGGTGGCACGCTTTGCCTCGGCTCCGTTATTTAGCCATGTAAATTTTCCACGAATTTTTCACTGGTTTTCGAAGGTCTCCTGGAATATCTCATTTATTCCGTACATTCTTTGCAAATTCTGTTAATTAAATGTCGGCTGCTCCTGTTGGCTGCCCTGATCGTCAAGATCAGTTACTAGTTTTGTCAACCACTCATCTCTTTTCCTTCACTTCCTAGAATTTTTCGTTCACGCATGCACACTAAAGTTTTGCATGCGTTCACAATGCGCCAAATGACGTCGGGCTAGGGGAGTTTACGTTGTGGTCCTAGACTATATTAAGGGAGACTGTTGTCGGAGCTACCTTTCTTTTGATATCCAATGGATTCCCCGAGGAGCAGTCCGAAGCCATGACAGGTGCACCATGGTTTTTATTACAGGGCTGCTTCCCAAGGCACACTGCAAGCCCGTCGATACACTCCCTTCACCAATCCCTTTCATATGGGCCTTCTCACATGCACGATCATGCTTAAAAGCCATCTTGACACTGCCCTCTTTCTGTACTGCTGTAAAAGGAAGCCCAGATTAGGCCTCCATCCAAATGCAGTTCACCTTCAACTCCAAGAATCCACCAGATTTAGAGCATCTATCGATGAACAGCTCCCCTAAAATATCCTCAGGACAGGTGAAACAGGTCGAAACCCCTGCCGATAATCCAGATAGCCGGCCAGCTTCCGTGGTGTAGAGATCAGTTATAGCTGCAACTGCCGTCCTCTGTCCCTAAACGCGCAGACTGAAGAAACATTAAAATCAAGCGTCTGGACCCATTATCTAGGTTGAAGGCGCTACCAATTTAGTAGTTCGTGTAGTTATTAGCTATAAACGAGCTTAGTCCTAAACCAGCGCAGCTAAAACAATGAATATTCCGCCTACTCCAATACCTCCAGTGCGCTCGCCAAAAATAAGGGTATCCGCCCCGGCTCCTTGAAAAATAGCCTGCCTCCACCCACCCACTTCATATCGAGGACACAACGGTAGGTCAACCAAAAGTCTTTATGCGTGCTGCGTTCGTGACATCGCTAATAAAAATGAGACCTCTTGATCGTTCTCCCCCTGAGAATTGCCAAAAAATCTCACTTTGCTTCACCAACCTGCACCAATCAATACTCTCGGTGTGACTCAATCGTGCATTTCCCGTGCAACCAACCCCTTGGACAACTACGCAAGCCACATCGCCATTGAAATATGTGCATATAGCTGCCGAGGAACTCCTATTAAAAAAACAGTTTCTTGACTCTGCCAACTGTCTCAGCCTCTTCTACAGTCGCTTCAAGTTCTGTGGGGCTCCCAGCTTCCCCCGACAACAATGTAGCCAGGTCTAAGCCTGTTGGACTTCCATCTGCCCCCTCCAATGCCGAAGTTGAGGTAGTGTCCCTGAAAGCTCGATAGTCCAGTAGTGATCTCAAAAATCTTCATTAACCTGGCTTTGCTGCTTGTCTAAACTCACTATACTGGGATGCTTTCTTGGGCTCTGGCGCTGCACAATCCGCTTGACGGCCTTAAGCCCCGCTTCTTCTGCCCACACTCATGAGCCCTCCACTTCTACCTTTGGGTACCCACTTATGTCACCTTTAAACTCAATTGCGCCAACAAAATTCACCGCCGATGTGACACGTGCGATATCTCATCAGCCCTAATCCTGAGCTGTAATCGAAGGTGACAGCATGGTCTCCTGCTCATGACCTTCTGACCAAATGACACTGCCCCTTCCCACCAAAGCGCTTCCTCGGGCTAAAATACCTGCTGTCAAAGCCTGTTATCGTAATGCCCTTTTTCGCACTAGCCCTCCGAGTTCCCACTCTTCTCCCTTCGTCTGCAGGCCTGACCGCACCACAAATGGTACGTTATTAAACCTGTGGCCCCCCGAACCATGCGAGTCTGGTTCTTGGCAGGATCCCTGACCAGCAAAACACCGTTACGTAATCTTGGACTCTATCAAGTCCCTCCGACAATCCTCATGCTTACTATTTGCCTAAGACCCCTATTTGGTAGGCACCTAATCCGCCTCCGCCTTCTCCGAGGCCACAGAAGGCTCTACCTGTACAAACTATATAAAGTGCGTCAAACCACACGTACCACGTGCCTAGAAAAACTTCGTATCCGCAACGACTGCTGGCTAGTTCTGACACTCATCCGCTTCCGCCACCCTGCCAACGCATTTTCATCCAATCCGAACGCCATTTTCGGCTGAGGCCTATCCCTCCACAACCATCACCTATTTCTGCACCACACTCCTATTCACACTTCCTGGCGGTGCAGAAAATTACACGGCCAACAACTCTCCATTCAAACGCATGCCTTCCTCCCGACAGTCAGAACAGTCACACAGCAAAAGTCGTAAAACCCAGTTGAGCCCAAGAAGGAAGGGCTTTTTTGTATTCCATTAAAACAACCTTTTTTGCGGTAACGTGACCGATATTGAAAGAGGAAAAGAAGACTATACTGAGCATGGAAAATAGAAGTTTACGAGTGTGACGTAACTCCCCAGAGCGTCAAATGGGTAGGCATGACGCCCGAAGAGGAAATGTGTCACAAACGTTAGTCGGTAAGATGTACAGGAAGTTTGTGATGTCGATTAAACCTTGTAAGTGAGGATTTTGGTCGAAGGAGTGTAACGGAGGGGTTGGTGGTATGCTTACCATCGAGAGTTGTTTGTATATGCACGTATACAACCTTCAGCCGATCAATGCTGTGTCTTTGTGGCCGTTAGGATCAATGAAGAGAGATTTGCCCTTTCGAGAAAGCACTCTAGAAGGCCCTTCGTATGGTTGTTGCAAGGGTTTTCTGACCGCACTGACGCGCACAAAAACAAAATCACATGTAGCAAGATCGGGATGCACTTGAATAGGCTTGGGGTTTTGCCAAGGTTGCTGGGTGACGGATATTACGCATGAATTGCAAAGCCGGAAAGCGTAGGAATTGGGATCCGTTTCACCAGCAGCTGAAGAGTCGAAAATTATCTCACCTGGAAGGCGTAAGTTAATGCCAAAAACGAGTTTGAAGTTGCGGAACCCAAGCCTTCTTTAACAGTATCGTGTATACTGAGAAGAACGAGCGAGAGACATTCTTAATGGTGAGTGCTAGAGGAAACCTCCAGCGATGCTTTGAGCTGTCGATGAAAGCGTTCCACAACCCCGTTGGCAGCCAGACGGTGCGCGGTGGTTTGGAAGTGAGCAGTGCCAAGGGACCGCTTGAGGTTGTGAAAAAGTTATGACGTAGATTGTGGACCTCGATCAGCGATACTGGTAGTGGGTACATCAAGTGTGACAATCCAGTTGTCGACAAAAGCTCTAGCAACGTTTTCGGTTGATGTGTAATTGATCGGACTAATCATGGTCCAGCGCGTGAAACGGTCGACACAAGTGATAATGTGCTTGAAACCTCTGGACGGTGACAACGGTCCAACAAAGTTAATGTGGACGTTTTGGAGGCGCGAGTCAGGCAGCTGAAAAATGCCAGGTGTGGAAATGGTAGGCCGATGAATTTTGCTCTTCCGACAATCAAGATACCTCTTATCCCAAGTACGGATCATTCTTCCATGTTTTGCCAAAAGTATCTTTGTGACACGAGTCTGGCAGTAGCCCGTATTTTCGGATGAGAGAGTGAGCGAAATGTTCAAATACAGGGTATCCATTTTCCAGGAACAAATGCTTTTGGGCGTCCCGTGGATATGTCACAAACGATAAGGCTGTCAGAGTTAAGAAGCAGGTAACTTGACGAACTTGAGGGGAGTAAATCTAGAGAAATTTCGGGAACTCAGGTTTCGACTGCTGATTAGAGGCGTTGGCTTGTAGAGCAATAGGGGTCGCTGCGATGTGATTTACCTTTATGCCGGAGAGGGCGTCGGCAACTACATTGTCAGAACCTTTGATATAGCGTTTGTCAGTTGTAACCTGAGAGCTGAAGTCAAGGTGTCGGTTCTTTCTCGGGGATAGTCAGAAATGGCAGTGGTTTTTTCTGGCAGCGGCCGGATCCCTTCGGGGTTAATACGACAACCGAGGAAATCAAGCAGGTCTGCTGCAAAAACATACTTGTCTGGGTAATAGTGATACCATCTTGTCGAAAACGTTCACAGACAGCACGCAAGTGTAACTTGTGTTCTTCGATTATTTTGTCTGCCACCATGACTTCGTCAGTGAACACGAAAACAGTCTAATCCAAGCATTATCTGATCTTTATAGCGTTGAAACATCTAAGCGGCGTTTCGCAGGCCGAGAGGCGTGAGTATGAATTCGAACGGACCGAACGGTGTGGAGATCACCCCTTTGGGAATGTCGTCGGGGGCAGCTGGTATATGATAATACGCACGAAAGATGTCGATTTTGGAAAAAACATTTTTGCCTTGCAATTCTAGCGCAAAATTGCGAGCACCTGGAATTGGGTAACAGTCAGGAACGGTACGACAATTAGGCACCCGTTAGCCCCTGCAAGGTCGCTAGTTGCCAGTGAATTTTTTGGACCACATGTAGAAGAAAAGCTTAACAGCAATCTGAAGGCCAAGTTTTTTATTTGCAGCATGCGGTCAGACCCGGATTTGGCGATAAGCAACTTCTCGGGATGTAGTCGTTGAAGGCAAGAATGAATTGGAGGGCCGGTGGTCGTTACGTGGTGCCCGACTGGACGTGGCACACTCAAGACCGAATAGGACGGCTTAAGCAAACTGGAATACTTTTTAATTAAATGATCGGAAACCAGATTATTTTGAAGTTCGAG
>SJOL01006711.1:19406-61269 GCA_004794785.1 Opisthorchis felineus
CGTGTTTCGGTGGACTTGGCCGAGCACGAGCGAATATGTCAGCCTCGGTATCAGGTAGTTCCTCGTGATCTCCATTATTTGATGCGGCTTCAACGGGGCACGCGTCACCTCATCGAGCAGTTTGAGCAGATGCTGTCGGTGGTTGAAGACCCCTTTCCCCTCACTACAGACTTACTGATTCCCCAGATTCCCCTTATGTGGTCTACTCCATTTGTTTAGGGTGTTCGGTTCACCCGTGCAAAAGCGCTTGACCGGTGTCACCTTTAAACAGCTTTTTCGGACCACATATCTCCCGTGTGCACTGTGTTGACACCAGCAGCAGCATTATGGCTGCGACAAGTTCCTTTACTCATCTGCTGGGGTGTTCCTTAATTATCCCACCAATGCTTGTATGGATAATCATGCTGACGTGTCCTTTGTTTTCAACACTTATAGCTATGTCTCAAGCCGTCGTGGATTTAATTACTTATCTGATACCCCAAGCACATTCTTCTACTTCAAACCCGAGTGGCGAGTTGGCTTCGTGCGTCCAATCTTATACCGATAAAGCTGATCCAAGTGGAGATCTTTCCGGAGAACTCTCTGGTAAAGAGGTCCACGAGGCGTTTTGTCTTTGTTGTATTGACTACTTGGAAAAAGTTTCACGGATTTCTTCGGAACTTGCTACTTCAGGCGACATCTTGTTCAGTGTGGCTCGTGAGCAGCAGTTGAGAAAATGTTTGGAATTCCTTATTTGCCTCGGCGTGTATCCCATGCTGGATAGTGGAGTCGGTCTGCCATTGAGTATGCGATTGGATTCAGCGGCCTACAACTGTCCGAATCAATCACGATGTCCTGATCGTTGTACGAAACTTTTAAAGGTGATATGTGTACCTAAATTCAAATGTCTTGATATTACTAGCCAACTGCTAACTGACATTGCGTCTTGAAAGTGCTCAAATATAAGAAACCCAATCCAGCCCTAAGTCAATTAAAGGCCTTTTAAAAAAGTTCCCCAATTATTGGAAATGTTGTACCGTATTTAGGTCATTTCTTATTATTGCTTTGATGGTAAATTCAAAACAATACTTATCTAGTATCAAGATGTGCATACAATTTCTTGACCCAACTTGAGCCATGCTTTCCATTCGGATCAAGGCGAAGTAAAGCGTCATTGAGTCTGTTGTAGCACCCATTATGGTTCAGTCTAGAACTTTGTTATTCAAGGCCGCTGTTCTTGTGAAGAAACCGATGGGATGACCATGGAGAGCTTGTTGACTGCTCTGGAAAATGCCATCTTTTTTATAATACCGAGCTGATTTCCCTTGAATAAACAGATGTTCGACTTGGTAAACCCACGTACAATAGATCACTTTACTGAAATGTGGAGTTTTTGCCCATTATATCAAAATTACTGCTGTAGCTGAGTATTTTCGGGGTCTCACAGTGTTCAGTCTGATGGTGCTTTACTGAGCATTAGCTCAGTTTTTGGGTGTACGAACTCACTTCAGTCAGTCCACAGTAAAAACCCTTCGGGAAACTAAATATGCATTATGTGAGCATTTATTCACAGGTGCTCTTACGTTGTTCGTTGTAGGTCGCACGGTGCCTTATCTTCCTCCGAGAATCCAAACTAGTGCAGTTGAATCGCCTTATGTCAGCCGGAATGTTTCTGGGTGATCTTATCACCTGTTTGGTTCAAATAGCTCACGGATCCGTGGGTCTGGCCCCAACTGTAGACGGACAGCTGCTGTCAGAGCAACGTAAAGCTTCCGTGGAAGCTAGAAAACAGTTGTGGAAATTACTGTGTGATCTACCGCGCCATGTTGCTATGAAAGAGCTACTTATCTTACAAGGTGGTGCCACTGGTGCTGTTAAGGTAAGCCAACTTCGTCAGGTGGTCACTTTCATACGCTATTCCATAAAAAAGGTCGACACAGTGGAATTGTTGTATATGCCTTAATTTGTCTTCCGATTTGTGTATCGTAGCATTTTTGTCGTTTTATCGCCCCCCACTCCCAAGAAAAAATTAATACATTCCAGATGGACGGTTTGCTTGAAGGACCGGCTTGCCGTTTCTTCAAGCACGTCTTTTGGTTCGGGAGCAGGTGTGAGCTAAATGCCACACTTTGAACGTTGAATTAGGTTTTAGATTGCTGTAATATTTTAACGCTTGGATTTCTGCAGTGACATGGATATTTTACTAACCAAACGAAACGAGACGGACAATAAGATTAATTTCACGTAAATGCGTAATGTGAAGTCCCCCCCCCCTCGATTATTTTTCGATGGTTTTAACACATTTCGCTACTCTTGATGATTGTCCGCTCTAAGCTTAGCTATAAAATTACGTGTGGCGACTCAGTGTAGCCTGTGTTTCGGCTGCCGAAATGTCCTAAGCGCTACCAGCAGCAAAAGTCACCCAAACTGCTCAGAAAACGTAGTACATCACTGTTAGATTTGTAAGGCCCAGTTCTACTGTTTTACCGAAACTTTGAGTGTAATCATAGCAGCGTTGAATTTCACCTACTATGGGGCAGTACGAGCTACCGGTTGTCGTTGTAACATCTGTTGAAAATTCTGTTTACCTCCTATACATGTCACACGATTGTAGTGTAAACGTACAGAGCAATTTACGGAGCTCGTTGCAACAGTCACTGTTCAATCTATTGAATCCGAATGGAATCCGAATTTCACACATAGGTAGTTGATTATCAGCCATTTTGTCCTGTTCCGTTTAGCTGTCAGCCTTTCTCATACAAGTCATCATGAATTAGGTGACGACTAGCAGTTACTTATAGTAGGCCTTATACTGTAAAATTTTTCCACTCGGTAGGCGGTAGTTCCCAGCTCGGGTGATGCGTAGGCCGGGGAACCCATCGTGACATAGGGTACGTTCCCATACTTTTTGCCATCAAATCGAAGCTCCAAAACTGGGGCGAGTGATACTTTGAAAATCTAGACCAACAACTGTTGTTTTTCACCAAGATACCTAAACTTATGTTGTGTCTTAAAACGCCCGGAAATGGAATTTGATGTGTATGAATACACACTACACAACTCCTCGGACGAAGTCCACTCAGGTCTGTCCATTCGGTTGGTACTGGTAGGCTGGTAATGGTATCCGGGATAAGTTTCCTGGGGATTCTTCCAAGAATTGGGATGGTTGGTTCATTAAGTGGTAGGTGTTGTTCTGCTCAGTTCCTGAGAGATTAACTTTGATGATCTGAGCCAAAGTACTTTTTCGTGAAGTCGTCATCTTTTTATGTGCATTTTACAGACATCGTACGATCATCTGGTATGCTCGTAAGGACGATACTGTAGCGTGATTCATGTGGGTAAAATAATGTATGCCCGAGTTGCGTGGAAATCCGTTCCGCCACTCCCAAAGATAGCTGTCTTCCGATTTGAGGGTTGTCACCTTCTAGAGAAACTACATTTGGTTTGTCTCTCAAAAACCTTACTCAATTTTTGGACGCTGGAGAAACCGCTTCTGAGCTCGGTCCACGGGTCAGTTTCTGAAACAAATTTTGACCAGCATTTCCTCTCAGAACAGATCAGAAATCCGTTAGCCCTGCTTATCTAACGTGCAACCACCTGTATTCCTGAAGGTTATGTCAGTCTCAACATCCGCAACGGGTACGATAAACTAATCAGCTGGGCCATGTACTTTTGCGGATGGTTTTGTCCGATGTGCACTCACATGTTCGGTACATCTAATAAACAGAGGCAAGACCCGACACCTGCCGCAATGTATATGTTGCTCATTCGAATTTCATCTAGGAACATTGGCGACCCTTTTCATGACATTGTGTGTAGGCTAGCGTGGTTGGCATGAATCAGTCACAGATATTGGGGATTTAGATACAAGTAGCGTGGTAGCAACAATTACTGTTGGCTAACCTCAACAAAGCCGCTCGTTTGTTATAACCCACCAGTTCAAAAACTTTTCGATGGAAAAGTTGCCGGCAACTCTTACGTCGAATCAAGCGAATATGGGACTACGGGGGTGCTTGGTAACGTAATACGGAATAGGTAGGGAGCACCATCACCGATAAGGTGAGTAAATCAGTTTGAATTCGTATGATGCCCTCGAGACACATGAGATCGAGATACCTCAGCGAAGCTACTGACCGGGAGGTCCGTGGTTCGAACCCAACCCTGCCTTTTTATTGCTCCTGCCTGGGCTTGGTCAACTTTACCCTCCTACTCGCGCTGAGTTGCACGACAACCATTCTCCAGATGGGAGCCACAGCTGAATCATTGTTTTTGCTTGTTATTATTAGTATCATTATTATTAGACACGAGCCGAATTGGCTTTGATGACTTAGTCGTATTCTCGTATGTGTGGATTTCTAGCATGGAAGAGCCTTGAGCGCAGGACCTCATAATTGGCCCATGAAATGAAGACATGTGTTTCCTAGCTTTTGACCGTGTCAGAACGGTCTGACTGCTAGTCAATAGTCGCGGGAGTTGAGTCAGTTGCGTCAGATGATTCCCAATAAGGATGAAACAGCTGTGTAGTGCTTCTTGGCTTTTCAACGTAGATTAGCCCCACTTGCAGGACAAAATCTCAATTGAGTGTTACTGAATCTCCTCATACTACCATCGATTTTCTCTTAGTTGATATACATGGTCATGACTAGCCCATCATGCTTGCAAACACTCATTCTTTAGGAAATTCATATGGTTTGACGTAACACTTGACAAACAGTCGCGCTCATTTAGCAGGGTACATGCTTTCTATGGTTCAGTTTGACTCGGTGTCCTGTTAAGTGAAGCTTGATACACACGCGTGAAGTTTGTATGTGATAAGTTACTTCGCTCTCACCTTCCCACGATCATCTTCAGGTAAAAGGTTCTGTCCAATTACCATCAGCTCCTCGCTGGCTTCAAAAGATATGTGGAGGACTGTTGTCTCGGTTGCTTGTGCGTCCTTGTGGGTACACTCAGGCTCCCAGATCGGGTGTGAAGGACTTGCTGATGGCCGTCGCTTCCCTTGCGCCTGGAGTAATTTCATCTACTTCCCCTGCTGGATGCATAAACTCTCTCGACCCACGACTGCAACCCGCTGTTGCACAAGCTGTGGCCAATATATTCACCACCACGCCGTCTTTTCTAATCAAGCCAGCAGAACAATCAGCTGGTTTGGTTCAGTTGGATTACAATTCAGCCATTTCGACCCAGGTCTGTGCTGATAATCTTAACGCTCTTTAATCTTAACTTTCTTTACCGCAATCAGCTGCTGACAGTTGGATCTCTCATTTGAGTAATTGCGTTTTTCTCCGTTTCGCATGGATATCCAACTATCCTCTTCGCTACTGTTTCGTGTCCTTCATCACGTTCAGTCACCAACTGGCCTTTTTTGTCTATCTCAGTTCCGAATTAATACCACAGCACCTCTGTGGTGGGACTCTTCTGACTGTCCATCAACGGTCGGAAAGGCTTCTTATGTTAACTATAACATTTGTGGGTCATACTAGACAACTAGCTGTCTTAGATCAGCAGGCAAGCGAAGTGTTCAGGTTCCTGGTTTACATAAACATCAAGCATTGAGCGTTTATGAGCCAGTCTGGCAATACATGGATACTCAATTTACACGAGTTCTTGATTTGTACTCTCAGGTAGATTTCCCCAAATTGCCGAAGCTACAGATAATGACTTGTCCTAATGGCAAGCCACTCTGTAAAGTCAACAAGTTAGAACAGTACAGTTTTGCTACAGGGACAATACAGTTGATGACCTCTTAGCAGTGGTGTTCAGTGAGTGATTACCACAGTTGCTCACAGAAAATTCAAGGACTCAAACCAGAGCCTTTAAGTGGGTCACAATCTGGAGGTTCCTGGACAACAACCTAGGCTGTCTACCTTCGGGATTATGCCCCTTGAACATCGAAGTAACTATAGATGACCAGCGGTTTCCCATGTGATAATCCAACCCAAATCAGGCCAAGTTGAGCGTAGCCCTGTCCATCCGTGTTGCGAAGTTCTATAAGCAATGGTGACCAGGGCATCCAGTTGCCATTCGTGCGCTTGAAACGCATGGAACAAATCTTACGAATTCCAGAAGAACGTATATTTGTGTTCCAAGATTGTTTTCGCTTTTTGTAGCTTCCATTGACGTGACAGTCTGTCACCGTGTATCTCATTCACCTGCCTGTGCCTCCTGACTATGTTTGTACCTCTGCCCTTCTCCATATGAGGTCATTTTACTCTTTAGTCTATGTCGTTTTTTGATGCTTTCTGTATTCGACTTATTATCATCATCATTGTCTGTGACTTGTTTTGTTGGCTTGAATCTCTGGACCTCACTGTTCCGTATTGTGTGTATGTCTCAGATATTGGAACTGTTCGCCGTAAAGGAACAAAGGCAATCCAACGGTTCCACGGATCAGAATAAAATGTCCGATTCTCTCACTCAGTTTGCCTACTTGGTAGCACTCACCACGGCCCATGAATTTTGCACACGTTATGCCGAGCTAGGAAAGCAGCTCTACCTTTCTCCTCTTATTGGCGTTCTAAGGCGTTTGGTTATCCGGCCCGGCGATGTCTCTACTCCTGCTGTTGCCGAGAGTAGGTTCAATACTTTGTCTTTTTGGTAAATAGGGACTAATGTGTCCACCGAATAGGACGGTTGCATGTCTTCCAATGATTCATTACAACAGCAGCTGAATCAAACAAATTTTTCTTTAAAAAATCTGCCAGGCGTTAGGATTGATTGATATGCTTCGCATTCAGCTGTATTATGTCCCTCTCTCACTCAGTAAAGCTTCCATAATAGCTGTGAGAATGATGCAGATTGCTGGTGCTTTCCTGTGACAAAGCCTTGGCTCCTCGAGCTACATCTGAGTACACAAAATTTATGGATTTTCTGGCAGAATTGAGTTTCGGAGACCTGTATTCTCCTTTTTTCTGGTTGTTCGCACGCTGCATCCCGCTTTTCTAGGCAGAATTACTGTCGTTGGTTGTTTTGGTCTGTTGGTTCCTGGCTTTTATCGTGTTCGTCCACTGCTTAACCTATATTGTGTACAACAAAATGTCCAGCTTCAGGCGGCTGTGCAGACCATCCGGTTAACTTAGTCTGTTCGATTAAGGATTTGCATTTATTGTGGACCAGAGGTTTCCGAACTTTTTTCATCTCCGCAGGCTGGATAAATTATACGTATGTGTATAGGTGCACGGTCAAACCCCTCCCCAACCCTCCGTTTTGCCCGCTACCTCTCCGGGCGTGTCAAATTCTTCTTGTGATATTTTTGCAATCAGTTTTCTACCAGTTTTTTATCCTGCAATTTGTGCGCTAAATTTACAACTCATTGAGCTCAAAATGTCGGATTCCGATGAGCTCCGAATGAATCTCTCATCTACTCGATGGGCACCAAGTAGTGCGAAGCCTTTAGTAGTATACCGGTGCATTTCGATCAATCCTACCTCACTTCTTACCGTTTACAGTAACTCAATATCTTGAATATCATCCCAGTTTATTCACGAGTTAACCTTTTTCATGTACTTTCGTAATCGAGTATCTTATTCGAATCTCGTTTTATTCTCCTGTTCTCAACAGTTTGATCAGCAAGTTTGCATGCGATAATGGTACCATTCTTTTTCAAATGATATAAAAGATTCTTAAAATTCAAGGGCTGGGCTTGTCTGACAGGCCTCAAACAGGACACAACCGGCAAGGGGTTGTCGGCCGATTTCGATCAACTTCAATATAGAGAACACAAAATTGTATATGTGGGGTATAGTTGAATCCACGCTCAAGCGCTTGGTCACAACATTCACTACATAGTCTAGCACCCGGGCTGCCACCGTTTTCTGAGTGGTCTCGTCAACCGTCCTTGTAGAAAGTTGATGAAATATATGGGACCAGATGGGACCAGAACGACCAGCCTCCGAACGGAAGAGATATCCAAAGCTTTTCTTCGCCACACCCCTCTCCGTACGAGACCTGCCTTTTTCGTCAACCGCTACACACCGAATCTTATTCCAATGAAGCACGTAGTCCTACAAGTTTCTCGTATTTCGAAGATCGCTTTCTGGTTGTCGATTCTTCTGTGCTGTAGTTGAATCCCAGGTCGTTTGCTTACAAACATTCTGCCCACAGATGAACGCCAGAAGTTGCGAGTTACTGGAGGCATCGAGAGGTTTGTTAAGCGCCATAGAGTTCTCGAGGAATTTTAATCCATACCTACCACTGTGACACTATTTCCTCCCTGTTCTTCATGCCACTGTGTTTGTAGGGAGGTTTTTGTTTTGAAAACTACTGTTCGCTACCTTTCATAAAGGAAACTACTCACAAGGTTGCTGAAAACTCTTCTCGAATATCGTACGAACTGAACCATGAGGCGGCCTTTGTGCAGCGCATTCAGTTGAAGAATATAATAAACGAGAGATTCAGTTGAGTCTCCCGTGAAAACCAAATTGATTTGCAAATGAGTGTATTCGTCGATACCGTTCACTACTGTTCATGAACCTTGTTCACTCTGTTATGGTTGGTTGTCTGAGTCAGTAATTGATTTTCCTCGTTTGCCAGCATGTTATCGATGCCATCACACCAAGTGATGTTTACTAAAACCCTGTTTATGATGCTATGGAACTGGAAACAATAATCCAAAATCCAGAATTTCCATACTTCGTTCCACAAGGCAGTTAAACGCCGTACTTTCTCAAAACTGACGTATCTTCGCTTATTCATATCTGTTCCTATAAACAACACCTTTTGTCGTTGAAAAATGTGACACTCGCTGTCCACTGTCATTTTTTGTTGTCATAACCATGTTGTATTTGTGAGTTCTAAGACAAAACAAAACCTTATTGATGACTCGATAAGAGTAGTATGTTCTCCAGGTACAGCTTTTATCCTCTTTGGGCCTTACTGGATGGGTGTTGCCCCCGGATTCCAGCGAGTATTTATATATCGTACTCAAGCACAATTTGCACATGGATTGCATTAATGACTCATATACACGCCGAAAGAGAGATTCAAACGAGCGTTGAACGGATCTCTTGTTAATGAGTGGCAATCACACGTTTAGCTCACTCAATGCAAGGTGATGGATACATGAATGTTATCTGGGCATTTCATCCCTCATTCAACCCGCCTGGCCAACCACATAACCATACTGAACGAAATACTGTTAAAGCCCCCTAATTTTCCCTCAATTGTCTTTTTGTCTGTACTCCTCAGATGTCCAGCGAAGCCTGAGTTCACATTCATTTTTTCGATTGAGAAAACATGACTTATGATGCAAAGCATTCCCTGAGGGTTCATCTTCTGGTCAGATGGTTATTTAAACAAACTACATTTTTAGTGCACTACCGGTATTTCTTTTTTGTCAGGGTTTCTCAATTGGTTCCAGGTTTGTAACCGGTCATGTTCTGTTGGACGGGTCCTATTCATGCTTTGGTAGCAGCTGAGGGTTAGATTTGATGTGCCAACCGTAGTTTAAGGATCACTTTTTTGGACCATTCTTTCTTCTCCGAACCTTTTCAGTGATGGAAAATCTCACCGTGATGTTGAACTTATCCTTTTGCCCAGTCATCTTCTGTGTGTTACTCGTGATCAACCCACTTAGTTCGTGGGCCCTCTTCAGGTGTATTTTCGTCCATATCACGTGTACCTGAACTTTCGTGCCCTACTAAATCGGCTTCTCATTTCTGTTAATCCATGTTTTTTTCTATTTTTCTCTGGTAGCTTCTACTGTCCCGGACTTAACCGATGAATGTGAACTGGCCACAGCTGCTGAGCTGAGAAAGACACTTGATGTCCTGAGAGATGTAAGCCATAGTTTTTTATTTGTTTGTATCGAATACCCGGGACGTTTGATGAGACTGAGTATACATGCTGGTTCAAGCTTGCCAATTGGGGAGCATTACCCGGTTAAGTTGGGTGATTCGAGTTCGAGGATCCTCGGACATCATTGCCAGTTTGATAACCTTTGGATCAAGTGCATTTCATTTAGGAAAATAGAGAATATCAACATACGACTGAAGTGTTCGCCAAAACAACTGTCTTTTGCTTACTAAGGTTGAACCGACACGTCATCTTAGTTGTCCGTTAGTGACTGTGCGAGTGTGGTCAGTGTTGACGGTAGACGCTCCGGTTTATCCTTTGTTACAGCTCATACGTAGATGTGCACAGTTGCCTGATGTACGTCACTCAAGTGCGCACATATGCTTGTGTCTGGTAAGGATTGTTCGGGTAATTCCGACATACGTTAAACTCATTTGCTTCGCATATCGGAAGACCTGGTTTCAGGTCATGAAATGGCCGATGAAGGGCATGCAAATGTCGAAGCTAGGAAATTAACCATAGTTATTTTCGCGTTTGGGTAGCAGTACTCGCGTTAGATTGCACTGAACAGTCTTTACTCGAGGGGACGTGGATACATTCACGCAGTGTTTATAAATTGCTTGTTCGCTTCTTTGCTGACAACCGACCACTTTGTGATTGGTTTGCGTCCGAGCAAGCGCTTATAACAACCGATATAAGTAGTGGAAGATAAATTCTTTGCAGGAAGCCTTTCCAAACTTCACAGTTTGTAACTGGACAGAACTCCATGTAAATTAACATTGTTACTTGTATTTGATCCATCCGGAATAGATCGTCAGTAAACTTTTTATGCGCTGCCAATACTCACCTTTCTCTTGGTAAGGTATTTGTCTATACCGGTGTCCTTCCTTCGGGCGGCATGGCAGCTAGGCCTCGGAAGGGTGTTACAGCTGAGCAATTTATTATTTATTGTACCGGTCTCACATGTTGTACGAAAGTGACTTGATATACCTCGCCGGTATACGTTTTTTGTTTTTGTGTGTGTGACTGCTGTACTTCTCGTCACTAAAGTTTTTTCCTTGGCGGCTGCAGTAGCAAAGGAAGTTTGCATCCTTTTACGAGGAGGTAGATTCAATATACTCCATATTTATATCCCTCCACACAGCCGTTTCGAGTTATCGTGCCCGTGCACAAGATACACTGCCTCCATTTGGAGAGGCCATTCCAAGGGACCGATCAATAGAGCTTTTTTCTGAGAGGTGGTTTACTCTTGAAATACGCTTCAACGGACAGACTGAAAATGACCTTTTCGAAGAGTTGGTATCTCACGGGACTAGCCGTATCGCAGCCGAAAACCGGTTGGCATCTACTTTCGAATTTGCCTGTATTCTGTATATCAAACCAGCAACGTAACTTCCACGACTGGTGTACCCCGTAACACCGTCCAGTTATCCGACGTAATTCGACTTTAGTTAACCGAATGCAGCAGATGTTCCTAAGCTATTTCAAAGCGACGCCGGATGCTATCTTTGTGGTTTGGAAAAGTGGACATGTTTGGCCTTGTTTGTATACAGGCTCTCTTCCAGAGAGTGAAACAATATCTTATTCACAGTCCAGTCAGGTGCATTCAGTTCCCTGTGTGGATCGTCTTCACCTCCTAATTTGGTCCTTTTCCCTAATTCCTCTACAACTATTTTTTTAAAAAAATCCCGATCCTCTGAGCAGAGTTTACCAGCGGTAAATCCACCAAACGTCTTGTCCCACTGTCCGTGATTTTTCACATTATTTGCATTACACTTATGATAGTTCTGTGTTGTACCTCATCGCCAAGGTTCTTGGCCAAAGTCTTTAGTTTCTTTGTTATTCGCTTGTCATTTCACATGATTTTACTTTTCACCTTATTACGAACTAAATTGAGCCACGTGTGGTCTGTGGATTGATGTGATTAGGTTGTTGTGACCTGGTATTTCGAGATTCTTTTTTCGGTCATGTATCATTCGTTTCTTTTTCCCTTCTGATGTCATGGCGTCATTCGAACTTCATATGTTTAGAGCCTAAAAAATAAGCTATGAATTCTTGAAACTCGTTCATTCTAGGTCCGATCTACCTTAAATCTGCAGATTTTCAACATAGTGTGCTTGATTAACGCCAAATGAACTTTTTGGACAGACCAGCACGTCGGTATCCGTTATGCTAATGACGTCAGTTCGTTTCAACTCCAAGCCCGGACAGTGAACTCTCAGTATTTATACACAGCTACACGAATGCATTTGTTTCTACGTCGTTTTTACAGCTGTGCATCATATTTTCGTTTTCTTTGACCGTGGATCTTATCGGAATCTTTCTGCTAATGATCGCCTTCTTGACTGCTATAACCCTTCCCGTGGAATACTTTCGTTCCCTATTCTAAAGTAGAAAACCTACTACACTACTCATAAGGTTGCTGAAAATTCTCCGACAGCCCACGACCGGTTTCGCCGTTTTTGTGGCTCAACGGGTAGGCGCAGTCTCCGAGTTTTCGTCAACCTTATGTTTTGTTTGAACCCAAATTGCTTAAAAACATCATAAACGAGAGATTCAGCTAGGTTCCAGGTGAGTCTCCCGCAAAACCAAATTGGTTTGCAAATGAGTGTATTCCGCTAGAAAACCTACTTTTTTTGTGAATTCACTGCATGATTCGTCAATGAGTTGTACCAAGTCCGTCTAAATCTCCACTTGTGCAACACGTTTTCACATCAGCTGCGAACCACGCCCAGGGTGAGGTACAGCTACTCCGTTTCAGTGGTCGCTAAAGTTCTTGGTAAGACAGAATTCGTCAAAGACCTAGCTATCTCACTCTCAACATCCTTCAAACCTGGTTAGGCGGATCGCACATGTTGATTTAGACGCATCTGATAAACAATCTTCATTTACCTTAAGTCTAAAGCGGTTACCTTAGACAGCATGCAAAACATGACAAATGGAGAGCCGACCCAGGTAGTCTGCATAAGGTGCAATACTTCCCTTTAAAATACCCATCCCTGTAAGGACTCCGACCAGAAACGGCACTGAGCTGTCAATATTATTCTCTACGTTTTAGTCAGATTGCAGCGGTCGTATTGGCTCTTAAGAAGCCGAGCACGTGTTAGATTAGATAGGGGCCGTAGCTTGGATTTTACTCTAGTAGTAAAGTAAATCGGTAGTTCAAACCTCGATCGTATGCGCCAGGAGGTCGTCATCAAAAGAAGTGCTGCGCTGCTTATCCACTTATTGATCAATTTTAAGGTGCAACTCTATCCCCACCTGTCTGTCAGAAACGTTGTTTTGAAATTGACTTTCTTAACATGGTCACATCACTTGCTTCTTTGTCTTCATTACTGTGTCACAGTGTATGCTTTCCTGGTTATCGGTTTCGTACGCCCGTTTACGTAATGTTAGTACCCGGGCAATCACTCGATGAAAGGGTCTGCTAACTTTCTTCTAACTTCTGCACAACTGATTGAAGCGAACTATTTGAACAATTAGTTTTAAAGTGCCCATAGCGTGTAGGAGATTTGTACCAAATTTGTTTCATACCTCAACTCAGGCGTTTTTGATGTAAGTGTGTGGTAGAATCCTTATGAGGCTTCCCAGTGGAAGCAGACTTAGGAAGCTAGTTTCTGGAAACAATTCAAAAACATACACCGACTTGCTGCACGCTCCCCTTCGAACGCAGTAGAAATCGGGGTAGGGGGTATTTTATTTCTAGGCTGACAATCTTAATCACGCCCATGTGATACGCATCACCAAAAGGCATGGCTAGTGCGACTCTTTCGAAACCGTGGATACGTGCCGAACACATTTGTAAATTGCTGATTAAGGATTCCTGAGTGCACCGTTTTGTATGTAACATCATTGTCATTTAAAGTACCTTGTGAACTAATGAAATTTCCGTACTGCCTGTCCTCTTTGGTATTACTGATAGCTTCTTGCCGTTCCAACGCCTTCCCAGACTGTGCTCCTGGAAGCGCTTGACCTATCCCAACCGTTATTTTGTCTACTTGTGCAAATCAAAGCAGATTCCGACGATGTTGACACAAGTCCCGAGTTTTCAGCCCAGTCCTCTCAGAGCACCAATCAAACAAGTTCCCTCAAGTACGTTTCAAGCATACTCCACTTTTGGCGCGCATACATAACTCACTTCCATATTCATAAGTTTTTTCCAGCACGATTCCACTAAGTTGGTCTGAGGTCATATTTCTACAAGTCTTTGGTGACAGAAAAAATATGGAACTTCAGCGCATGGATCTTCATCAACTGCGATAATTAGGTCACGTCTTGAGAATGCTGTGGCAGTGAAGTATACGATCTTTTATTCCAGGTTTTCATTAGAAAAAGTTATTTAGATCAGTCACCAAGATTGAGAAATAATGTGAGGAAACTGACTCATTTTGACTCTCTTCATGAAGCACAAAAGTTGGCGACTATTCGTGGGAAATGGCGCGGAAACGTGCTAACTGGTGTTGTTCTTTTTCTGACATCATGAACTCTAACATCCCTAATTGTTGGTCGTTTTTCCTTATCCAGACGTTTGAAATCGCGTACCGTTTGCTTGTTTGACACAATAGCCTCTTTGAGCCAAATGTCCCAACATTTAATAGTTGCAATACACCATCATACTTTGACGCGAGTCGTGTTCTTTGTGGATGGTTGTGTGCGGTAGACTGCAGTGAATGCCGTTACTTTCTCCGTTTTATCGGCTTGTTTCGACTGTTGATGTGTGCGTCTGGGATCCGAACTAATCCCTGATTTTCTGTAGGCACAATCCACATTAACTGCATCCTACTTTTGAAATTCATGTTATGCTTTTGTTTTTCGTAATTTGTGATCTTCGGAAACCACCTACTTTACTCATTCTCTCTAAACAAAAGGAGTGTGTTCCGGGTGGCTTATATGAATCGATTCATATTTTGCGCCTATGAATGCATACTACTCTGTTATTCCACTCAAGTATATTTACCTGTGACCAAAAGACTTGGTGATTTTGGCGAGAAGCCCTTGCGACCGATCTAAGACTATTTGTGGCATCAAACGTTAGGGAGAACGGTACACATGTCGTTAATGTACACACGTAGTATACACATAATAAGAACTACTATTTCGTCTTCTGACGACTTGTTTATGGTTTTATACAGTCTGCTTCAATGACCTTGCAACGCTGACCATCTCTGTAGAATATTATGTAGTGTTACATAGTAGCACTAACCACGTGCTTTTGTTTTGCAAATCCAAAGCGTCTTTTCACGATTTTCAGTTGGATAACTCATCACGGGTTGTCCGATTTCGCGTTTCAACTTGCTACCCAGGAAAACATGTCAGGTCTGAGCTTTCTCACTGGGCAGTCATTGCTCGTTTTTCCTATAATTACCTGATATTTACTGGTGGTGTGACGCAGCAGTGTGTGCTCTCCGGTGCTCGCATCATACTCGGTTTTATATCCCACTTTTGACATCACACCAGAACAGTAGTGAGCGTTACGATATCACATTGGGGCGTTGCTGATGCGTGTTATCTGCCAACCAGGTTTTCATAGTAATGGTTTATTCCGTTGGTTCCCACCTCAGCATTGCATTTATTCCATCACTTCCGGTTAGGAGGCATTACGTTTTCAAATGTATTCGGTCGATTTCAGGGACAGAAGTTTCAGCGATCTCAGCAATAACATTCCTTAATTCCCTCACCCTAGGTATTCTGTTGCACGTCTGTTCAACGATCCTCCACCTCATACAGCGCAGTAGTCCATAGAACCTCTACTTCTGTAACCTACTGAACACTTAGTTCAGCTCAGTTCGGCCTGATTAAGCAGAATAAACTGGCGATGTCATAGCGTTTTCTGCGTCAATATGGTGCATGAATACACAAGCTAGTACGCACAAGCAAATGTTAAAGTGATGGTACCAAACTACTCGGAAAAAGTGCACGCAAAGATTCGAGACAAGCAAAAGCGCTACCAAATAAGTGTAGCGCAAACCGGCGGTAAAAATCTGTCACCATCCTTTTTTTAACGTATTTCCCTAATTTCGATTATATCCTGCTGATATAAAAATAAAATGGAGTGGGATATGAGAAAGTGGAATAGAATGGGGAAAATAGGACAGGAGTGAATATAGAAAATCTAGTAATCGAAACTAGATGACGTCTCCCTGCCAAATCTTAGCTCCTACTAACGGAAAATGACAAAAGTTTATCACAAGTCGGATTTCTTATCTCAGATTGCCTGTCGGTTGACCAATGTTTACTGTTTTATTGTAGGGATCACATTTGTGGATGCCAATAAAATTCAGAATTCTATTCGCACCGTCTGTCATCCATTGGTTCGTCTAGTCATGTCCTCCTCATTGGACCTTGATGGTAGCCCGATTCTTGTATTTCGTCTGGGTAACTCGGCAGCTCACGATAATTAGTTTCGGTTTAGCCACATTTGTATTAGCGGCACCAAGCTGAAAGCAGTACTGTACCAATCCACTTCGAGCTAGTTTGTCGCTAGACCACTTTATTGCGAGATCAGTCACCCTGTAACAATTGAGAACACAAAAACCAGCTCATCGTGAACTTAGTCGTGCCAAAGTTTGTAAGATGTGCTCTAGTCTACGAAACCCGCGATGACAATCTAACTTACTAATTACATTGCAAGTCCAGTCCACAACCAAATGTGTTTCTAAGAATTATCAGCTTGGGAAACAGAAAACAGAAAGCTATCAAAAATATGGATGAAAAACTGCAAAGGCTAGCTGAAATACACTCATCTGTTATCGTGTTCCCACTTCACCCTTGAACTTCTTTCATGCCTGTTAATTGGTATTTGTTTTCGAAAACACATAGGACTGTCTGCAGGCGGATGATTGATGCAGATCATGAACCGATCTTTTTCTAGACACATGATTGGGAGTTGCCAGATTCTTAAATACCATCTAAAAAATAAATGTACGTGCAAGCCACCACCATCTTACCATCGAAAAGTCGAGCCATTCATTTTTATCGGGACGTTTCACGGATAGATAATCCAGAACATTAGCTGTATCCTTTGTGTGCTCTTTGGCTTTACCATTTGGACTGTTTTTTATACCCAAGGGCCGTCAAACACGGCGACGTACATTCCTCACATGCTTATACCAAACCAGGTCTCCGTAATGCGCAGACGACTGCACTCACATGCTGTCGGTGTTATGGATCTACGATAAGTTTGCGACACCAGTCTGGTTAGCGTGGACAACATAGGCAATGTAGTATGACGCGTTCTCGATATGCGCCAGCAGATCCTGAAGTCACATTACTCTTGAGAAGCAAGCAAACGCGGTAACATTTCCAAGTTGTCCGAGTAAAGGTGGTCTAAACCGGCTCATGATGAAGCAATCTGACGATGAATTAGGCTAGTGATAAATTTGCTTGCGGCAAATTGGTGGATCTGGGCATGTCGAACTAGGCACTGTTTCACTTCCTCGCCTAAGTAGAGTGAATTACCGCATCGTATTTGCTACCCCAAGTCCATTCTGAGCGCTTGCATCCATTTGAGCCATGCAGCATCCAAGCACTGCTGTACTGCGCGGTGGAAAGCCACCGGAATTGATATTTACATCGCTCGGTGTGTACCTCAAAAGGAGTCACTTTACAGATTCAAGTTAAAATATACTATGGGTTGATGAGTAACGGTCACATGCCCTGCATCTTCCTAGTCAGGTAAACCAAGAACTTAAAATACGTTTGAAATCCAAAGACGCGCATACATCGCTTTATCTCTCTGCTACTATTCATGTCCGCGTCCGGTATTATGATGTTCCGTGACTCGAAACTAGCTAAACCACTAGTCTCGTAAAAGGCGTCATAAGCAGTGACTATTGCTGCTGCCTGTTGCTTGCAGTTCAATTATTAACTGGTAATACGTACAGAGAGATGCACTACTGAAGCAGACCAAAGGGCTGCAGGCCGAAATAAATCACCGGATTTACCAAAATGTTGGCGTATTGAATGGCCTAATAATGACTCGCAGGATTACTAGGGTTGCAGCCTCTGAAGAAAGAACTATCTGGTTGGTTTATTGAAGATCTTGGGAGCGGGACAGAAAGATTCCTGACCGAATCGGATTCTTTCCAGAAGTCAACCAGGCCATAATCTTTGGTGGAACTTTGTAGCTGATACCCTTGATTTACTTTGAATCATTAAAGCTTCTTCACTGTATGCGAAGATGATCAAGTTGTGCTTTTGCGCTTTAGATCACTGCTTTTAGGAATCCTTTCGCGCTTGCTGTCGTGTGTCACGGAATGTCGATCGGGTCACCTACACATCATTCGTCAGTGGCTTGGACTACCCCCAACAACGCTATCGTTTGGTGCTCAGTCAAACAGTGCGACAGATGCGCTGGAAATTCGCCCTCTCACCATATGCCCTGTGCATCCTCGACTGAAATTCCGGCCACCACAACTCGTACGCGTTATGGATGACGAACAAACTTCAGACCGATCAACCCTCCACTGTCATGGTGACTATCGTGCCGTTTTGACAAGAGAAGGTGTGTCATTAATCGACCAACCGGAAATGCTCGCGCCTTTGGTGTCAGTAATCATTGATTTGTTGCAATTTGTCAATCCGCGGCAAGCGAACTTTAATGAATCGAATGGACGGAGCGTTCCACACTTTCAGATAATTACTACGTGCGCCACTGATAGAGCTATGGCAAAGCACGAGCTACCCACGATTTCGGCAGACTTATTTATCAGTCTGATCGCTGTAAGTGTGCGAACGACAGTCTGGATGCTTATTTGAGTTATAGTCTGTTTTGTCGTTATTCCATTTGCATATAAAGCCTTGAACTGGCTGTTTAGTGCTGTCCGAGTTATTGTTCCTGGGTTTCACTGCACGTTCCCTCTACCTGCTGGTTTTACTCTTGTTTGTTTGCACGAAAGATTTTTTGGATCTGCGCCGTCATCTTTAGCAACACAAACAATACGGTTTTTCGTTCCCTTGGGCGGCAATCTCACTATCACCATTTGGCGAGATGCTATGCTACGCTGAATCGCTGGTTTACACATAAATAATGAGCTAAGTGTGTGACTAACGTAGTAGAGGATAGTTTCATAATTACTATCAACTCGGTTGTCTTGGTCGGATGGAGCAACAAAGCAGTGCGATGGAATAGCATTCCTTGCCCACTTCACAATGGGCTGCTATCTTGACAAGTAAACGAATTACCCCAGGATGCAGGATGCGAACTAATACTTGGCAACATTTAATTCGTTTCTCAAAATAGGAAACATTTTTAAACCAATGGAAAAAATCATGTCAACATGGTTTCCCAATTTGATTTTTATGAATGGTCACTGCATATACTCCGAGAGCAGTGGGGATAAAAATATGTACCTACTGATTTTGAGGTCATTGTAATTCGTGGAATTTCACTCGTGTTTAGTCTTTTACCACTTATGCTCTTTTACGTTTAGTATCCGAATGCCTTCCACCTGGTGCTTAATATTCGGTTCAATTTAGGTACAGGATAAACAAGGTTTACAATATTTAGCAACCGAATAAGCCCTACTTGACAAAATAGACCAATTTAGATCGTGATTTTTGCAGTGGCGAAAGAACTATTGCTGTCGCGGCAGGAAAGAACGCCGGACTCTTGGATTTTCTAAACTGATCGGTCGTTATTGCGCTAGTAGTCAGGGCCTCCCAATGGAGGCAGCCATCTGAGATTGTATTGGTTCATCAAGGTCATTTGGCTTATTGATCAAACGGACCAGAAGACAGCAGACAAGTGGTTGTGTGCAACGAAGGAACAAGTTGTTCAGTCTAGAATAACCTGTTCAGGAATGTCGTGGCAGCTATCGCTGTAAGTTAGAAATTGGGTATATGGAGCAAGATGACAGTACCTTTGTTATGTCATAATTTCGTCAGCTGCTTCATTTCACCCGTTTTCTGAAATCAGTAAAAGTGCATTGAGGTATATCATTAAACTTTACCATCCTACTCCTGACTCATGTTCACTGAATGTGTCCGGAGTTGGACTGAATTGGTTCTTCCCACAAAGCCGTTCATGCGTTCTCACTTATCTTCACTGTTTTGGGCCAAGGCCTTGAGGAAGTGGTATAATCTCATATAGCTGTCTCACCCAGATAACCGTCTTCCTTCAGGTTACATGACACCTGTGTTTGGTTTTTTCACAGCTGGACACTTTGATTTGATATAAAGTGGCCGTTCATTGGCGCCAAAGTGGTTAATTCGGTAAGATGCACCGGTTTCCATAATAACCGACCTAGTTTTACCGATGGGAGTGAGGTCTTCACTAGTAAACCTAATATCCTACTTTCAGTGCAAGCTCAGACAATGCAGTATTGCGGCAGAGTGATATGGTTCTGTCTGTTGTCTTCACTGGACCGATTACTTTACATCGGATAACCCTGTTCCATGGATGTTTTGAAGTTCACTTTCAGCTACACATTGACTATTCACAATGTAGATGCAAAGTCATTTCATTCTAGTCATCAGCAGTAAACGGTTCATCCAAGATACGTTGGGTCCAGCTACTACAGTAGACTAGTAAATGAGTATCGGCGGATTGAAACTGAGTACACTTCTCCAATGTTTGTTGTAAATTGTACCTACACTCATGGGACAGACACTTTATCAGTGGGGAACATGTGTGCGGATGACTAAGATTACTCAGAGATGTACTGTAATATCGGAGGTGCGCCGCGTACCTTTTTGTAGCACTCGGGTCACCAGAGTCGTCAATTGTTTGCGGTTAACTATTATCCAGTAACCGTGCGGCTAACGTGGATCCACATACTAGAGACACATTAGGTGGCACTTCTTGTGTTTCCGTTAGCACAAAAATCCAAATTTTGTATACTACACGTGTAAGACGAAGTCGGTAGCCAAGTCATGAGAATTTCGTCTATGTACACACGTGAAGAATAGTATCCAGGTTGCTGTGACAACGCCAGGTACTATTTCCAAAACCAGGTTAGTCAGAATTATGGACGCGACTTTCGTTCTCAAATTCAATGCCATGCATACCCTGCTATCGATTGGGAAAAGGGGACGTTAGCCAGTGAGTCGTGCTCTTGACACCCGATTAGAGACGCTGAATTGGTCTTCGTATGGCACAAAAAACATCATTACAAGAGATTGGTCAAGTGATTTGGTGTGTGTGAAATGCTATCAAGGTCCTTTTCCATTGATTTTCTCAGCTCCTTCAGCTCAGTACATTAACTATTCAACGCATTCAAGGGATCGCTCAAAGGAATTAATGATCCATTTTGATCAGGTACACTGTGGACTTCAAAAACATTTCATGCTAAGCGGGTGTGAAAGGCCAATCCATTCATCCAATCCAACCGTCTCTGGGCTGCGTTCAAAGCAGCCAACTAAATTTACTCAATGCTGTGTTCTCCATCATGAGTTATGCTTGAAACAAAGCTTAGGTTTGAGCGTCTGACATGTTCAGCAAGTTCTCCCAAGTTTAAAGTAAACGAGTGGCTACGGTGCACACGCAGTACAAGGTCAATTGAGCGATAGGTTATGTCTCATGTGATTACGAATGGAAGTAACGTTTAATGATGAGAAATAATGTAGTTCTGATCGTTCAAATGGTTTGGTTTTAGATTGACATAAAGTAAGGTGTTGGTTGCTGCTTCTTTAAAGTCCAGTATCGCAAGACGGAACAGTTTTCTTGCACACAACCTAATTTGTTTAGAAATTATGAGTATCGTGTAAGAGTACAGTTGAATTTTGAAAACCTCAGTCGTACAAAGTCCTCTTCCTCACTAGGACTTACAAGGTGCACGTACGCATCAAGTCAGATCGAAAGTTTAGTGGGAAAGGTGGGTGGTCTCAGCAGCGTTTCGCATCTTTTATTGACTACAAGGACTTGAGAGAGAGAGAGTACAGCCCATAAGTTTTTGACGTTCCGTTTAGGTGTCCATTGCAAGAACGGGAGGTGTCCGTGAAGCATAGAGGCGGCTGATGAGAGCCACAGCTAATCAAATAATGGTTTGGGTTAAAACGCTCCCGTACTCTCAGTCGGGCGGCACAGGAGAAGGTTACAGACTGTTCCGCGTCTTGAGTACGCGTAAATAAAATGTCGTCACTGAAAAATCCATTTACAGGATCAAGGATCACACTACTCGTATGCGCCGATGAGAAAAGTTGGATTCAGTTGAGAGAAAAACCTTGATCTGGACGGTTCCAGAGGCTCACTATCTGACTGACATCGTTTTGGGAAAGAAGGCTGTCAGTTACCGAATCGTTCACCGCTGAACCGTCAAGCTTTGAGTAGAAAATCTGCGCACGACCTAAGGGTCATTTGACATCCTTGCTTGAAAATGGGTATGCCCGCACTGGAAAACATTCGGTCACGCACCATTATCGGATGAATAGTGTTTTACTTCCTACCGAGATATGTCCTGCTTACTAAGAGACTGGCTAAAAGTGGTCCCTTTTGCGATCCAGATGGATTAACGAGAAATGGTATCTCTGTTCAGAACAAAGTATATGTGTATCCATTTTGTGTCCTGCTGCCTCTCCGTATGACCGCAAACATTCATTGTATGATTTTCATGCCTGTGGAATGTGTTACGTAGAAGATGAATAGTTTAGTTTTTGTCTTGTGAAGGACCTCTAGCGAAGCCTCTTTATAGAAAAAGTATCAGACGGCAGACGGAACTACAGGGGTACTTGTTTGGGTTCATGCAGCTTGAGCTTCAGAACCAGGCACCATTGCTACACAGTTTGTTTATGCTAACCGGTGAGGCAGATAAACATGTCACAGAAATTTCCATCTTTATCCATCTAAGCTCCAGTCGTCAAGCCTGGGTAGCTGCAATCTGGAACAGCCATGAACCCGCCTCACCCTCTCGTAAGAGTCAGTTGCAGTAATGCAAGTACCGAGTAAAATAATACTCGCGTTAAGAAAATATTCTCCATTTCCCGTTAGTTCCCGTGTAGTCTGGACTTAGTCGTGGTCAGCATTTGACAAGAGACTGCGGTCACTTTTTATTTCACATATTGCTCTAACACTAGGATACAGTGCAATCTGTCTGAAACCCATAAGACTAATATTGGTTTTATCTTCCACCAGTTAACGTTTATACGATGTAAATCAGTGTAATGTTGGATAGTTCGGTGAACATATTTATCCCAAATTGGCCACTTTTTTATTTGCCTCCGTGGTGTTGATTTGCATATTTCAATAGGAAAATCATCCAGTTTTATTATTGCCCCGTCCATTTCTAATCTGCGTTTCCTCCCGTGAAGTGCACATTTGGGAAGATCCCTAAATGTAACTCAGAGAATTGAGTTGTTGTATTATGCCCCTTTCTATTACCTCTTTTTCGCAGGATCTAAATGATAACTTGAGGCCTCTTATCCAACGACCTTCACCAGAGGTAGGTATTCTACCATTTAATGAAGTCGGATATACGCCGGTCAAGAAGAGCGCGAAAACGGGTATCCTTTCTTCTCTTCTGGCTGCCGCAATGCTGGATTGTCTTGGGGATCAAATATGGCCTGACGAGCCGGAGCAAGTTGTAAATCTACTCGAGGTTGGTTGCATTATAGACCGTATGTTAAGTGTGTTGTGGTCTTTGGGCTTGTTTGTTATCCTGTTCTCCCATCTGATCCCCACCACCATTCTCGTTAGTTCAGTACCTACTCTAGTACTTTGAGGACTCCCAGTCGACTGTTGATATGAACTTTCTCCAGTGGCTGCTGGTAGTGTAGTTGTCTAGTTGATAGGAGACTGCCCATGCTCTCAAACCCACACAGATAGTCAACTACCATCTGATTCTGGAGAGCACAACCACGCACAGAATTAAGGCTACTTTCTTACAGATGGTGGTCGGACTGGTACCATTCACCTAGTGCTAGATTCAACACCTTTAAGTTGCAATCATGTTAACCGAGCCAGAAGAGTTTGACGTCCAGTAGGCATCTCTGCCAGCATAAACTCCAGGAATTGTTTTCGTGGTTTTATCGATGGTGGGTGCTATCCCATGCATTTTTCAGCGACATTCTCTGGTTTGACGACCTTCGTTATATTCACCTGATAGGGTCGAACGGAAGCTAAATGGTCTTTGGGTTCAACTCGTCTCAGAGGAATAAGAACAAGGCAAAGGATTTCATAAATAGTGGACACTCATAGGGCAAATTGTTATCTGTTCGCCGAAGAACACAACAATTGTTTGTTTGGATAGGATTCCTTGGAATGAACTGAACATGTACTTTGGCCCCCCAAAATAGTGCATTTCTGTAACCTCAGTCAGATGTCCCCATTTCGGGAGCATCCTCCCATTTATATGTTAATGAACGTACATGGATTTATTAGTAGTATCATAGTATGCACACCGTTTACTCGAGAATATGTATGACATTAACCACGACAAACTCCTCACGAGTTCATGCTATTGGTCTTGGTTCTCCCGAAGGAGCCCGATCCTTATATGCCACCCAAATCAAGGTGGTTAGATGTGTAAACGCCCTTCAGTTGTAGATCGTTTCTGGTTGGTGATTTGTTTTTAAGAGTGGATTTTACCTTATGTGAACCCTCATAATCGATAGGAAGAGGAAAATTATGCGCCAACGCCTTGCTGTCGTACAACTCTAGCGGTTCACTTCAGGCAAATTGTGAAAATTCCAAAAGGAGAAGGGACGACGGCCAGTGCTAGACTACCACGACAATCCTGCAATAACTAAGTCTTTGCCACTTAGACAGTCTGGATGGAAGCCGACAGGATGAATGTTCGCAAAATCCGGTACAGTTCATATCATGCGGTGTCCCGATAAGAACCGCACTAATGGTACTCAGATTCTTAGTCGTCGTTTTTGTTAAACTCTGCCTTATTTATGTTTGTTTGTAGCACCGTAAACTTCATGCGGTGAACAGTTGTTTTCAGTAGACAAGGATTCAACATACATGACATATGACCGAGCCACTGCAGCTTATATCACTGAGTACACTTGGCCATGGAGATGTCTTATTCACGATGCCCTCTAACGTATGAACCACTGTTTCGTTTTTCACTCATATATCAATCCACTTGGATGTCCTAGGTCTCTGTAGCCGATGAAGACTTTCGTAAAGGATAATTGTGTTTTGCCAGTAGCTTGTGACTCTGAACAGGCTAAGGGTTATGATTTTTAAGGTTGTTTCTCAAGGTATAGTAAGGTTGTTGAGGTTCCCGATACGGATGTTTTAGTTTGGTTCTTGCAACCTGTAATGAAGCTGCTGGGTTTCTGACACTTACTTATCCATTTCCTGCGCCTTTGATTCCTGAGTAATCCTTCGACCTACCAGTTATGTTAGGTATAATGTTGCCCATCTATTGATCTCTACATCATATCTAGCTTAGAAATAACTACTAACATTTTTTGCTTCCAATCACTCCAGATGACTCTTTCCCGAATCTATGTGTTAATGAGCCGACGCATTGAAGCGGAAATGGAAGAAGTTTTGCTTGAAACACTTAGCCAAATTTTAGGGATTTTGGCCTTCTACACACAACAGTTAAAGGTGAGTTTCGGTCAGTGATTCACGCATTATTTCTGGTCGGAGATCCTGAACTATAATCCTTCAGTTCAGTAACTTACATATTGTAATTCCTGGTGATAACATCGTGAAAAGCCATTCTATGGTCTGCTTAAAGTTGCATAGCTGTGAGATGTCGTGGTGAAATGATGGATTTCACTTTGTCGGCGGTCATTTTAAGCCCCTACAAGAAAACGCATTAACAAGCTGGGCCATGGACTAGGTAAAAACATGGTTTATCATTTAGGTTTAGTTGGTCAACAAGTGAGAATTCGTGTCTTTCCGAACCTGATACTGACGTACGCTTAACAATATCCTCTGCTGAAACTGGGTAAAATAAATGTTTGTACGTTCTCATAAGTTCTTCTAACCCCGAAACGTTACACTGGTTGGGGTGTGAGGGGAGTGTTTTTGGCTCAATTCCGACGCTGACTTTTTTCCTTATTCCTTTCTTTGGGTATCGTCATGTATGACGCAGGTAGGTTTTAGTACAGTACTTCGAGTGCATGACCATCGCTGGTACACAAACATCTTTTGGGTAAATTTTGCATACCCTGTGGTACGTAAACCGGATAGTGCTACGTTGGGAGGTTTTTGAGGAGTCCCTCTGAGTTATACTCGCCACCTTGGCCAGGTAAAGTGTCTGTGGATACAAACGAACGGAGCACTTTCGCTATTTGTTGAGTGTGATTCAGTAAGTGGGATAAAATAAATACTTTCTTGGTTAACAGTATCAGTTAATTCGCCAACCTCTAGATTTTCGTCAGTTGTTGCACCTTTCTAAACCTTACCACATCCCTGTCTGTTTAGGATAAACAACTTCAGGAAACCGGCTGATGTATTACGCGCTTGCAGTCATCAGGGCAGTTTGTTCTCCGTTTCAGTTAACTGAAATGAACTTTTGAATTGCTTCACTCTTTCTCCACACTAGCCTGGTGAAACAAATGTCACAGACCAGTTTGGAAGATTGCTGCCTATTTTATCTGAAGTGGAAACCGAAATTCGCGCCAATTCAGTCGTCGCTAGTCGTGCGCAATTGGAACTGCTACACTGTCTCCGTGTCATGTTGGCCACACGTGGAGCAGTTAATCTGACGGACAGCAAGGTTGATTCTGTCCAACCTGGTCCGACGGCTTTGTAAGTTTGCCGAATTTATTTGCGCTTGATACAGCTGGACTCGTTTAGCTTGAAGTTGTTCATCGAAGATCAAGTGTCGATGTGTGAAGGACGCTATTTTTTGGTTACCCACTGCGTGCGCAAAAATAAGTTGTCGTCGGTGCTACCCACAAACGGATTGTTAGTGCTTTGGCGCGCATGATTTCGTTGTTTAAGATCTTCCTCTCTGTAGCTGTCAGACGTCAAGGTAGTTGGCACAGCAAGCCACCCATTATCTTCCATGTGTTATTTACTCTTGGGCACGGCACCGTTCCGCAGTAAACTTAGTGTATTAGCAATCAAATTCACCCAAACTGAATAATTCAAGAGGGAAAACCTGACTGCTGGCGATGTGAAGTTTTGTTTGGAATGTCTGAATGCGTCCGTTTTTTGGATATCACAGATCGAAGCATCCGCTTTTTTGTATTTTGGATGGATGGCGTCTATTTTAGCCCCTTTTTTACACGAGTTATCCACCTTCATCACGTCTCTATAGGGGAGAAGGTTGTTAATCGTATTTGTTAGCCATTATTTCATGTGCATATTTCAGAAAATCTCCAAGTCCAGACAGGATCATACCTGAAGCTAACCACAAGGTGGTTGAAGAGGTTCTGCCATCAGACGCCCAAGCATCTTCAGCGGTGAACTGTGAGGAAGCGTTAGATCCGGAGCTTGAAGAAGCTTTTGAGCAATTGAAGGACCCACTTGTACCCGTTCGTGGTCATGCCCTTATTTCTCTTAGTCGGCTTCTGGAATCTCGGCACAAATGCACCACTGGCAAAGAGGAACGAATATTCCAGGTATGCAATTCTCTTCTGCTTTCGTTCTATTTACGTGTTCTATCTAGAAAGTGCGCTTGACTGGTTCAAATGAAATCAGAGAACACGTAGGTAAGGCCACGGGTGTATTGTGTACTTGCGGCCAAACAGGTCCGCCTTGTAACGGGTAAGCAAGCATCTGAGTCACATGTCCAGTCATCCCACAAACAGTTCTTTGATGTATTGAAAGATAGACACGCACGCGTGCGAACCATCAGACACGCATCCAATCAGCCACTACAGTCACACACCAGATCGGTGGTGGATCGACGAACGGACACTCTCCGACATCCAAGCGGCTACTGCACCTGCATAGCACAGACAATCAAATCAGGGTAACCGAATTCTTGATACTGGGTTCTCTTTCCTGGTGAGGAGTTTTAGGTGTCCTACATCTATAGTCGGCTGGGGTGTTTTACTTTCCCAGATGTGGGCCTTTTTGGTTCTGGAAAGGGGTCTTGTTGGGTGTTCAGTGAAATTACCCCTCTTAGGGTGGGTCTTTCTTGGTAGAGGCTTCGCCAGCCACAACTATGTGACGCCCCTCAATGCGATTAGCAGCTGGGAGCGAGTTTGGCACTTGCGAATTGGTGCGAACCCATCCCCTGTTAGCATCGAGTCCGGTGCATAGTTCATAAATCCTGGTCAGTGTCACCGATTTGCATTGGGTATCTTGCGTGTAGATACTCACGGGCAGCTACTCAGCTCCTGCGAAGAGTAACAAGTCGTCACTCGATGGGCCACTCAGCCGTCTATTGGGAATGAACATCGTACTTTCCCCACGAGAAGACGCCCCATAACCATACACGACACACTTTCTGGTTACAGAAATGGCTGACTTAGCCCTCAAGGTAAAACCCCACAATGGTGTTACTTTCCCGCACTAGCCTAAATTTGCCTGTCAGTGATCACGCAAAAACTATTGATATCACCAGTGATGCTGCCTAAGTATGTTAACCTCAGCAGACCCGCCTCGACTTGGTGTGAATTATATAACAGCAAGATAGGTGTTAGTATTGAAAACTCGACGGTACTGAGTTGTATATACCCTGTACTCTTAACACTATTGCTGCCCTACCGTGCCAAGCAATTATATAGGGATATATTTTTCCTTCTGCCGTTCATATTCGAGCCCGGCTAGGCAGCGTAAAATCCTACATTGATATGCTTTGGCAACCATGATACAGGCTCTTCCGGACTCACCAATAAAGTGAGGAGGAATATACGTGGGTTGGATAATTTTGCATATGAATCCAGGTACACATGATGTAAATAAGAAGGCATTGGGTTGAACTCATGGCTTCTCGCTTGCTGGATGACGGACTATTGACTGAGCTACCGCGAACACTGGGTCAAGTCACACAAACGAGCTTGGATTCCACACTGGAATGACAGTCGATGTGTTCCAACACTATTTAGTGAGCTCTGGCGAACTCGAAAATAGACTGGATGGCGATATTCGTTTGGGAGCCAAAAGGACATTGACTGGAAGTGATGTAGAAGTGACGGGGATCATTATAGGGTTGGATTAGAATACCTGTTGATACGTCTTTTTCTCTGCATTGTATATTCTTGTCTCCCGGTTCATGATAGACTGGTATGAATGGATTACGCATATGCAGCGGTACGAGATATTGCGAAAATACACCGCAGTCGAACTCGCAATTCCCACCGCTTCCCGCTGTTTGCCGTTTACAACATCCGCGGACAACAGACCTCATGTCATCCAACTGCTGAAAACGATGAAGAATGCTCATGCCCATCGCCCTTTCCCAGGGATTCTTCCATTTGGAAACTTTCCGAAGATATCTTTTCGTGGATTGGGACTGCTTTAGTGTCCTGAATAAGTTACATTTGTTCATATCTGTCTTTAACACCACCCCAATCTCAGGCCGTGGGTTGGAGGCCCATCCTGGATTCGTAATTCGAGCACCGGCACCAGTAAAGATGGAAGAGGTCGGCTCTCTGGTATTGTGTAACTTAGCTTGACCTATAAAACGTGACATTGGAAATACAAACTGTAACGTTTAGCACCCTGAAAAATTTGGTATCCGGTCTCGTGTTCGTACGTTCGCATGACCAGCACGTTCCATCTATGCTATCATTTTTACTTGCTTGTAGGTATTATTTCATCACTTATCAGATGAGGACAGCTACGTTTATTTGAATGCTATTCGTGGTCTGGCTGCGTTGGGTCACAGTTTAACTGATCGAATTCTGAGTGCACTGCTCGACCGATTCCGTCAATTATGCGTACCCGTTTCTGGAAAGGAGCCTTCTCAACAGACTTCTCAGAACAGTCGTGTGGAATTTATATTGAAGCTAGGCGAGGCTATAATGCGAATTTTACGAGACCTCGGTAAGAAATCCCCTGTGGTTCTGTTTTCCGTAAGTGCGACTATTCTGACACTGGACGTTCTAATCTGACCAACAACAATCTCTCGTTATTACGTCCTTCCGGTTTCTTATCTAAGCGACAGTCACACCCAAATTACCTTTTGACTGGAGCTAATTCCCGGTCAGATCTGACCAGGTCGGCACCGAAGTAATCTATAGTTACCTTCTACGGTGGTGTACTCTGGATATCCGGGTTGTATTTTTTGGAATTGTTGCTTGCTCGTTTCATGCAGCACGAATGAATGATGACATGGCGATCACATCACCTAGTCTACTGTCAAGCACTATTTGAAAGATGTGAGCCTTGCCTTGCCCCTGGTTCGTTCTTTTGCTCTGCAGATTCTCCTTTTAGTCTCCTCTAGCTGATACAAAAAAGCGGTACGTGCATATCAAACAGGTATTTTGGTTGCACAGTCTCTCCAGAAAACGACCGCGTTCGTGTTCATCACGTGGTGTTTCCTTTTTTCTAGTGTCATGGAAGTAAACTTGATAGGATGGTAATCAGATCCGATCTGTTCATCCTACTTGGTTCTTATCAACTCCCGGTTTACTTAAAAACTACCTCATGATTAAAACCGAATTTCTTCAATCCACTGCCTTTCAACGGGATTGTCTTGTTGAAAAAATCATTTTAGAAGTTTAGTTCAAGATCCATGCAAACGGGCTGAAGTCTAGTAGCAAGGACGTTCAGTGTGGCTTAATTGCAAAACATTAGGTCTCAAGTGTTCTCCAACCGAAAAAGAACCAGCCATCGCTAATATTACCTCCAAACGACGTACATTCTGGCCCTATTTCTATTGAATATGCTCCGTTGAGCAAACTCAAAGTGAATCATAGTCCACTTTGCCATATGTTGTCCGCATTTACTGTAATATTCATCTCCATGTTTTAACTACAACTCGCCCTCAAATCCATTCGTAGCTGAGTTTCTACCGTTCAGCTAACGCAGCCTCCTCAATTCATCAGAACACACCAATTCATTTTTCATGCATCGATGCTCAGTTGGTAATGCTCTGAACTGATTGGACTACGTTCTAACTTCAAAAGTATCGACGGCCAAGTTTCGTTAGGATGCTGTCAGTAATAATGTAGCTTTTAAAGTGTTGTTCTCAGATCTTTGGGATCCTCCAAGCAAACTGCTCCCTTTTCCGGTCCAGTTGTTATTAATGTGCAGTCAGATCCACCCAGGTATCAAAGCTTACAAGTAATTCTTATCTCTATTCTAAACATATTGGGAAACGTCTTACAAAATATCCATACTTCTTACCATGATTAACTACTTTACGCACTTTATACACTTTGACTGCCTTATAGACTTATCCTTGGTACCAAAGTAAATACAAATACAGTATACCTAACGGAACTGTCAATATGCGTATTAATGGTGCAATCTGCTGCGCTACAAACTGTATTTTGTACATTGCCGCTCAATACAGTCTACTGAGATGACGAGATGGGCGAGATAGATCAGTGGTTAGAGCGCGAATTAATTGACCAGAAGGTCCGTGTTTCCAACCCGACCTCTGCCTCTCTACTTTCCCTGTCTAGGCTTGGGCAACCTGGCAGTATCCCAGTCCTCGTGCTTCCTTCGGGTGGCATGGCAGTTAGGCACCGAAAGGGTGCTACAACTGAACGATTTTTTTACAGTCCATTGAGTCAAACTAATCATAGCCGCATAACTTCACGATATTTTAAATAGAATGATCATCATACCCGCATTAAGCCTTTCAAATAGTTCGGTACAAACTTATTATCGGATATTCCATCTTGAGACGTGAAATCTCTGTTTGCGTCGAGCAACTTCGTTGTTTCGTCATCCATGAACTGTTTTCCTCAAAGTGCCAGTGGTAAAAGTTTCCTATCATGGAGTTAAAATCTGTGATACCCTAGTGAATCTTTTTGCTGCCTCTAGGTGAGATCCCAGCAGCGTTGTTCTGTTTATATCTGGACATATTGTGGACGGGAGGGGGGTTATGGCTGAAAGGATAGCGTCAATAGTTTGGTCAGATTATAAGGGAATAGCATATCGTTGATATACTGAGGTTTATTGACCGGCGTTTTGGCCGCCACGGCTGATCTTTTTCAGGATTGGTTTCCTCAAAATTATAGAATGAAACAATGAAAGGGAACCAAACTGACATCTCCCGTAACATCAGTAGGTTAGGATTTGAAGTCAGCGGGTAAAACCAGCTGGAGTTCTTCGGCTGGTTCCTCCTTCGAATCCAGTCTCCATCTGGTCAAAATTGTGGTTTTCATTTGTACACTTTGAGCATGTGTTGGTGTTTGACTCTTTATCGCCTCGTTTAGACGATGTTGGCGTTATGCTAATGTGGTCGAGTGGATGGTTTCGGTTTATCGGCTAACGGAATGTTTTTGTCTTGTTTGTGCCTCTCCGACATCTGCTTGCTTTTTGTCCGTTTGCTGTGCTATTGAATGCTCTTCAAACTATTAAATCCTGGTATCCTTAAGGTCATGACTACAACCCAACTTGAGCTGCTCAATAATAACCTTTTCCATTTTGCCGAATCGCAGGTGTTACTTCCAGACGCAGTTGCCTTTTATACGATCCCAAAATGTATCTTAATAGTTTTTTTCTACCCAGTTGTTGAAGTGTGGTCATTCCACCTGAGAGAACACACCCGATGGATCAGTAACAGTCGTTATGTCTTTCAGCAGTTTCTTTCTAAATGGGATTCGATATAATTGGTCATCGAGAACTCTGATATGCTATTATCACAGAGTCGGTCAGGAATGGGAAAGTTGTTGGCCATGTTTGAATTGTTCCACTCTCTTGCGAGATTCTCGAAAACGACTCGAAAGAGAACGTTCGAATTGAATTGTGTCGGATGCACTTGTAGCCTCGTTTGAAAAGATCCATTTCATCTTTACTGGCCCCATCCTCTCTGGGTTACTTGTTGCTTCCGTCAGGCCTGTAATTGTCAGTCGAAAGCTGGTGGATTTGTCCTATATTATTTTAATATGGTTACTCAACAACTCATCTCTCGAATGTGGCACCACCCCAGATATGTCATTGTTACTGTTTTTGTGGTGGCATACCTAAAATCACGTAGAATGGTCCATTGACGAAGCCTAATATTACGCCATTTGTCAGCTTGCCAGTGCTCGGCTAACACTTGTGTGGGTGGACAGATATCCTTAAAAGAGGACAAATTTCCAACAAGTTCTTTGTTTGCTACCGAAATCCGAATAAAATGACATCAGATGGGACTGTTCAAGTCCGCGGCCGTAGAACAGAGTGTATGACCGACAATAAAACACTACTGAATGCAGCTCACTGTGGTAGTGCATGATTATGAAGATCCGGCAAATCTATGGATATGTGGGCTACCGTCGAAACAAACCTGTCGTAGCGCTGAAGTTGCCATTTATCTAGCCAGTAAACAGTGAGCTTGTGCTGCACTCAGTTCATAGTTGCCATGTCTGTAGACGTTCGGTGGTGAAAGCACTTCCCATAACATCAAATACTTGATTTGATCGGGCATTCCCTTTGTAACTTGTCTCAAAACTGAATAGCTCAGATTGAAGGAAGCAATTTTCTCCCGTGAAGAGCATCACTTTACCGAACAACCGCAGTTTCAGGTTCTCCACCTCAGTTTTGGTCGGTACTGCTGATAGTGTTTCAGCATTGATATCCGCCGTTCAGCTGTATTGTGGTGTTTCAGATTCACTTCTCAAACTCCTCCACTTGGAATTTTCATTTTTCCTACCGTATTTTCATTTCCTACCGTATGATCTTGTTTCAGATCGCTTGGGCCATTTTTTGCAAACCGAGTTGTTTCACTGATTGATTACGATTCTGTGCCTCCGGACCGTAGTAATGATAGATTCGTATCAAGCGACACATACTTTCAGGTCCAGTATATCCGTTGCATTAAAAGAAGAGCACTGAAATTTCCATACGGTAAATTACTTCACCCATCAGTTGGGTTATTGTCCCTGTTATTTCGCACCCATAATTTAATTGTCAATACGTCATATGGTTGCAGACATATTTATTGTCTATTTGCTAGCACGCCACACTGAATGCATTTTCTTCAGGTTCTATGGCTCCAAAGTATCGCACACAAGTCTTGCACAGTATGGCCGTAGGCAGCAGAGACACGGAGCCTCTCGTGCGTGCGGCAAGTCTGTCCAATGTGACAGAACTCTGTCGTCTCCTAAGACATGCAATGGGACCGATAGTCTATGAGGTAAGTAGAACTATTTTTTCCCCTTTAGGTAATGCCATATTGTCAGCTCCCTCGCACGCGTTGTGAACAACGCTACAGTTTCAAACTCAGGTTCATTTCCGCCGTGTTCTCCTAATAATCTAACCATGTTATGTTTGAATCGTCGTCCGGAGTTTTGCTTCCGCCGATCCGCTTAGTCTTTTTGGCACAAACTAATCCAGATGAACTTGTAATGTCATTTGAATCTAATGGGCGGTGGGTATTCCATTAATTCGTTCATCGTGGAATGCAGTCGGTCCTTCCAGAGGAAGATAATTTAGAGTCGATTACAGTCATCCGCATATAAACACCACCCTTGTGGAACGCAAAATAGTGGCATCGGTACGGAGATTATCCTTAAATGGGGTGAACATATTTCCACAGAAGGTAAGCAATATATTCCGGCGAGATCTTTTCGCATTTTGAACTGAATTAAGATAATTCGAACTGGATTATGTTTTTGGTTCGCCTCAATGATTCTTTTTGTTTTTACAAGTTGTCATATAATTGCTTTTCTCAACCACAAGCACCGTGTGCACCGTTGTGCAAATCAATCACTTCGTCAAGCCTGTATGGCTAACTGTTACGTCAGTAGAGTAGAATTATGTGCAGGGGCCTACAACTTGTCCCCCAAGCTACACTCTCAATAAATCCTATCTTCAACTAACACTAACTATGGTTCCAGGTGAAAGCAAAGCCATCGGGCTTCGAGCGGCAACTTGTCTCGTTTTTAGCAAAATAGATGGTGACAACCAACGGTAAAGACAGCTGACTACCCTTGAAAGTTATGCGTGTGGATGATCATGGTATGCCTAAATTTTTCACACATCGTTCATGGGGCTCAGCGCGGGTGTCAAGTCCCTGGATTTCAGCTGTGTCACTTATCTGCAGAGGTCTCTTTTCGCGAACTCGGTCTCCAATGTTCTTTCTTAGTTGGTCAATGTACAACTTATATCGGCAGCTGAAACTGCAGCTGACACCACCTAGCTTCACCACCTCGTCATTTCCTATCACACTGCAAAATTCTCCGTCCCCCTACTGTTATTCAACACAATACGGTGTAACTAGTGATTTCGCCCACTGAATTTGCAAAGTTCTTCTTACAAGAACTGCGTGAAAACGATGTCGCAAATAGGTGTTTGGATGTACATTCATGTCATACATGGGAATGTGAACCGTCTGGTTGTCGTAGCTGATGCCAACATATGGTAAGAGAATAGTGTGTTCCAGGTAAGCCGGTAAAAGCCATCCTGTAGAAACGATAAAAATTGCAACGTGCTTGATCGTCTCATTCGTGCATACTCTTGCCACGAGTAGCTGACAACTAGTGGTTTTGTGCAGCATGAATAGCAGCCGTATGAATGTTGCACGTAATGGTTGCCTCTGAGTTTAGGACACAAGGAAAATGGCTGATGCGTTAAAGCAGCTATTCCTATAGTGAACTAAGATTACTGAGATGTGTTATTGATGATTCGTATGTCTAATCTTAATAGAAACGCACCGACTTCATGATTGGACTGTCTTTATCCATAGCCGATCCTTTTTTGGTGTAGTCACATTTACTTCAATGGAAGAATTTCGAGGAATTTTAAAACAACCCTTATGAAGGGATGTTATATTATGGTGGGAGTTACTATATAAGGTTTGATGATGATTCAAAGCCCCCACGGTTCTCTAGGTTGCACTTGCGACTTACAACATAGAGATACTAATGTATATAGACAAAAGTGCTCCAACGTTGTGCTAATGAAGCTTGCCGGAGGAACCATTAGTGGGTAATCGGACAACATTGCATTAATCTAATTACCTACCTTTGGGAGGGCGTAAAACCTATAGTTATACATTCCTTGCGTTTTCTTCCCGTTCTCTATAGGTCTTCTACCTGATTGAAGTACACCTTACTCAGGATCATTCACCATCCGTCAGACAGGCAGCTGCCAACCTTGCCCGTGCTTTCTTCCTTGAAGAACAACTCCCCGATTGGTTAGCGCCGGATGTGATTCGAGATCTCAATCGACTGTTATCTAACAGAAGTAAAATCGAAAGGGATCCTTGTGTCCTCGAACAAATCGAAGCGGCATTGGGTCAACTGAACAAATGTACCCGATCCAGTGTGTTCTTAAAACCACTGACACCCGAAAGTCTTGTAAAAGAGATCCGCATTTCGAGACCGTTTTGAGCACGCTATTTTTACCATGTACAGTAATACATTCTTTGATTCTTTCAACTCGTTGATTTGGTACTCAATTTATTCTTGGTTCCACTAGATTCTAGTGCGTACGACTTTGACAGCTTGCTGACTTGTTTACCTTTTTCCATGTGGCACAGCTGTAGCTCAGCATTGCTACCCGACTACTGATTGACGTGAATCGTCCGTGATCCTATTCACTCCGAACAAGGGCAGAATAGTTAACACAAAACAAATGGACAGTTGATTATCAGGAAGGTTGAGCACGCTTGTAATAAGTTGAAAAGAGTGCTGTTGTCTTGTACAAAACTGTATACTTCTAATCCTGGCGTTGTAGAAACAATCAGTGAGGTCACGTGTAGGAGAAGGATCCCCAAGTCATTAATGAAACCGATAAAGTAGTCACTGTAGAAACGAATCTCTTCTCAGTGCAAGTAAATTTTCCTGTCTCCATCGGAATCTCAAGTACCTGTAGGGGTGAACGCGCGGATACAATAGGGTTCTATAGAAAACGTTGATTTTATGCTCATCAATGTGAACTGACAGCACACAGGTTTTTCTCTGTGGCATCCCTAACACATAACGCACCAGACGACGTTAAGGGAACCGGCCACAATTCGGTTGATAAGGTACTACCAATTGTCTGTCATGATACTGTGTCCCAGGCCCTGTAAATCAGGGGTGGTCCAGGACTCGTAGAACTGGATGAACATGGCCTGTCTGCCTAAGTGGAGCTAACGGCCAAGTTGTGGTTTTATACCGTATCACTTTCCGACCTGCTGTGTGCGGACATGACATAGAGTTTGTTTGGAAATGGCGTGTTATTTAAGGACTCTTTCTGTGCTTACTACCAAGCCACTGGACGAACTTCCTAATTGGCATCATCATGAATGACAATATACTGATACTAAATACGATGATTAACTGTCATAGGTATAATTGTATATGGACGAGGATCACCGAAGACTTTGCCGCACAATTTTTAGTCCACTGGAACTAGGTAGATTGATTGGAAAGCGACTGCGGAGCGCCATGGGTACCATAGATGAGTGTAACTCAAATGCCTTCTTGGAGGGCGGGAAGTGGCATCTCTCCTGGACTGTGCACTTTGAAGAATGGCGCTTTGTCCCTTACGAAATAAGCATCTACATCACCTTGTTTTCTGGTTTTGTGCCGACAACTCAGTCATTCAGTTGGTCCCAACCTGCACTTCTTGTACAAAAGCCGGGCTGTAGTAGCAGTCCCTGGAACGGGAGGGACTACAGGCCAACAGACTTGCAAAATTCAGCTGTAGGGTGTCTAACAGAATGCTTATTTCTTAGTATTCCAAACATTCCACTACACCAACAAACTTTAAAGCGAAACTGCACTAAAAGCCAAATGTAAGAACGTCTGTCAAATGGAGATAAAATTACTTTGGTCCAAGTATATATCTGGCGCTATTTATTTGCGCAAACATTTAGTGTCTACGAGATTCTAGAATTGAACAAAAGGAAAGCTGAGATGGGATACCCGTGCATAGAGACAAACAAGCACGTACCTTGTTGATCGCCAGTTTGCCACAGCTGAAGACATCCACTGCTAACATTTCCCCCACTCGCTATTCGGCCTCATGATGAATAACTAGTACAGTGAAGTTCAGATTTGGATAAAAGATCTGTGTGTCAATCCAGATGGATATATTCACGGCAAGCTCGAGCCTTGTTTGGTGCTAAAGAAACAGTATACAATGGCATATGGATAGTGTCTGTGACCCCGAATACGGACCCACCCTAAAGAGCCGACTGTTTTTCCGTCCAGTTAACTGCTATCAGATTGATGGGCAAAACGCCATCCCAAAATTTGACCAAAAAAATATGCCATTTTCGGCCGCACGCTTGTAGTAGTTGAGCACAAGTAATCACTACAGGTGTACTTCTGTCTATGAAGATTTGTGGTGGGTTTAGTGTTGGAGTGCCTGGATTTCCAAAGCCAACTTGGCTCTGATGGCACGTCCGGTACGTATTCCTGATAACGCCTACTCAGTCTAACATCTGAACCCTCCGTATCGAGGGATGTGCCCATGGCTGATGTGTATTACGGAATATCATAAGATGTAGGGTGAAGCGTGAACCCAATGGTGGTTGTCCTGTTTGTTGCTCAGGTGGCCGTTGATCTGTTTTCTAAGCTTGACAGTTATCTTGAAAACGTTGGATGGAAGAGAAACCGACAACTTACACTCCCTAGATGTTGACCTTGAGCGACATCACGATGGTACACTGAAACGATCGGAAGCCTACTTGCTCCGGGCAATACACAAACTTTAACAGCCTCGTTCCACTAAGACCGAAACGCAATCTGGCCCGCAGGCTTAATAACACAGTGAGAAAAATATGCTATCCTAACTCTCACCAACATTTTGAGAGACGAGTTCCCGGACAATTTTATTGTGAAGCAACAAAGGAACCGATGCTGTTACCACCAGAGTTGAAAGAAAACCGTTTATACTGACCTTCCGTTTAAGGACGAAGTACCGACCGACCTACCGAACAGGAGGCTTTGTATCAGTTTGAACAAAGTTTTCCCCCGAACCTGATCCACAAGTAATCGTTTGTGTTCCTTTAGTCCCAAAGATAGAGTGCCTCTCCACGCCCAAAATATGTCAGTATGCTCATTCTCTTGATCTGCAGCGGAATACACTGGACGCAAAATGAGGCAACTCGGCCAAAGAATGAGGGAACAAAAGACATCATGGCTAGCTTCTGGAACTAGGAGGACGATAACCAGCTCGGTCATACAACATCTAGCAGACGGAGCGCACAGCGTGTTGTCCAGCCAAGGTTTCCGTATTGTTTACAAGGCGCCTGCTAATCAACCTAGATCGATACGGCACAATCGCATTAGTTGGGGCCATCGCCATACGATATCGCGACCCGATCTTTTGCCGGCAAAACACCTTGGTCGCGAGTTGACCTTGCCATTATCCAGCTCACCTCCCACACACATGCATCCTGTGCTTAACACAACCACAGCACTCCCCGCACTGGCTAACTCAGGTCATCTGGTTGATGACTTAAACCTGTTGTACCTTGATAGCTAGCCAATGCCGTCTCTCACTCGGCTCCCTGTTTGATATACACTGCTCATTTGAAAAAAATCGTGTTAAATACTGCTTTCTTAGTCTTTGCAACCGTATGACTTGAGAAGACCTTGCCGAAGCATGTTGGCCAACAGATCCCTGTTACAACCATATTTGTTGATGCAGTACGGAATTGATAAGTAGGATCAAGCGTGTAAGAGTTAACCACTATTTGTCGAGGTCTTGGCAACTATGATGGCTTTCGTTATTATATGCAACGAGATTTCTTGTTAAAGTTACTCCATTTCACTTCCATTCGATTCCAACTGCGGGCGTAGAAAATCATCCTCTCAGATTGAGGTTGATAATGGAAAACCGTTTCAATATGCTACTCCCTTAAGATGTACATAGATGTCAAACAGTATTTCAAGCGCAAGTCATGGATGCAAAAAAGCCTCAATATTCCTCTAACCCAAGCATCCAAAAGCTTTCTGAAGGAACCATAAATAACTTTAAGCACCTCAACTTACTTTGTTAACTTACATCAATAACTTTGATGGAGAAGCACCCTTTGTCAAAGGAACACATACGCTGTGAGGATGCAGCAAACAATATGGAATACCATATTAGGGAATGGCTATCAATGTGTTAAATGAAGGCTTTTCACAGTTGAAGGCATGTCGACAAACGAACGAACGAGCTAAGAGTTCACAAGACAGGAGGTTCGGAAGGGGTTGGGCAGCTGACTGAACCCTAGAATCCAGGCTTGCTCTCACCAGTAGTTTGTGGGACTACGGTCAGGGTATCGTGCCATTAAAAGTTCGGACTGTCCGACACCAATCGTAGTGTGTGAACGTCTTCCAGGTGACCTTGTAGTCTCACTGACATGGAGAATTAACAGGAAAATTCGTTCAGCAACACACCTTCTATGGATTTGTTAATCATACCAGAAGTTCACTACAAAGCCCCATACCTCAGTACAGCTTTCCCGCCCGAGGAGTTGGTGTGAAAGTCTTAACCGATAATGGTCTCCTGTTTAAGAGATTTAACAGTTGAATAGAATTTCAATATCACAACGAAAAGTGCTCTTCTGAGGACCGATCCCATGAGACGGATCGCTGTTCCCCGTCACTTAATCTCCCAATAAGGTGGCGACAGCCAAACCAGACTATCGTATTGCTGCCACCATATGACCGTGTGTAGAAGGGCGCGTTTCGGTCCAAGCTCAGTGAGGTGGTTGTGTTTGAATGTGATGTTACCAAGATGAAGCATGACTGGTGGCTACGTGGACCACCATATAGGTACGACTATTATAGTGATGAGCATTTTCCGGGCTGTCGCACAACTGTGGCCGTGCAATATAGAAACCGGAAACAAAGTCCCATGTTCTCTTGATGAACCGATTACTATCTGAAACAGCTGTAGTTTGTTTATACTCTGCAGTTTCACATCACATTTTATCGTCTTCCTGTGGAGTCACATTGTCATGTGCTCCAGCGCTGAGACTGAAAAAGACACCGTTTAGAACAAGTACAATTATAACGGAATTTCATCAATACAAAGCTGCCTAACTTGTACCACTTTGGTTTCTAGAAAGAACGCAAATGAACACAGCGAACCACGGATGTAACTGCACACAACATTAAACTAGATAGAATGGAGCATTGTCAGGAACACGATATGCGTGCAATTTGAAGTGTTCCATGCACGAGTTCCAAACACGAGTAACGGTTTTAATAGTCCAGCACCACATTATTTACTAACGGTTACGTGGAAAAGTAGGACAATGTGTAGAATGATGTAGTTCCATTAATTGTTTGCGTTGTGGTGGAGTCATACGGTAAAACGAGCTCTCAAACTGGATTCTTCTGCGAAATGCGCGGCTCTCAAACATCAGACCTGAAATGACTCCCGCAAACACATTGACGTGGCCGCAGGCACTGAAGCCGACAGTCTAAACTTGAAGTAAATTTGATGAGAGCATTCACAGATCACGTCATTAGGCGCCAAGAAACTAAGCAATTGAGGTGGATCCAATTAGTCACACTGGGATTTCTGTGTGGCCTGCACACTTGCGTTGACACATTGCCTCTCGTTCGCGGATCTATTAATTTCACTATCAGTCATGCCGCTTTTGTAGAACTTTCTGGACAGTCCGGTGGGGAATACCATGGACTACATCATCGACAGAACACCAGTGTTGCACACGTATGCCGCAAAACTATAGCTGCCAAAGGACAAGATGAGTTCATTAAATTGTAACCCTCTTCCACTTCAGAGACGAGAACGATGTCGTCCGCATATTCCAGTCCCATAAGTTATACGTCAGCGTCCATTCGAACGCCAGGATTCTGAAAGCCTTCACCGTTTTCATTATCTAGTCGATCACACAACTGAACGGAAGTGGAAGTGTGGGCGTCCTTGCCGAACACCGTTTTTTGGAGGAAGGCTTTTAGAGAGCTTCTCGTACATTATCACACGGCCTCAAGTATGAGAATACAAAGAGTTTGTTGTATTCTTGGGCATTTCTTACTGAGGAATCTCAACAGAGTCAAATCATCCTGGAATCCATGGCTTGCGTAAGCCGTTGTCCTAGCACTCGATGAGAAATGAAAACGTGGCCAACGAAAACTCCAACAGACCGTGGTCCATCTTGCTACTGTCGAGTCATTATTTCATGAGACAGTACAAGGCCATGAAGGATAGGTAGAACAAAGCGTTGCGTTAACATAAGAG
>SJOL01006711.1:69513-87897 GCA_004794785.1 Opisthorchis felineus
ATAAATAGCTGGTTGCACCGCAGTAGTGTAAATATGGGCGACTTGATGTTTATCCAACGGTTGCGGTACAGGAAACATCGTCAAAAGCTATCCGATTCACAGTGACATTCCCAAACAAAATTGAACAGAGGCGAGCTGACCGACCGAGAAGGGTAACACGTTTATTCCGGCGGAAACAACTGTCCCTTTCTAAATGGATCACCAGTAGAAAAAGACTGCCGCTAACTACCTTTTGAAGTATATTTCAATGATCAAATTTTTTTCGGACAAGGACACTTTTGGTAGACCTCTTCGGGTAGTCTCTTCAGACGAGAGGCTGTATTACACTAGCTGGTGAATAGTGTTACTAGAAAACAGTACAAGTATTTGTGAAGACAAAACTGAAAATGTCATCAGCAGGTGCATGTGCAACGCGACAAACCATGTAAGATCTCAAAGGCTAAACAGAACTGCAGTGTTCACGTGCCTATTAAAACAAGCAAGTAATGGATGTAATTTCTACCATTGCAAAAAAACATGTCATCAAAAAGGACCATTTAGAGTTAGAGCGAGATGTTTATCCAAACCGTTGAAAGCGATGCAACTTCTGTGGATGGTGTCGTTCACCTTCAGGCATTACGTCACACGTCTTCTTACAACTACGCCTGAACAACTGAATGGTAATCCCGTATGCAAACGCTAATCGCATCCCCCATCCGATATAAATATTTTTACCGACAATTAAATGCATAACACTGGACGCTTGGTCTCCTAGTGTGAAGGAGTTGTTTTCTATCACCATCTGTCTAGCCAAAGTTTTTTCCACACTCGGATTCTGGACTACGAAGACGACACTGCACACACTTCCTTGCTACACATACCAGGACATATTCCATTAACCCATCCGTCTCACTAGGCTTCTCTGACTCTACCTGGTCCCATCTCATTTCAGCTCTACACTCGCCGATCTCTTATCGACGGCTTTCCTGTAGATACTTTTCAGTCAATCAGGGCGGTATGCACTGACTTACAATTCCGTTCCCACGGAACAATCGCACTTCGAATTTGCTGGTAATTAGGCTGAAGATCTGCCTGACAGTTGTCTCTGTTCCATCCAACAAGTAAAACTTTTCTATAAATTCGTGGTTCCCAACATGGGAATTTACTGAGATCCCTTCAGTTTGGAAACAGTTTTATAACGTAAAGCCAAGCGTACGGGCAAGGCTGACGGAAAATCACGCTTTAAGATATAACTCAAATAAGTCACTTGTCGGTGGTGGGCTCCTGCCATAACAGTACTGCTATAACAGAATACTTGAACTCATCTGACCTCGGTAATTAAGTCTATAGTCGAAACTCTGAATCATAGTAAACTTGGGTCTTAATGATGCTTCGGTTTGAGGATAGCCGAGAATACTGATATTGTACATCTACTTTGTGTATGACTGAACAGATACTGAATAGTATCTGACAATTTCACTAAGAAGTCGAGTTGGATCTCCCACTATCATAGAAACATACGCTTTCGGCACTATTCAAGAGGTGAACCCTCAGGAGATATTTTGAACTAACTTATATGAGGCCGAAATTTCATACACAAATCCTCTCCTAACTTGAATCGAAAAGGGACATGTTGCATGGTCCTAAGATTAGCTTAACTGGGCAAGGGACATTAAACGCAGTCCCATCATTTTAAAAACGTTCAAAAAGACACAGCATCACTGAGTTGTAGATTTTCTTTACCAGCACCTCCTTCGCTATTAATTCCGAATAGGGCCAGTTTGCTAACGGGCTGATGCGGTGTCGTATTTTGACAAGAAATGCAAAGGCAAGCTAACGAGTGAACAAGGATCAAAAGCTGAACAGGAAAAGGCGGCCGTGCTTGCATATGCGTGTCTACAGGTTAGAAATAACTGCGACGCTTTGAACCTGAGATTTGTGAGCGGAGACACACCTGTTCATTTCCAGAGGCTTAACCAACACACTATCCCTTTTCGAGTTTGCTTATTCGGTTATCCGTAAGGCGCTAAAGCCGACGGACGTACGAACCTGCATTGAGGCAGGGAAGAAAAAGTCAGAATGGTGAATGAAATTTTATACTTTGACAGGAGTGCAAATATTCCCACAGATGTTAGTGATTCAAAGGTATATTGACCATTTCGTTATTAGATATACATGCTCTTCACACATTGTGCAGCGGTAACGCATCTCTCTGTTCGTTCAGGCATTCGTACAAACAAAATGCACAAAAGCACCATAAGACATAGCGCTAAGGAAATCACATGTCTGAATGCCAGAACGCGGAGCTGATCAATCAACGTGACGAATCAACTAGTTACAAACAATATAACGAAGACCGGTACCACGCAAATGGATAAGAATCTAAAACAACGACAAATTCGATCAGACAATGAATTACTAAGGTGAAAAATTAACCACGATCGTCAAACCATTCGAGAACGGGATTGCAACGTAAAAGTTCCGGAACCACGAGCATAGTCATCCGCGTGGGCGTCCCACTCTATCTAATGCATGACTGGAAGTTCTCCAAAGTAATGTTCGATAAAGTGTGGATTGGCTTTATGGCTAACAAATTACTAAATGCTATCGTCAGTCTTTCTGCAGTTTAGAAGCTCCTATGCTCGCACGCGGAACTTAGTTCAAGGTCGCCCCACCTCACATGCCTGGGATGTCCCAACCAATCCTACAGCCTACATCTGCTTTTACCTCCCACTAACCATCACGAGATTTTTCAACCCCATGGTTGGATCGCAACCCTCGGATTCGCTCCAAAATTATGCTTCAAGGATCGTAATAAATCTTCTACGATAGCTTCCTCTTTCTATCAACAAAGATACGGTTCCAGCTATCTGGGAAGGATTCTTATTCCAAAGCATGAATCCGGCTATGCCAGCGTACCTCCATCACTCTATGAATCAAGTCACTTAAACCGAAACCAGGGAAATCGTGAAAATAACACAGGGCCAATTGACCACCAATATGTATTTAGATGCACGTGCTCGACAAGCGATCCGCTAGTACGCGTATAGCATGACTGGTCATCTTTCCTGGACGTCCATGGCGGAACCTATTCGGCAGTAAGGGGAAACGCGAGAGTTTTCAACTTCGTTTTGCAAGAGTATGTTCTCGCCGACAGCCTCATCGACAAAAATGTACTACGTGGACGTGCCACTGGCAACGGGCATTCAGCTCGCCTCAGTACTGGACAGGCCAACGACACGATCTCCTGACCTAACACGTGCAAATTAGGCTTGTTGGTCACTGCAGCGCCTAAGTGCGAACGCAAAGGCGGTTTTGTCGGATGATTCTCTCTAACGCACCGTCAAAGCACAATCCCTTGAGGATTCATTTCACTAAAAACCCTATTTTTGCGCTCCACAAATCGACTGTAGTCTGTCGTAGTCACTAAACATTTGCTGAGGAGGTCATCCCTCACCGCTCAACCTATAAATCGTCCCGGCTCTCTCCTTCACATCTGATTCACAACGGTTTGATGGAGACCACCAACATCCTGAAGATCGGATCATATGGAAATAAATGGGTACGATATATTCAGCAGAACCACATTTCGAGTGAAACGCAGCTGGAATGTGCAAGCCAAATAGGATTTTTCGTTTTATTTAGAGATCCAGTGCAAAAGCAGTACCGCCAGCGTAGTCGATGGAATTTGATATTCTTCCAGAAGAGGATATTCCGAAAGCACGGATATCGTTGGAGAGATGTTTCTGCAACGCACACATCCATAGGTGTCTAAACAACGAATACCTAACTTGATGAACTATAAGCGGACGTGGGAACAGTGACGGGAAAGGGGAAATCTTCATCGAATTCATACGAAGTCTCTTCAAAATACTTCTGTTCCGCTCACCCAATTAAGTCTGAAACCTATGCATAACAGCCGTAAAACGTGAAAATTAACTAGGAGAGGGCGTTGCATTCAAAACTGGATGACAACTAATATGTCGTTCACTGTTAGTGAGGAAATAAGCAGACATACCGCACAAACGATGGGGCAGATGAGGCCAAAGGCAAACTGTGATGACTAGGAACCCATACGCAGTACGCTTTTTGGGTAATAATACTTACTGGACCTTGAAGATTTTGACCACTGGAAACCATCCTCGGCAGACTCTGACATTTTGGCTTCGGTCACTTGATAGTAAGATAAAGGCGCATATCGGACTTCTGTGATGTCACAGCTGATAACTCGGATATGTTCGCGTTTGAGGGACGAGCGGATACGGGTGTGTGTCAGGTTGATGACCTAGTACTTGGCCTGGAGGAGCCTCACGACAAACCCCTTCGGCTATCCATCACCAAAGAGGCGTCGAACACATCAGAGTAAGAGGAAGACGTGACCACTCGTCTCTATCTCAGGAATCGTCCTTAGTATAACAACCGATAGGTTCAGTGATACAGCTGACGCGTATTCAGGACAGAGGAGTTCATAGCATATTTGTTGGCTTTCCCAAGCAACAATGTCCTTGAAGGATGACGTTGACTGGAGCAGTTGTTTGAGGATAGAAGCAGAGTATTAAAAAGTAGACAACTGGATCTTATAAGCGGTTTTAGGTAGTTGGGTCGTGGATGGTATGTCAATGCGATTCGTAGAAAGCTGACAAAGTGATGAGCGGGATGACAGGCCACAACAGGCCAGATTAACTGTTTTTCTTGTAAACTTTCCTTCGCGTTGGGTACACCAATCTGGGGACCATTTGTTGCATCGTGAAGTCGACTTGTAAACCATGAACAGCAACTGAGCACAACAGCGCAAAGGACTCATCACTATCACTGGGGGCTAATGTCCTTTGTAATCGCAAGATTGCTGAAACACGCACTACTATACATGGCAGAGAACCGAGTAACCATGCCGTTTGAGTTATTACGAGACAGGGATGCTGTTGATCAGGTGAGTCAGTAGGGTTCGTTTGAGACGGAGTGTCTTTTCCAGAGACCGATCCGACGGCAGCAGTTGGTGGCGAGCGTCTTCGAGCTCATAGGTGGTCTTGCTAAATTGTGCGACATGGGCAGAGTGATCGGAGTAGGCAGAAGAGACGCCGGCTGTTACCAGTGTTAGAGGCACGCTCCACTTCTTCATCATGTGTCCCATCGTGTCTCTTGATCTTTTTTTTTTGAACGTTGACTTTCAATTGTTAGTCATACCTGCATCGATCCATTGCATCCGTTCCCGTCTTCACAAACACTGATTCCGACAGGAAGATGAAGCAAGCCTAACAGATTCCCAGTTCGTCGATGCATTCGGAACAGAGTGATAAATTCGTAGCGGCATCACTCTGGAACCCTTATAAGTCAGTTCGAAGTGGGTGATGTGCTCACGGTCCATACAAGCGCGTTTTTTGTGCACGCCAGCGTGTGAACAGAGTTCCCTCAAGTGTTCCAATGGAGACAGCAGTAGCAAACCGACATCGACGACCGACTGCAATATTACGTGGACGATCCAATCTTCGGTAGATGTCACGTACTAAGATGTCCTAGTGCCCGAAAGTTAGGCTCACCGAATACAGATGGTCAGCGTAAGAACTTAGAGACTGTCCACCGTTACTCAAAATGACGGATGTGCAATGTTTAGAGCTTCGGATCCTGAAAAAAAAACGATTTTAACGGCCACAGACCCTTCACGGAAACGAACAGTTTCCGGTTAGTCTTTGGCAGCTTCGTTTGATGAGGGCATCAAATCCCTAGGTCCACCTTTTTAGAAATTCGCCCAAGGATTTCCCACTTGGGGCGCATTATTCGGGTTGCGTGTGTACACACACACACACACACACCAAAAAGACCAATAATTGTCTTTTCAAGCCTCCAAACGAACAAATCAATTTTGCTTACAATTTATCACGTAGATTGGAACCTTGTGTTCTCCAGTTTAGCCTTTCATTGATATCCTATTAGACTGTTCGCTCTTTTACATTCTGGTTCATTTGAATACAAATCACTGAACGTTTCAGTTGTTTTCAGTACAACTTCCTCAAGGTCGTTTATCTTCTCGAATCCGGTGAAATTGACAAGTCTGATTGATACATCATTAGAGACCACAACACTTTTTTAGGAATTCGCCCGTGGATTTCCGAGGTAGGCCACATTGTCCGGGTTGCGCGCGTATAAATATCAAAAAGAGCACACTGTCTATCTGTTCCCCACATCCGTACTGGTAAGTGATTTCAGTGGAACACCAAAGAGCTCGAAACAGGGAGGAAGTTTAGGCGCGAAGCTACCGATCGAAAGGTTTGTGATTCAAATCCAACCCTGACTTTTCTATCGCTCCTGTCTAGGCTTTGGTGACCTAGCCCTCGTGCTTCCTCATCTATGCACAGTGGCTATGCGACGAAAGTATATGACAACAGAGCGATTCTTATTGTTACATATTTTATGATACTGATGATAACGTTCTAGAGTATTGGCACTGACTAACAGCGAAACCACCATAATTTGGCATCATCATCCAAACGTACCCGATTTTTTGTTCCCAGTCGAGTTGGTTTGGTTGACAGAAGCTGGAACACGACCGCCGTGTTCTTGAACAATCCCATCTGCAGTAATTAAGTACGTAAAAACAAAAACGTGACTTACAAAAATAGGGATGTTCCATAGCCTCGCGAGCAGTCAGACGTTCTGCATGATCGTAACGTAGTAGTTTATCCAGGAAGTCAATTGCTTCTGGGCTAACCAAATGTTGATTGTCTGCATGCACAAAGCGATCCCATCGTTTCTTTGTGTGCCGTCCAAGTATATCGTTAAAACGGGGATCTAACGTGATTTCGTACTTGGCAAGATACTGGAAGAGCTCATCAGTACCCAGGACTTTAGCTATCCGGACAAGTTGGTCATAGTTGTCATGACCGTGGAAAAACGGTTCTTTTCGAAATATCATGCTTGCAAATACACAACCTAGAGACCACAGATCAAGAGAGTAGTCGTACATCTGTCGGTTGTAATGTTAACAAGTGGCCAAAAGTTGAAACTTACCTGAAAGTCAACCAGCAGTTCAGGTCCTTTAAAGTAACGAGATGCAACCCGAACGTTATACTCTTGACCCGGGTGGTAAAACTCAGCCAAACCCCAATCTATCAGACGTAGCTATAGAACAGGCAGTATTAGCTATCAAACAGTTGTAGTAGTACCTGTCGCTGGGAATGGTTAATCATGACGTTGTGCGGTTTCACGTCCCGATGCATAATGCCCATGCTGTGGCATGCGTCTAGGGCACGGAGAAGCTCGAACATGTAATACCGAATATCATAGTCCGTGAGAGTGTGGTAAAGTTCTTTGAAGTCCCTGTTGTCGACATACTCAAAAATGAGTGCAGGAGTGCGCGACTGAAAAATATTTGCCATCAATCGACAGTAGAGCGACCTACCACAGGGTCTTTCACAACAGCTTCAAGAGAAATAACGTTTGTGATTCCACGAAGATTCTCCAGGATCTTGATCTCCCGCTTTATCTTCTTCTTTTTGACTGGCTGAAAGCATGTGCGCAGTAACAACATGGTTAAAAAAATATATACTTTAAGAACTTTGATCACACATTTCCCATTTGTTGTGATATTAACACCCTCGAAAACTTCACTGTACTTCCCCCGGCCAAGCTTACGCACAATTTGGTAGTCATCTTGATCACTGTCAACTCCGTGTAAAAGTCCCCCGTGAACACACAACGTACCCCCATTTGATATCGTAAGTTTCATAGTCCCAGTATTCTCTTGGGCGATTCAGGTTCACATCCGCGTACACTCGAGCTTTACTCGAGAGGGGCATCCCTGTAAAAAGGAAAAATGTATGCATGAAGGCCATCTGTAGAGCAAAGGCGTCAGTCTAGGTTATTCGGCCTCCAAAGCTACGCACTCAAGAGTGAGTGACTTTAAAATTAGCGACCAAAAATAAGGTATAGGCATGATGCGACGTACGATGGCCTACTGCTGGTTCTTGGAAGTATCAAGATTTTAAGTAACATAATCAATTAATCCACTGTGACATACGATAGTGAATAGGCGTAAACAGTTCACAAAGGTACATAAGCAACTTAGGCGTTGCTGTACGAGGGTAGGTTGCACGTACCTAAAGGGGTCCAAAAGACACCTGATCATCAACCTTTCTTGATAACTGCAGTAAAAAACCTTACAACCTTCCTACGCAAGATATGCATCTTTAAATTAAGTTGTTTGGAAATTTATGGGCCAGCCCAACACATGTCCAGCTTGACTGATTCAAACTGAGTGACAGTGCTTCTTCATGCAGTTTAAGTCATAGTATAACAGTGGACTAAACCAAAGTAAAACATCGCCGCATCTTTCGTCAGACGACAAAACCTCTAACCGATCCTCTGCAGAAACAGGCAGGTTGGAATGCACATCAGTCCAACAGAGCGTTTTAAGCCTTGGGGTTGACTGCCACCTACACATCATAGATACGACGAGCCATTACATCAGGACCATCAGATATGCGAAGAGTGAAATGTGAAACATCAAGACTCGACCTGAGCGGCTTGAGATGCACGAGTGAAGTGGGATATCGTATGCGTGTTCGCAAGGTTTAGGCAAGAGATACCTTTCACCTAATATGAGGTAGAATACGGACATTGAAAGCTGCAACATGGATCACATATGTTGAGTTAAGTAAGGCGTTAGGTTCATTTATTTTGCTGAACGATAGTTTAGTTAAGGAACACTGATAGAAGGTAAGTGGAGTGACCGCAGTGCATCATTTGATGGGTGGGTATAGGGTGGATGAGGGCCGGTAAATGAGGAGCTGCATGGGTGAATATTTGCCGCTTGCCCAGGCTGATGAATGGTTGAGGTACCCTACTTTGAAGCTTTGACTCGCAAGACAATGCAGAATGAAGCGTATGGTTCCAATGAACTGACCGTATCCTGTGACCAAAAAATCTGACCAACAAGACAGCCGCCCGAAGCCAGTGTCTTAACAGTCCGACCCGATTGGCTGCGGGGGACTGGCCTAGCCCGAAAACGCAGGACGTCACGTATACGCCTCACTTCTAATGCTATGAACAACCATAAACGTCACAACTAAAAATATTGTCATACCACATCGGGTGTCGCAGGATGTCATGAGCCGGGACGCCTAAATTGCTGAACACAGCAGGGTGGGTAAGCGAAAACATGTTACATGTTACACCTTCACGTAGTTCCTTTCGCCATACACCACCCAAATATAAATACTCTCTCTGTGAGTCCCACAACTTGTTCGCCATGCATCACGATTAGCTGCAGCTTCTGTGCATTCGAATCCACTAACAACCGTAAAGAACTCGAACTGCTTCCAAACCCTGAAAGCCGGTCTAATTAACTGTCTCTAATGCTCTCACTAAAGCAAACAGAACAAGGGTCCTTTGTTTGTAAGCTGGTGTATGCTGTCTGCCAGAGACAAGGATCACAGATGCAAGTACAACAGATGAACTGATTGCCCCTCGCTCTCTATCCGCTACCGTTTGCGCACTCCAGGTGAAGCAGAGGCCGCTGCAGCTGGACATGCCCCGGCTGGAATAGTGCTGAGCTTCCGGGCGGAAGCGTCTCTACTTATTGGATACCCGTTGACTGTCGCCTCTGCTTCGCCCGTTTCACCATCATCACCATCTCGGAAGAGCATGATTGTTATGGTGTGAACTAACTGGCCGGAACGTTCGTGGTTCGAACCCAACTGTAGCATCTCGACTGCTCCTGTCTAGGCTTGGATAACCTGGCAGTATCTCAGTCCTCGTGCTCCCTTCGGGGTGAACGGTAGTGTTGTAACTAACTGCTATCCCCGCTCCAGTGTTTTGGTGCATTTCGACCCCATGGGCATTAGAGGCTGGAAGTGTTCCATAATCATATCAGTAACGAAGTTGGAGGAAAGGCGACAGAGGACAGCCTTGCCTTTACTTGAGGTAGTGAACTCAGGCGAGAGATTCCCGTAGAGCTTCCGCGGGAGTTGGCCTTAAAGAGAGTCAAGGATTTACGGAGGACACCTTTGCACCATAGGCATTGCCACAGTGCCTGAGGTCCACAGCGTCATGTCACGTCGGTTGCTGGAAGCAGTGTCAATGTTCCGGAGTCTATCGGAGGGTGAAAGCGTGAAAATGTTTCTAACATTTAAAGGTGAGAACCTACCTCTCCATTTTGTCCAACTTCGTGCTTGGATTGCCCTCACTGGAACCATCAGTGGCACAGACCCCCCCCCCCTCGGGGTCGAATCCATTAATCGGACACCGAAGACGACATCGTTTTATTCAAGAGTTACTCACACGGCACAAACTCTGGGCGGGTTAGCGGCTGAGGTTCGTCTGTACGAACTGCTTCACCACCTAAATATAGCGTGCCGTTGACAGACTGATCAGACCCTTCACTTGTTTTTGTTCGCGTCTGCTCCGACGGAAAAGCACCTCGCCCGGGGGTCGAAGTGGGAAACTCCTGGATGATAGCTGAGCGCGCTACCCGCAGCGCCAACTCAACTTCCCCGTAAACCCATTTTTCGCATTATCTTTATTGAATCTAACTTGACATCATGATGATTCCCCCTTTCATTTGCTTAATCCGCTCATGTATTTTTGGTATCCACTTATTTCGCCCATTTGTACCCGTTACTCACCTCGCCACAAAGACCGTCCCCTCCGACACTGGCACGTTATCATGTGTGTGAAGGTGCGCAACTGACCTATTGACTCATGCGTGTTCGTGCTCCGTTTGTTGGTCCTGTCCAGACTTAATGTCATCATTCCTGTGTGATCGCACCGCTCAGCAGAATAACGAGACTGGCCTCGTAAGTGACGACCGCAACCCACACCACCGAGCCAACATTCTGCTCGCCGTTGTTGGGTGTGCGGACCTTGAATAAAAAAATCATTCAGCTGTAGCACCCTTTCGACGCGTAACTGCCATGCCACCCGAAGGAAGCACGGGGGCTGGGACACTGCCAGGTTGCCCAGGCCTAGACAGGGGAAGTTGAGAGGCAGAGGTCGGGTTCGAACCACGGACCTTCCGATCAGTAAATTCGCGCTCTAACCATCGAGCCACCCCGCACTCTCACGTCTGATCGGCAACCATACTGCCCCAGAAGAGGACTCCGTCACCGCTGCCCTGTCCAACGATGACCACGCAAGCCAGCAGCTGCTCCAAACAATCCGTGCCTTGCCGGTAACTGTGCCGGATATCCAGCGTGAGACTTTGGCTGATCCAACACGGCAACAGGCGATCCAGTTCCTCAGGACATGTTGCCGACAAAACCCCTGGACGGGGATCTCCAACCTCTTTTTCATCGTCGGGATTCTCTGTCTCTCGACTGGCGACTGCCTCATATTCGGAGGACGTGTTGTGGTGCCACGCCCCTTACGCCTTCGGGTCCTGAAGCAGTTTCATTCGGGGCATGCTGGAGTAAACCAGATGACAGCAATCGCCCGTAGTTTCACTTCCTGGCCGCAAATGGATAGTCTGAGGAGACTATGTCAGAGACTACTCGCAATGCCAACAAGCCGCAAAAAATCCTCCACACCTGCCGTCTGCTGCCTGGCCTCGACCCGAACGACCCTGGTCCTGAGTGCATGTTGAGTACATGGCCTGCTGGAGACCTTAGTGTCGGATAACTGATCACAAATCAGCTCCAGTTGCTTCCAAGAGTTCTGCCGCAGAAATGCAATCACGCACGTCCGTTCGCCACCGTACCACCTGCAGTCAAACTGTGAGGCAGAACGTTTCGTCGATACGTTCAAGAGGGCGCTGCTCAAACCCCGAGGGGAGGGGAAATCCGTCGAAGTTCTCCAGAGGATTCTTCTGGTCTACCGAATGGTCTACACTCCGAATGACTCTGTGACACACCGGAAATCGCTTGCTAGAGCACTCATGTGTCGAAAATTGAGGACCGTCTATTCGGCTTTCTCCAGCACCGACAGCTCATTCCTCGTCCACAGTGAAAACAAAGGGGGCCGAATTTGAAGTGAGTGCACATGTTTTAGCGCAAGACTATCGGCCAAGGTAGGACCCGTGGATCCAAGGCTACGCCTTACAAAAACGCGGGAGCATAATGTATGACGTCTCTGTTGGCCAAGAGACCTGGACGCGACACAAGAATCAGTTTCGTCCACTCCATCTTCCGGAACTACCAGCGTGCCACAGCAACCTACCGATGGACATTATTCCCCACACCTCTGAACTACAGCCGATCACGCGTGACGCGATGCAGCCGGAGACGATACAGGATGAGTCAGCTTGGGGCCCAAATTTTCTCCCAAGAAGATGGACCCATCGCCGTTGACGTCAACGGCTATTTCCAATTTGACCCCAGAAAGGTCCCTTAATGACTTTTCCCTCAAGGGGAGTTCTGGATATCAGTATCCCCAAAAACTATTTACTTGAGTTATTGCTGATGTTGTTTTCTGAAAATTTGAACTTTGAATTTTCGCACCCTTTCCGCCATGTTTCACGTTATTCCAAAAGAGCTGGGCTTCTCTCCTATTGGCCAGTTGCACTCTGCGTGCTAACAAATTTATCATCCCCAAGGTCATTCGAAATCTATATAATCAACGACGCTCCTGCTGTACTTTGCTTTTGGTTGAAGCTCTCTTCCGAAGGTCCGGTCTTCTTCTCTCCGTGCTAGGAGTGGTTGGGCTCGCGTCATAGCTGGGGATTTGTGCGCTCGTTCTCAAGTCGCACATAGTCGTTGATCGCACCTGTTCAAATAGATTCAGCTTATCGATCTACTCCAGTCCCATAAGGTCAGGTTTGGGGTATGGCGTCAGGTACCATGCGGCTTCGACCCTCGAGCCATGAAATGTTATGGGGCAATCAATTTCGCCGATCAATTCCAGCTTACCCCCGGAAGCATTGAGGGCCCAATGTTCAGTCGGTTTCGCACGCGGCTTGCCAAGCCGTTTCCATGTTCATTCACTGAGCAGCGTGATGTTGGACCCCGTATCAAGCTGCAAACGAAGTGGGGTGTTTCCGATACGGTCAAAAACGTCTTTCGGCAAGCAAAATCAACGTTGAATGTCCCGTCACCGAATGGGAACGCGATTTACGGACTCCACGGTGGTGTGATGGCGATTACAGGATTTGAGATCGATATAAAGATTAAAAAATAAAAGATAATCGTTCAGCTGTAACACCTTTTCGGTGCCTAGCTGCCATGCCACCCGAAGGAAGCACGAGGGCTGGGATACTGCCAGGTTGCTCAAGCATAGACAGGGGAAGTCGAGAGGCAGAGGTCGGGTTCGAACCACGGACCTTCCGGTCAGTAAATTCGCGCTCTAGCCACTTAGCCATCTCACCCTGAGATCGATATAAATCCTCTTTGTGTCCTTGAAGACTACACCTGCGACATTTATGACGCCTGAACCGGTAATACTGAGCGAAAGGTCATTCACCGTGTTGAAGATATGCCAGCAACTTGTGATAGGTTTACTGTTTTCGAAAGGTTCTAGGACTTCCTTGGGATGTTGGGGTTGATTGAGTGGACACAGCTGGAAGTGGCAGGCGGATGACCGATCATGGCCATATCCTGTCTGACATTTACATTTACCTGCCTCGAGTTAATGAGGCCCTGCAACGTCATTTCAGCATCCTGTTCAATTCTGTGAAGCAGCCGGGTTCTGATGTCTGCCTCTTGAGACGACTGGAGACAGGATACAAAAATGAGGCACTTGAACCTGTTCTGTCACTAAGCCGAGCCTTAACACTCGCATTCGCGACTGACAACACCGGTAGACGCGATGAAGTCGTAATTATCTTTCTTGACCAGCTTGAGGCACTGGTAACGGACATTGAACAGTAACTTTTGATCACCGAATATTTGCGGGTGTTCTGACAGTTTCATCGCGGGGCAGCTTGGGGAGAACGAAGTTTGCATACCGCTCATGCTCCGGTGTGCCGAGTTTTCGCAGCAATAATCTAACGTTCCATCTATCAGCGAACTTGGAGAAATCAGTTTTGAACATGTCTTCGTACCGCTTGAGCCAGCAGTCAAAAATGCAAAAAGGGGATCAAATATGAGGCCATAGCTGCATCAGCTGAAGAAACAGAAGGCTCAGTCGTACTGGCTGCTGGTGTTTGGACATGCAGTCTCTGAGTAAGTGATTCGATGAGCTTCAGCAGTGCTTTTGCTGCTGTTGCAGTAATTCTTGGAGCTGACTAAATTCGGTGGACATCCGTTGGCTAACTGCTATTAAGGTAATGCCTCAGCTCAATTCTCGGTCTGATTCTCCCAAGCCGGCATTTTCAACAAAAGAACCACCATGGGTGTACACTGTATTAACCACCCAAACCAGAAAAAAAATACATGCACAGCCTTAAAGCTTATGAGGCGACAACATTCCGGAAATTCGGACGTTCCCAAACGCCATTGGCAACCGGCATTCGGCGGATACTGAATCATGATTGACTGTTGGGTCCACACTTTCGACCAATCAGAGCTCGCCTTGATGCGAGACAGGCGAGCAACCCGATTGTTAATATTGTCTGTCTATCATTGTAACCACTCTATGTACTCGTACTGAATCTCTGTATGTATATTTCAGCTCATCTGCGTTTGTTGTTGTTTGTTCTCGATAACTCGGACTCTTCTAACTTGTTCTTGGACGCATTCTAAACGTCACAATTCACTTGTCTAAGAATATAATGGAGGCGTGGCTACGACCTCGGTTCCTGACGCCAACCCAAACTTCACAGATGTAGCCAAACGCTGGGATCATTGGTTTGGTACCTTCGACACCTTTCTGAAAACTGTCGAATCCTCCAAACCAGAATAATTCGAAATTCTTATCCACTTTTTGGATCCGCTGCTATACGACCCCACTGCTGATTACACCGACTATGAATCCGCGATCGACAAGTTATGAAAATTATGCGTCCCCCCTAAAAACGTTACATACGCACACTACCTGCTACAGACCTACAAGCAAGAGAACGGACAAGGTATTGATCAGTTCGTACGAAAAACGAAATCATTAGCCAAAGGCTGCGAAGTTAAATCAGTATCCGCAATATCAAGATGAACGCCTGCGTGGTGCTATAACTAACGACCTGGCGTCCTCTCACTTCTAGCACAGAGCGAACTCACTCTGGACCACGCACATCAGCTTGCTAGATCCCTCAAGTTAGCTCACAAACAGTTGCAGTTGTATGTTGGTAACAAGCCTATATCCTGCTTTACGATTCCGCCCACCTCACAGAATCCCGAATGACGTGCCGATCCAATAGTACTTCCGTAAAATCCGTTCAGACATGTTATTTCTACGGTTATGATAGACATCCTCGTTGAGTGTCCCTTACGGCAGCGAAGCATCGGTGTTGAACACTGATGTCATGCTGTCGATGATGATGATGATGATGATGATGATCAGTGTCCCAACCGAGAGGCCGTTTGTAAACTTTGCGCTAAATGCAGTCACTGCCACTGCGTGTGACGTCCAAAAAATACCGCCAAGTTCCGTACAGATGGTAGAACGAAGCCCAATTTATCGTCATTATTGGCTGCAGCGGCACCTATCTGCCTGATACGTGCAATCACAACTGTCGAAGTCAACAGCATTGACCTCCGTGCTCCGGTCGTGAAACTGCATTATTTGAATACTTATCCGACATTCTGTCGTCACCATGGCGTCTACATCACTATCCTGTCGAACGACCGGTTACCCTTGTGTTTCTATGCGATACAGAGGTGACTCATACAACGAATTGAAGCTCTTTGAAATGTCAAACCTCTGCACCGACGCTCTACTCGAGCATGATTTCCTGGGTCTACACGGCACGATAAAAACTTCGCTCGCGGCCTAAGGGCAGTAAATGTTGAGTCAACATCACTTTTCGCTAACTTATCCCCAGACCGCGCCACCAAATCAAGGCATCATCCGGATGGTGAAGAGTTCATTCGCTTAATGCAAGAAGGCTCAATTGAGCCGTCAACGTCTCCCTCGAGAGCTCAAGTTTTGGTTACGAAGAATGTTAATCACAAACACCAGATAATTGTCAACTACCAGCAAACTATCAACCGGTTGACATATCTGGAAGCTTACCCTCTGCCACTCCTGGACGAAATGAGTGAGAAGATCTCGCATTACGAAGTCCACACTACATCAGAACTCTTGTCTGCCTACCATCAAGTACGATAGACCTTTTACAGCACTCGAAGCCTGCGGTGGCCTGTTTCAGTTTCGTCGCATAACCTTCAGTGTCACAAACGGCGTAGCAAGTTTTCAGCAAACTGTTAACAATATCATTAAGTCTGGAAAGCTGAAAAGCGCGTATGCCTACATAGACAATGTCAATATCTGTGGCAATACCCAAGAGGAGCACGACCTCAACCTCTAGTGGTTTTCAAAAGCTACGAAGAAGTATGGAATCACACTGAACGATAACAAGACCGTCACTGCTTCAAACGTTATCTGCCTCCTACGTTATAAGGTTTCAAAGGGTATCACAAGGCCTGACCCTGAACCCACTGTCAGTTACCTCCGCGTACTACCACGGACATGCAGCGCGCCATGGGTATTTTCACACATTACACCCATTGGATATCTTCGTTTTCCGACAAAATTAACCGGTCACCATGTTGTGTATCGACCTGGCAGGGACAGTCATGTCGCCGACACTGTCGCGCTTCTATGCGGAGCAACGAACACCTTAGAGAACTCCATAACTCACTCTGACCTCCAGAAATCCCCCGTATTTCATTTTGTACGTTGCAAGGATCTCCCCTACTCCGTAGACGATGTCAGGCGTGTTATTTCCACCTGCAACACGTGTGCCGAGCTGAAGCCAAGATTTTAGGAGTCCTCTGGTAATCTCATTAATGCAACACAATCTTTTGCACGCTTGCGTTTTGATTTTAAAGGTCCCTTACCATATAATACACGCAACCGTTACATGCTCACGATGAGTGACGAGTTTTCTAGACCCCCATTTGCATTCGCGTGTGCGGGTATAGCCTCAGCAACTGTGACTGTCTCACAAATCTCCTGTTTATTTGAAATGCCAGCCTATATCCATTCTGAAAGAGGCTCATCGTCCATGAGGTCAAAAGCATTCTCCTGGAGAAAGGTGTTGCTATGAGTGACAGATCGGCTTATAATCTAGTGTAACGGTCAGGGTGAGCGTCTCAACGATAACCTCTGGAAAACAATAGGCCTGCCATTAAAAACTCGCAATCTGCCACCAACTCATTGGGAATCGATACTTCCTGATGCTATACACAGCTTCCGGACACTGTTTTGTACGGCCACCAACCGTACTCCACAACAACAGTTGTTTCAATACACACATCGCTCAAACTTTGGAATCTCGTTACCATCTTGGCCGACCACCCCTGGTTCAGTCCTGCTGCAGCGAAGTGATTGGTTATCTAAGTCTCAACAGCCAGTAGAGGGAATCGACCTCCTAAACTGCAACCCACACTATGCACACATTGCTTATTGAGATGGAAGAGTCAGAATCACATCTCATCGCCACCTAGCCCCACCCTTTTGGATACAACTGACGACGTTCTCAATATGTCTGAATCCAATAGACAATGAACGCCAAGATATGATTGAAACAGCCGAACGTCCGCCCGATAGCTCCGAAGCATCTGAACCCTCTTTGGCACCGTTCTCCGAAGACCAACCGAGTTATCCTGAAATTCCAGAACATTGACGCGTTCATCCATACAGTTTGAGAAACAGAGAGGCCTGATACAGTAAATAATCCCCTAGCTACGTCAGTTCATACGGAGCCATTCAAAAGACGCCGGGGTGAATGTCACGATCGTAATCACTATATACTCGCAGTGAATCTCTGTGTGTACATGTCAGCTCATCCACGCTTGTTCTTAAACAAGTAAAGCGTTGCTTACTCTCTATAACTGGGACTTTATTCTAACTCGTTGTTGGATGCATTCTAAACGTCACACCGATCTGATCAATCGCGTCCGGGTTAGGCTTCTTGGACGAAGGAGCGTCTAACTGCGAGCGGTGAGGCAGTTTTAGTGCAGGATTCGGTCTAACAGCTTACCTCCAAAAATACTTCCCCTTGAGGACACGGTTTGTCCAACCGCTGCTTTGATTCAAATTGTAATCGCTCAGGGAGCAGCTATCGCTTGTAGGTCCATCCCTGAGGCAGTGATGATGCTGAGCTGATCTGGTACAGATGGTTCTACCTGCGCTCTCCACTAAAGAGGAATGCCATGGTTGTCCTGTGTTCTAAGAGAAGTGGGGCTACAATCTACTGCCTGAATTTTATTCGCTTAACGCACTTACACCTGGGATCTGACTTGAGTCGTGTGCTTGACACAGTCCCGACCTAAAGCTGCCACCTTGACGTGATGGTCAGGCTTGAGTGCTGCAATCATCCCGCGGGCTACACTGGCTGGAACGTCGTTCCACAAGGTGCAACCATGCCAGGAACGCCAAAGG
>SJOL01006711.1:92197-103470 GCA_004794785.1 Opisthorchis felineus
TGCGTATGCCAGCCGACCGACTTCCTCGAAGGGTTCTTTTCGCACAACCACGTGAAGGGTGGAAACGAGCCAGACGCGGTCAAACAATGACTTGGCAACGGAGTATAAAAGCCATTACCAGCAAACTCAGCTGCGCTGGTCATTGCCATCTTCCTGGATGGGGACACCGAAACGGGCCACATCAATGGTTACAGGCATTGTCAGACATGGCCCAGTCGCGCCCTCAATGGCGCATCCAAACTATTGCCTTCAATGCATAGCTCCCTTCCCAATCCCCCCACCTGACAGTCCACTGACAGTGCTGTATTTACGCACCAATTTACCAGCTCCCGCCTCCAATGCGCAGTTACCTACCCCACCTCCCCAAATCATCGGTGAACGAAACTGTGGCAGCTACAACCACTGTACGACAAGTACGGGGCTCTTACAGCTGACAATGATGATGATGCTTGACACAGTATCGACCCGGCAACAACCGTGGATAGCGTTCACAATATCCTCGAATCAGCACGTGACCTTCTTGTGACTGCTTTGGTATCTTTCCTGCCAGTCCCTGACTTTGCCGATGGCACTGGAACACTGTCTGACCACAGGACTGTGGATGGAAGTGTTAGTTTGAAGCTTCCACCAGACGCATTACGAACGGTGCATTTTGTGTTCACAGGGGGGGCCTTCCACATAAGTTCCAGGTTCGTTTTGAAATCAGAATGAGGTCAGAAACTGTATCAAGTTGGAGGGCAAACGTTGTACCATTGATGACGAACTTTCTGAACGTAGCTGTCACGGCCTGGGTGTTTGTGCGAGCTCCTGGAGTTGTTTCTGCAACATTCTTCTTTGTGGCTTCTTTGACGGTGCCTGCAGTATGTGCTTCCGATGGGAGCACCAAATCAGCAAGGTGTGGATAGTTTTCACAGGGGTCCGTTTGGAATTTTATCGCCCTTTTGATATCCCCAATACCTTTGGGAGTTACGTTGCATATCATGTCAGGCTGAAAATGTTCCATTATTGTAGCATCGGCTGGCATTCGGCGTTAAGTTTCCGGAGAGTCAACTCCAGGTCCTGTTCGACTCGATTCAGTAAGCAAGTCCGAATATCTGCATCTTGTGGCCATTGAATATCGGCCACCAAGATGAGACTTGAACTGATCCTCAGTCGTGGTGTAAAACTTGAAAAACTCACTTTTTTGTTGATCATACCAGCATATGTAGTGAAACCTTCAGTATCTTGAGACGCTGTAGCGAATATCAAACAAGGAACTCTATCCACCAAATACTTGGGCCAGGATTCTGATGGCATCGGCGGAGGCAAGGTCACGGGGGAGTTTGGGGATTATGAAACTTGGGAACCGAGCTGTCATTCTGTTATTCTCCAAATACGACCCGACCGTGTCGTCGTGGTCGGGCTGCAATGATCCTGCGGGGCCATACTGGCTGTGACTCAGATCCTAAAGGCTCAACCATGCCGGGAAGACCAACAGACAGCAGCCCTACGAGTGCTGGTACTGCGAGGAATAGTATTACGATGCCGTCTGTAGGTAAAGTCGTATTGTTCCCGGCGACAGGAGAGTGAAGACAGTGAGGCGTTTCCCTCAGATGACCATATTTACGTAAGCAGCGATGCTGTCTTCCTCGGAGGAAGGATGGGTTAGGAAAGGTCGGTCCTAAAAACTGACCAACGATCACCCAACGGCTGACCACGGCCGCCGGCACACTATTCAGTAAGGTTGAAACACTTAAAACCAGACTCATGCTGTTCGAAAAGCACCTGATTTTAGTAGCCACATTAGGAGTCAGACAGTTATGCCTCGCTCCCTGCTGCCTCAGGCCAGGCCAGCCTCCTGCAGATTGCTGAGTCGATGATTCCGGGAAGGGCCCCTCAAGTAAACCCTAACAAGCACTGTCTCACGGTTCAGACTTTTGAGTCAAAGACCTTACCTCACACTGCCTTTTGGGTCAAACTTTTAAGTCGAAGGATCAAGGTGGGGTACCTCAACCAAACTCCCTTCTTCGGCCTGGGCAGCCGGGAAGTACCATTCGCAATTACAGGTCTTCGTTCACTGACTCCTGCCCACGTGCCTCTCACCCGAGTCCTTTTGATTTATTTAGCTATCAATCGCCTTATCGTTGCTCTGTATCTAAGCTTCTACCCAGTAAACATAAATGAATTCATTAAATTTCAGACATCTGTTCCATATTGCTGCTTCCAACATCCGTACCATGTCAAAGTAGACTTTGGGTAGCTCTTGCTGGATAGCTCAGTGGTCAAGGCGCAAACTTACTGATCGGAAGGTCCGTGATTCGAACCCAACCTTCGCATCTCGACTGCTCCTGTCTGGGGTTTGGCAACCTGGCGGTATCTCAGCGCTCCTGCTTCCTGTGGGGGGGGGGCATCGCGGCTAGGCACCGAAAGCGTGTTACAGCTGGACGGTTACCATGATTATTTATTACTAGCTCTTGCTTAGACCTTGTTCGTTCTTTGGGCCGATGTTTCCGGAACATGCATACAAGACCCCAGTTTGGTCATAAACCTCAAACCACTCGAGAAGAGTCCAGGTTTCTTGAACTTTACTATTCGGATGTCTGGTGATCCTAGAGCAATGGCTCGTGGTATCTACCGCGTGGGAGTTGTGCTCAACCCAAGGGCTGGATGCGTCTTACTGAACTGGATTCCAGTAAACAGTTGTGCTGTTAGGTTGACCAGTTCAATCAAGATCAATGTACCTCGACTTTGTGTGCTTTTTGTGTCAGCATACGCTCCGACGGACATCAGCTCTTAGGCTGAGACACTATCGAAATTTTTCACGGTTACTCCGATAAGTGAGAAGAACAGATATTGTGGTTCTGGCAGGTGATATAAATGCCCAGGTCGGTGCACTGAGTCCTCAAGAAACCCATCTTGGCGGCCGATTCGGAATTGATGCTCATTACAAGGGGAGTCAGTTACGTCAGTTACGTCATCATTATCATCATCATCATCATCGACAGCATGACATCAGTGTTCAACACTGATGCTTCATTGCCATACAACCATGATTTATTTGAAAGCCTTTTTGTGAAGGAAAGAATAAAGGTGGGCGGGGAAGGGACTTAGTGCTAGCTTACTACAACTTCCAGGTGCTACACCTCCATTCACTCATCCAAGCAGTCCGGATAGAAACTGACAAGAACACCACTGACATCGATTAGCAACCATATCTTGGAGCGTCTCCAACCAGGCACAGTGGGGATCACGCGGTCCCCATCCTGGAAAGCGAGTCGCACTGACAGAACACAGTCATTTTGTAATCTCTTTCACACCGCTCTTCCACGTCAAACGCTGGCCACCTCCCCACTTCCACCACTCTGAACTGGGCACAGAAAACAGCACTCTCTTCGGCAAACGATGGTTGGCATGCGCAATACATGGTCTAACCAACGCAGCTTCTGGTGATGGACACATTCCTCAATGGAAGTCTCCGTTGCACAGCTGAACACTCGCTTTCTAATTGCCTCGTTGCGCATTCTCCGACACCAAACCACACGAGCTATGGTCCTGAAGACGTCTAAGTTCCGCTGCTCGAACAGGCCAAGTCTCATAGCCATAAAACGCGCATTGTAGCCTGATACACACGTCCCTTGAGATCCCACCAGAATCGCAACAGGGAAGCCGTCAAGCATCCGGGCCAGAAAAGCCAGCTTCAGATTGGACGCTCAAGCAGTCAATCAATTCAACAAAGGCTGACGGTGAGTGTTCAGGCATGTCACAGAAGCACGGCCGGTGATGGTGTATTCGCCAAACGTCGATCGGATAGCCTAGATTCAGAGTCAAAAGTGCACCTTAAATACTTCGACGCTCTTTCTAACTTTTGCACTCGCTTGTTCACCTTACAGCTGTTGTGTTTGTTGGTGATTAGTCTATTTCCGACACTAAGGAACTGGAGCGGGGACACCAGTTACTTACAACACCAGCCCACCATCGACAACGAAAGTCCAGGGTGCGATTTTATCGCTTCGGTGCAACAAAGCACCTGGTCGATGGTTTGCATCCTGCACCCTTCAAAGAAGGTGGCGGGTCCTTCGTAGCTATCCTGAGGAATTTACTCCAAAGCATGTCAAGTGGGGGAAGAATACCGAGTAATTCGACGATGGTTCCCGCATTCAACAATGGGCCCGAGAAGACCCTGCGAAAATCAGCAAGGCATCGACTTAGTGTCCATAACTTCCAAAATATTATCCAACTGAGGTTCAGCATCATCGGGAAACAGATTCACGAGAATCAAGCTGGGTTTCGCCATGTCTACCGTTGCATCGATCATATCTTCACTTTGCGACAAGTCCTGGAACAGTGCCACTCCTTCCAACGACCAACATTGATCGTTTTTCTCAACCTCATACTTAACTCCGTTGATCACCAGAAACCGTGGTGGTTTTTGATGGTGGTGTCACTGGTTAACGAATGAATGCCTTGACCAGCTGACCTCGCTCAGCTTTTGGGCGCCAGCAACCAATTCGCAACACGGGACCGGCTAGTTACAAAACCATGCTGCTCCGATACTTCCAGGGCGCTAGCCTTAACGTGTTGCTACAGAAGCCACTTAGATCATCTCTCCAATATCCTTACGATCACTGATATTGGGTCATGTATGTCTCCACTCCAAAAGAATGGCTTGATGATTGCTCCTTTCCATGCCGTCGGTACCATGTCCTCTTCCACAGATTAGTGTATCGCAGCAAGAACTGGAAGAAACTATGTNAGAACTGTCAGGCGGTAGACTATTCGCGGGTGGAACCCATCAGGTTCAGAGATTTCTGTTTGTCAACTTGGAGTAGCATCTAGGTTAATTCAGACGCAGCGCGGCTGCGCTTGTCTTCTGCCTTTCTCGCCAATCAACCTGGGATCTGCACGTAATATTGTGCATGGATAAGCCAGAGACGGCAACTGTTCCAAACTTCAATCTACTATTTGGCCCACTTCGTTCCTCAATGAAGGTAAGACCTCCACTTTGCTGAGTCCGCGGTTGATGTAAATGAAGACCAGGTGCGCTTGTATTGTCATCCGGATTAGATGGGACTAGTAGGTTTTGTTTAAACTCCTTCTGCGAATTGAAGTCACTCTGAATCTTCGTCCACCTCACATGATCCGCAGATCCTCTTTGTCTAGCAGTTGGTTCACACCTAGTGCCTAGGTCTTAGAGATAGGAACCCGCCATCCACCAAAGCCTTCTTCCACGAGCTCCATGAGATTCCACAGGTTAACGCGGAACGAATGAAACTTGTCCTTGGGTCATCCTGCATCGAGTTCTTGTGGTAAAAAACGGGTGACATCGACAGGTTCCCGGTTATTATGGAACACAGAGGTGCGGAGAACCTATGCGCCTCGACGGTGAGTGCCGTTACCATGTAGACGTTCGTGAGCTCGAGACCTGACAATTGAGACAATCCATGGACTTCACTGGAAGCTTCCTAAAGGCAAAAAATTCTACATCCAGGTGAGTCTTGGAATGCAAGTTCCCAAACTATTTTGTCCAGCAAGTTGCTGCGCACGTCGCACGCTCGGGTTGCGAACCAAGTCCCACAACCTTTCTCTAAATTTGTATCGACACTCTCATGTAAAAAGGCGAAAACAGCTGGCTTAGCTTATTGAATGTGTAAGGGCTGATCCTATAACTGTCACAGACAAGCGTACCTTCTATCCGCCCACGGCAGACCCGAGGAAACAGCCTCAGAAACGAAAGCGTCCTCCAGGGGACCTTGAATGATTTTTAAGCGAACAAACAAAACTCACAGTTCCATCGTCTCTGCAAGTTCTATTCATTTTGAATTAGCACACTAGACATAGACAGTGGTGACACACAATTATCCAGCTTCTTGAACCATTGGCTCCCCAGTAGCTAGTGCTTTTATGAAAACATCAGGTGAATACACGAGTAAAAAGGGGTCGTGAACTAGGCGTCAGGGCTTGTCATGGGCACGATACGTATAGTAGATTTATACGTGAGTGAAAAGACAACGACCCACAAACTTGCACTGCTTCTGGGTTCATATTCTTATGGTAGCCGAAAAGGGGTGAAAGTAACGGGCCTCACAATTTGTGGCTGCGGGCCGAGGGGGTTGGATTAAGTAGCGCGTAGATATGCGTATACGTGTAAAAAATAGTATCTAGGATTTGATCCAATTTTACATACGTATATGATATAGATGGAACGTGAAAATCAATGTAACAGACTAGCGGGGAGCATTCAAAAAATGGGGAAAATCGAATTGGACAACAAATTCAGCGGAAAAACTTTCAGATGAGTGGGTTCACTTGGTCGCCGGTTACGAAATGTAGAGTGACAGGGAGGAAATGGAGAAATTTGGAATGTAGGCCTCACGTTAAAACATCGAAAAAAGGGGCTTAAATTCTGAGTGAGCATAATGCGAGCAGCCGAAGGAGCAGCTTAGGCGGGTGGCCTCGCGGTATGAAATTGTGCGAAAGTGTAAAAAGGCTTCCTTGCGAGGGAAATACGAACAGATGCTTGGTATGGAGGACACACATAAGCAAAAAGCGTTATTACCGCATAACGTTCTCCTGAACACTCCCATTAACTCTCGATAGCAAAATAAACGCAAGCCCACAACGCCCAGGTAGAAGATGATTAAAGAGGAGAACTCGAAAACCTATGGATTAAAACACGGGAAAAAGGCTTTCGCCCAAGCTTCTCGGATCGGGTTTGTCCTCGTCTTAGAGCGGCTTCCGTTCACCTGAGAGGTACAAGCGAAAAAAAGGTTCAGTACTGCTCCTAAAGTAATCAGCGTGGGGCGGTAGGCCTGCCAGCGCGAGGGCTGCTACAAGAAAGCGCCTAAAAGTGCTTTGAACTGGGTACTCGATGCAGCGTGAACAACCGTCGGAGGAAGTTTAGTCCACGCACCAACTACCCGAAATGAGAAAAATCGTAGCCTGATGAAGGTGTGCGCCCTGAGCTTGAAAGCCTTCCCACAATGTCCCTGCCGTGTGTTAGTGGGTCAACGGTGAAGAACCCCTTGACCAAACCTTGTTTAAACAGGGCATAAGTGGGTATTAGGTCTCACCGGAGCTGACGATTCTCCAGAGGAAAGAGGTCAAGCACCGCGAGACGCGTTTTATAATCAACAGATTTAATGCCGGTAACGATTTTCGTAGCAGCTCTCTGAACACGCTCAATGAGGACTACATCTTTTTTGCGTCCTGAGTAGATGACTTGGTTGGCATATTCAAGAAGCGGTCTGACGCAGGCCCCATAGATAGTCTGGAAGCCCATGGGAGTAATACGGGAAGGTGCGCCGAATCATCCGACTGACTTTTGGGCCAACTTTTCATGGCGCAGCAAGAAGGACATGTTTGAAGAGAGCCAAATATTTAAACCCTTTTTGGTTTCTGTGCTCGTAATGTCTTCCGGTCCGTGCACGACAAAGACGTTCGCTGAGTCTCTTCCGAATGACATCATCATTCAGAGGAAGGTGTGACTACTGTTTTGCGGCATCGACATCCGTTTGGTGGGCGCCAGCGTTGAAAACAAGTCGCCTGTAAAAATTAGCCGTGACTTGAAAAAAATCTGGAGGGGTGTTGACGTAGGGCAGAAACATAAGTGGTCCCAAAATGGGACCTTGAGGGACGCCAATGGCGATCGGCGCCAGGGAAGAGTGGGTCAAGCCGACTTTCACTCAGAATGTTTCATCTGATAGGAAGCCTTAACACAACGTCCAACGTCCCTTGAAAACCCGTAAGACTCGAGGTGCTTTAGCAGCAGGATATTAGTTTTTCCCACGATTCGGTGCTGAAGGCACTACAAGACAGATCCTCCTGCCCTTTTAGAGCCCCAGCCGCACCTTCTCAGTTCCTCTTTCTTGAATACTGCACCCACTCATCCATCTTGCGTGACCTAAATCCCGCTATTACTGTTCAACTGTCACCATCCTCTGATGCTGTTGATGGCACTGTTACAAGAGGTTACTCGACCCAGTCTGCAGCTCTTTGTCCACTGAGACACACGGCCTGCACCACCACCCAATTGCTGTCTCCGTACCAATCACGGTACGTCCCAGCGTCTTATTCTCATACATCTTTAACTGCTCCTACATCACCCACCAATTCGAGAACTCCCGAGTCCCCTGTCCCTATTCCATTCCATACTGACCTCCCCGAGCTTACCAACTGTTACTAGCCACCCCACCCACCTCCTCTGATCCCACCAGAAATATTTCTGTCATTCTAAGCAACAACCGCTCTCTCTTACCCAAAGAGCACTACATCCAAGCTATCTCCACTATAGCTTGTCCAACCTTCATATGCATCACTGAGATGTGGCTCTCTCCTAGCATGCCTGATGTCCTTATTTCCATTCGAGGATACACTATCTTCCGTTCCGATCGTTCCCACCGCCGTGGTGGTGGTTGCCCCATATACTCCAGAACTGAAATGGAGGTCTCCCTTATTGGCGATCCACTGCTGGCGGACACTCCAGACTCTGTTTGGCTTTCTGCCTGCCCAGCTAACCCGCCGTTCATCCTCGGGTGTTAATACATGCCCCCTCCACACTCAGCTAGCTCGATTAACCAACTATCCACGCTTCTTTCCCATACCCGAACCCTACCTCACCCAAACAAATTAATCGTTGGTGAGTTCAACCTTCCTGAGATCTCCTGGTCTCAACAAAAATCCTCTTTGTGCCTTTCGCCTCTGCTTGCCCAACTTGATGTCGAAGGCTGGTCCCAGCTTTTAAGGCAACCAACACGCGGTCCCCACACCCTGGACATTGCCCTTGTCAATGGCTATCTGTGTCCTACCGCTGCAGTTGGCCCGAAGGTCCCTGACAGTGACCATCGTATTGTCACTTGCAGCTGGACAAGTACTCAACCTTCTCCCCCTCCCCCCTTAAGTTCCCTCTCCCTTTCTCCTAGCATCCTTGAAGCCTTTGCAGTCTCGTTGCGCCACAAAATCTGAGACGAGCACCTTCTTGCTCTTGACACGCAAAGCGTGGCCAGCATTTTTTACGGCAATGTACTGTCACAACTATGTCTAATTGCCCCCACAAGAGCTTCCTACGTCTCTGGCTGTCGTTCAGCCAGACGATTATCCGCTCTAGGCCACAAACTTAAGAAGTATCGTAGGCTCTTCCGCGAGTCCCATGATCTCTCACTCCTTATTCTGAGAAAATACTCATGACTGAGATTACCACGGCCAAAATAGCTCTTGAAAAGCGCAAGGAATCTACCGCCGTAGCCCATCCTCTTCAATCTAAGGTGCTGGGGCGCCTCTTCCGCAGGCGTTGCTTCTCTAATTCATCTGCAACTTCAGATATGGTGGCCGCTGGCGGGAAGCTTCTTTCCGACCCTGCTGATATTGCAGAATCCCTAAACTCTTATTCCACCAGCTGCTATGTTCCCTCTACATCGACTCTATCTACTCATTGATCCACTTCTGGTTCCTTACGGACCACATCTGTTGACGAGACAAGCCCCACCCTTGCACATTCTCAGTAACTTTGTCTGACTTAACATCCTCACTCGTCCGCCTCAGAGACTCCAGTTTCCCAGACACTGACGGTATCCCTTCGCTCATCCTAAAAGCCAATGGCCCGGACATATCCACCCTCATCTGTAATCTCTTCAGTATCTCCATTAACACTGGCACATTTCCAAGTCAGTGGAAGCACTCCACCATTGGTCCACACTATAAGTCAGGCCCACGAACTGCTCCAGCCAGCTATCGCGGCATCCACCATAACTGCTTGCTCTCCCGTACCCTTGAGCGCCTAATCAAAGTCCCCGTCTTGGATTACCTGCTCACCACCAAGACCCTTAACAATTGGCAGTATGGATTTATAACACGGCGATCAGCTAACACCTGTCCGGTTGCTTTCTTTGATTGGCCGCCTACGATGCCGGGCTGAATGTAATTCTTATCTATCTTGATAGTCGCAAGGCGTTTGAGCAAGTCCCCCACGATGCACTCCTCGACAGATTACGATCTGCAGGGATTGGTGACCCACTACTGGGATGGTTCACTTCTTACCTCACTGGGAGAACCCAGGTCAACAAGATCGGGGATCTCCCCTTATCACCTCTTCCCATCACCAGTAGAGTTATTCAGGGTAGCGTGTTTTACCCCCACTTTTCTTAATATACATTAATAATGTCACTGATTCGATCACCCATGGTTCCCCTTTTCTGTCCGCCGATGATATTAAGATAGCTAGAACATTTAAGGCCAGTGACTCTGTTTCCACTCTTGATAACATTCACTCTGAGCTGAATTCCTTATCCCTCTGGTCCTCTAACTTCTGTCTTTCTTTCGCCGTTCCATAATGCCAAGCCCTCTCACATCGGTTCCAGAATCCTCCTGGGAGGCTTATTCTTAATGAACTCTCGAGTCCTACTCTTCCCGAAGTGAGAGACTAGGTCTTAGGTGTTCCTGTGCGTTTAATTTTTCCCAACATGCTTGGTACAGAGTGGCTAAAGCCCGCAAGCTGTGCGCCTTCATTCGCCGATCCTTCTACAATAAGTCATGTTTAATTGCCAACTTTAAGCAGTTTGTAAGACCCATTATTGAATCCAGCCATAAATTCGCTTCAAAGTATTCGCAGGCATGCCGGAACGATATGGAAAACGTGCAGCGCTCGCTCACTAAGTCCTTGTTTCCGGCGTCATCCACGCTGACGTATCGTCTTCGCTGTTTGTCGCTTGGGTTGGATCCTTTATGGCTGAGGCGCATTAGGTTGTACCTAGGCTCTCTGCATCGCCTAATCTACCGACAGGCTTATATAGCTGACCGTCGTCCTGAATTTTCTTCCTGCTCTCCCTACAATATCCGCAACTCTGGATTTTTGCTCCCATTGTCGACCTGTCAAACTGTCTTAGATAAAACCGTTTCCTTTGCTTGTATTCCAAACTATGAAACAAGCTCCCCTTACATATCCGTACTATATCACCTCATGTAGGCTTTCGAAGGACTCTCAATTCTTACCTTTCCATTGAGAAAGCCGAGCATCTTTTCGCGCCACAGCTTACACTATGCACTTTCTTTGAAACAGGCCCTAAGTCCTTCTAATTTGCGCTCTCACCCCAACTGTCCCATTACTTGGTCCTAGCATGTACATCCGCCAGCTTGAACCCCTTACCGCTAACCCACAATGAAAAAACTACCCCCCCAAGTGCTCTTGTCCATAAATCACCATCTTATCTATCTCTTATGCAGACGTCCACCTCCTGGGACTACTTATGCACCTGCTCTCTGAAGCGTAGTTGTGTTGAAGAGTGTCTCGCGCCTGCCATTGT
>SJOL01006711.1:124293-153970 GCA_004794785.1 Opisthorchis felineus
CACTAAGTCCCTTCCCCGTCCACCTTTCTTCTTTCCTTCACAATAAGGCTTTCAAATAAATCATGGTTGTAAGGCAGTGAAGCATCGGTGTTGAACACTGATGTCATGCTGTCGATGATGATGATGATTCATCCGGATCTGGCAACCTCTCAGTTGCTAAACGATTTGCCCGCACCTGATCTGGCCCTGGAAAGCGAAGTGAGAAGCTACTCCAGACGAGTGCGTGGTCGGAATCCACATATGTGTTCCAGCGCCATCGGTTAATGATGGCGATGTGATGAATTGGAGTTCGTAGCTGCAACGCTGCTGGAAGACATTATGTGGCTAGAAAACTTCAGTTTTTTCGGAAGTTAGTACTGCATAAAAACGGTCTACGGTCAGCACAAGGCTGTAGCAATGGTTCGCCATTTTCCGTGCTTACCGGATCCAATCCATGTCAACCACCTAGTTGTTTCTCAGATGTACTAAGCCCACTTGTGCATTCAGATCTCCGGCAACCACAGCAATATCTGATCTTTCAGCTCGCCGCAACAGGGTATTCAGTGTGTCGTAAAACTTGTCTTTGATGCTGTGTGAGCTACAGTCGGTTGGGACATAAGCAGACACGACAGACTGGCAGCAATCCACTTCCCTCATATGAGGCTCCTTCACAGACGTTGCCAGACGAACCACACAGTGGCAACTACCAACGGGTATCCAGTCAAGGAAAGATCCTTCAGCTCGGTGACTTAGGACGATACCAACTTCTGCACATCCTGCCTCAGCAGCATGTGAATCACCAGAGGTGCGTAGTCGGAAGCAACTGGAGAGTAATGGGTATTTAGCCCAACCATTGTGCCTGTATCCTGAATTATTGTTTCCGATACACAGCACACATCATTTTGAGGCAAGTCCACTGTGAGAGGAAGAACAGCTTGTTGTCTTACTTGCCTCAAAGTGCGAACACTGAAAGCAGCCAGATAAACTGGGCGTCGAAGCTTGAAGATTGATTTCGAGATGCCCGAGGTTGTCACTCGCCGGATGACGCTCAGATATCGCTTGTAGGACAAACTTAATCATCAGTCCTAACTGATGGACCTCCAAGTAGCGAGTTATTAATGAGTTGGGGAGAGGGGGGAAGAAAAAGTATGTGAGAGAAAAGGGAGGCGTCAGCAGTAGCCTGTTTTCGCCTACCGGCCAAGTAAGGCGGGTAACCAAGTATAGCGACCCGGCTGGTGACAGCACGCGACGGCCGATGTGGCATTAGATTGTTTGTGTGTGCAATTCATGGTTGTATGTGGGCTGGTATACTGCCAGGGCGCCCACACCTAGACAGGAGGACGATTAGGGTCCTCAACGAAAGCCTTTGGCTCAAAGACCTTTCAGTTTTTGTGGTACAAGTTACCATTCTTGCTTAGTTAAGAAAGCTCGCTGACGTGATGCAGAATCTGATTCAGTAAATATTTCGCCCTGACTTGTGCTCACTTGCAATATCCCTCTATTTTACCCTGTCACGTTACCCTACACAAAAGCCTATTAAAATGTTCCATGCTTTCTCTTTTTTTCCCTATCGTCGACTTCACGCCTCATTTGGTTTCAAATAGTTTCACTAAAGGGGACAGTTTCCTACGAACATAACTGGGTTGCAGAAGTGCTTCAGCAGAGATCTGACCTACTAAGGGGCCTGTCCATTGGCTCTAGGTGGGCTAGACTCACTCAGGCACGGTGTGTATTTTAGTTTACAGTCCCCATCGTTTTCTATAATCTTTCAGCAATGCCTGTGGCTAGTAAGGCCCGGGTCTATGCCGATGTTACGGCCAATCGACCTCGGGAATATTGGGACTACGAGGCTCACCAGATCCGATGGGGGTAGGTTGTAATCACCTGCGTACATCCTAATCTCCGTCTTCCTGCAGTGATCAAGAGGATTATCAGATTGTAAAGAAGTTGGGCCGGGGTAAATACAGCGAGGTTTTCGAGGGAATCAATGTAACTACCAATGAGAAGTGCGTGATCAAAGCTTTGAAAGTGAGCTATGCCATACTTCGTCATCCAGTTTAGTTTGATAGCCGGTTAAGAAGGCTAAAATTGCTCGCGAAATTAAAATATTGGAAAACCTACGCGGGTTGACCAATATAATCATTCTGGAGGCAGTTGTCCGCGATGTCAAAGTAAGTTGCTAATTTATCCATCACACGCCTGTACAGAGTCGGACTCCTGCACTCATTTTTGAACATGTGGATAACACAGATTTCAAAGAACTGTATCAGACTTTGAGTGATCATGATATCCGCTACTATCTGTTTGAGCTACTGCGCGCACTTGATGTATGTCATAGCATGGGAATTATGCACCGTGATGTCAAGCCTCACAACATTCTGATCAATCACACCGAAAGACAGCTCCGTCTAATCGATTGGGGTCTCGCGGAGTTCTATCACCCAGGACAAGAATACAATGTCCGAGTCGCTTCACGACATTATAAAGGGCCTGAATTGTTGGTGGACTATCAGGTAGGTAACTCTTTTAACTCATTTTCTGACATTGAGCTCTCATCATTAGATGTACGATTATTCCCTAGACCTATGGTCTGTAGGATGTGTATTTGCTAGCATGATTCTAAGACGAGAGCCGTTTTTCCACGGTCACGATAACTACAATCAACTCGTGCGGATTACTAGAGTGCTCGGCACCGACGAGTTGTTCCAATATTTGAACAAATATGACATAAAGTTGGACGCGCGTTTTAGTGAGCTGATAGACCGCCACCCGCGAAAACGCTGGGACCGCTTTGTACATCCGGAAAATCAGCACTTGGTCTGCCCTGAAGCCTTGGATTTGTTGGACAAACTCCTGCGATATGACCATCAGGAGAGACTGACAGCACGTGAAGCGATGGAACATCCATATTTCAGTAAGTTATCCACTTTCTCAGATGCACATGGTTTCCTTGTTTCTAGAATCGATTGTTTTGGAACACGGTGGATCTATTCCCGCTTCTGTTCAAAGTAACCAGAACCACTCAGGAAATGATGTCAAGGCGACAGGTTAGAACGGCTGCTTCTAATAACATATCCTTGTATCTGCTCTTGCTTGGTTTGGTACACTACATACGTGAACAACTACAATCCTGGAAAACATTTGATTCTTGATTCCGTTACCCTACCAACCTCTGTTTTTGACCTGTCCATCTTTAAGCATGTGTAAAATATGGATCTTACCCACCCCTCAAGACGTTTTCCTGCGTGACACGTGTTCTACGCCTTCAACTCAACTGTCCGTCGTCTTCCTACGATTTATTGACGGACGTGACCTCCTGTCTTCATTCCTGGGCACATGCGCTCCACAGCTGCTTAGGTATTGTTACCCATAGCCAACCGCCCCCTCTCATCCCTCTATCGTGCAGTTGTCTTTCACTGGTTTCTAAAAGTGTTCAGACCTTCCTCTCTTTCTGAGTCCTTGTTTCTTGTACTATTGTCCGATACTTCTCTTCTTGTTACCCCCTCCCTTGTTCCTAGACCAACAAGCTCCTTATGTAAGCTATTTTTGTTAACATGCAACACGAACGCAATAATCGGTCTTCTGATAACTTTACAACATCTACCGCTCGTCGAATCAAGTCAGTGACACCGCTTCCAGCGTCCTACAGTGGTCATCTTTTTCAACCGAATTTTGTCTTCGACTCCGTTTATCATTGGGTCATCTGTCGAGTTGAGGTATTCTTCATAAATTTCTGAATCTCCTAGAAGCGTTATATGCTAACTGATGCATATGTGAAGGTCCACGACTCACTGTCGCAACCATGTCCAGTTGTTCCAGGTTCTCCCTTCCCTTTCCTCTAACTTCGCCGATCGTGGAAGACGATCATAGGTGGACCTCATAATTACAGATGAAGTAACCAAAATTGTCGACCAATTCACTAGCCGTATCAATCTTGAAGACGTGATAAACCTCCAGTGCTTGGCTACTGTTGCGTTCAGAGCATTGTTTGAATCTGGTGAGGACCCTGAGTGGTTTTCAGAACAAGCAACTCGCACATAGTAAACGATATTCTCTCTAGGTTTTGCTTGCTTAGCCGCATGATTCGCATGCCAGAGAATTAAGATCCTCCACATACAGTTTTCGCACAACCATGTGCAGGATGGAAACGGTATAGAGAAGATCAGGTCGTAACGTTATAGTGAATTGCGAATGCCATGACCAGAAAACTTAGCTGCGTCTGTACTTGCTATCTCCCCTGACGAAGATGCCGGTGCGGGATGGATCTATGTTTTTACTGATGCTGGGAGACTAACCTGTTCATGTCCGTTGATGCATATTCATTCAAGCACTAAAATCGTATCTTTTCTCGGTCGCCTCATCAATGACAGGCACCCATCACTGCTGTATTCGCCGCTTAACAATAACGACCAATGCCTCAGATGCGTAACTACCCACTCCCGTTTCGCACATCATCCTTGGACGATGTATTGTACTTGTATGCAGTCCACAGCAGCTGATGTTGGTGACGACTATAATCGAGAGTTGGGGAGACGGCAGCATCTCAGGTGTTGTTCTCAACCTCTTTCGGTATGAATTTTGCGTGTCTGTCGCCGACCGTCGGTCTTTTGGGAACTTGGAGCTGTTTTCTGCGTGAACGTCTATTAAAGTGTTGGTGTACACGAACAGTACGTGAGTTACTTGATTTGTCGTTCCCTCGACTCTATGGCTACAAGAGTTACCTAAATCCATTGCCGTAACAACTTTGAACCTTTGTAGCTTCTGGTGTCCAAGGATAGTTGGGAAACCGGGGTTTACTGTCATGCTCACTAATGGATATTCAACCGAGAGCGTCTTGATCGCTGAATTCACTCCATCAGGTGTGAGGTTCAGAGCTTCTTTGTCCTTCGTGAATCATGTACGTCATGTTCTGCGCGCCCTCTCCTCTGGATCTATTCCTGAATTAAAGGTTCCGGGCAACATCCTTATGGCACGCCCTTCGACTTAACTAGCTGCTAAGGGTGTGCACTGATGAAGTGCCACCCAGGCAGTGTAAACTAAGAGGATAATGTCGGTTCGTCCAGCGTATGCTTGCTGATTGCTAGTAACAAGCTGGCATCGAACGTCATTTCCTGGATTCAGATCCAGGCGCGGCTTAGGATATGCATTACTGATGTGCTCATAAGAGCGTAACTTTGGTGTGGACTAGCCAGGAGAGTTACGCCAGGTCAAGAAGGCTGCTTAACCGACCGAGATGTGAATGCAAATTGTGCATATTCCGTAACTACTTCAATCAAACCAAGGTAATTCTGGAGCTAGTTTATAGACTGAAGACAATTAGGTTCGCATTTCCAACCCCGAATTTTCAATTGGCTTTGCCTAAACTTGGGAAACTTTGTTGTAAATCATCACTTGCGTTTCTTTCGGGTTGCCTGCTGGCTGTGCACCTTACGCGTACCACGAGTGAACGGTCCGATTAGATTGTTACGCGCTTCATGACTTTTCGACACCACAGTATGGCCATGACACACTAGTTCAACATTTCATGGAACTTCAGAAGTGCGACTGATACATCTTAATATGGGTGACAAGGAACTATGACTTGTAAGGCAAGAACCCTGTGGAATCGAGGGTCATCTACCAACTGCGATGATCTTAATGGGACTCGAATGAATCCAGCGATTTTTCGGAGTATGGATTTCTTTTATAAGATATATCAAGTAAGAAAAGTGAAAAAATGGGAATTCGGAGATTACGCTTAGCCTATCGGATTGTCAATGAGTGTTTATCAGTCGAAAAGAAGTGTATTTCGGCGATCGTTCTTGACTAGTTTTCAGGTCTGTTAGGCTCTTGGTTGCCGGGATGCCTGGTAGGTATCTTCCCCAGAGAAAGAAGACACGAGACCCATAGTTTTCTGCCTGCTTTGCAGTTTCGGCAGTATGAATTTTACTGGTATCTGTAAAATTTAATCTGATTCCTTTTTGGTTTCAACGGTGGTATACTCGTACAGATAAGTTTATGGTTATGAACTGAAATTTTGCGAGCTGTGCTGGCGACCATTCTCAGTAAAGTCCGCTTCGCGGTCCTCCTGAGGCGTGGCGACCGGAAATCGAACTGAGTACTTCCTCAAGCTCTCAGCTTCTGTTTTATTGCAACGGACTCAAGTAACCTTTGCTTGTCTATACATCTCAATTCTGCCGGCACGCATTCATCCTTGAGTACAAAGAACGTTGTGTCGCACAGTGACTTCCTCTGTGTAATGGCCACATACCAACGACATTGACTTGTAAACCCCAGTGTTTGTTAGTTGGCGCCCGTAGGTCTTGTCTCATTTAGCTCTTCCGGGAATTCATATATTCACTCAGTTACGTGGTATTCTAACGTCACGTTTCGCCGTTCTACATTCACATGCAGCGTTGTGGTTGTCTTCGGCCACTAGTGCACTTTTTTACTTAAGGTCTCGGCCTGACTGTGAAATCTTTCATTCGTACGTCCTTGTTTTTTGGTTTATCCGTCCAATCTCCATTGTCACATCTGGTTTAGCTATCTGCCAATCGCATCTATTTATAGGTTTAACAGTGGTCCTATTAGGAACACCACTGGTCACTGGTTTCTGAAATGCTAGAAGACTGGTTCATATTTCAGCACAGTTTGTATTTACAACTTGACGTGGCTTATCTCCTTTTATTAAATGAGTGCACTGGGTTTCTGAAAACTAGGTCCATGTAGCATTCACATAGGTAGTTTTATCGATTCAGTGTCGGCGGACGATTTCAGTTGCACGTGACATGGGCAGTCGTACGTAAATTATGACTTGCGCTGTTTGACCGATCAATGGCAGCTTTCAATGCGTTTTTGGTTCGTGTGAGCGTAGCGGAGGGATTTCATTGGTCTACCGCTTTCAGGTACGCCTTATGGCTTGTAGTCACCCAGAGGACCGTAGAGAGCTAAATCTAAAGGTGACTTTATTCGGCAAAAAAGTTATTGTTACTGCAACTGAAAATGATAACGTGGTGCAAACATGGGTCTACCACTATGGATGGTTTTCCTTGTCGTACCTCATAATTTGTTGGGTCTATGCGTGAAACCCAGTGGCTCTGTCATACCGAAAAATGTCAGTACTAGATGCCAATGATTGTGCGTATATAGTGTTACCAGGTTAATGCTCATAGGTGAGCTGATGTGTTGACATATATACCTGGATTTTACCATTTTGTGTAATGGTAAAGCAGAAAATTGGGATGTAACGTGGTCAATGTGACGAGTGCTTCCTCTCAAATGAAATTGGTAAGGTAATGTTTTGTCGACATGCTTCTACCTTTTGCGCTACTTTCAGTGAACCCCTTGCACAAGAACTATCCTTTCTGTCCCATGCTGTTGAGAACTAGATGAGTCCACGATGCAGACTACATTTTCGCTAAATTGACCAATACAGCAGTATCGCACTTGGGTAGATGATTTTTTTTATTAATTCGATGAACTATGCTTATTAATCGATAGTGGGAATGTTTTTCCAACCCTCCAAATATATTAGCCAATTGAAGCTTTTGGCCGAACGTTCCGTCCCAACTGCTTGTACAACTGCTTATTCATCCACCGGCACTAGTAATATTTACCAAGGGGGTGCAGGCAGGCTGTTGTACTGCACGCTCCGAGTCTGGGACGTGTGGTTTCGTTCTGCACTGGACAGGTGACTGCGAGCAAACTCACGTCGGTTCGCTGATGGCCAGATGTTAACTAAGCGAACTTACATATTGTGGTCAGGTGGCCGGGCGGTAGAATTGAAATGCATTGAAATGTCATCAAAAATGGGGTCGGATTCAGAAAAGCTGAGATACCAGGTTGCTTATCATTATTAATGCTGGTCAGACCGACGTATTGAATACCAGTTTCAGGCGCTAACTTTGGGACCACTCGGCCGCCGCCTTGATCCATAGATTTGGTCCACTTGAAACTTTGTATTTTTGCACATTCGAGCGGCAACATTTAGTACGTCAGTTCGCTGTTCATTCGAGTGTCACCTGGCGAATATGGGATACGAAATGCCTTAGAAACGCTGTTCCTGGTCGGACGCCTCGATACTTGGGGCAGTGAAACTTGGATTACTGACTGCTAAACCCATCACCAAACTGAACACCTTTTCGGACCTGAACTTGAACTTTTTGAGCTTTGGAGTCATTGACTGGGATCGTACCGAATATAATTTACATAGACTTGATATAATTTGCCGTTTGCACTTACGGCAAACATCAGGCACACATCCTGAGTACGTCCAAAATCCCATCATGCGAAAGCACTGTATGGTTGCTATTAGTCCCCCTCTCACCAGGAAACACTTCCTTCTGGGCGATATTTCGTTATCCTTATGTATTTCTTGAATTGGAGTTTTGTACCTGAGCGACAACCGGTTTTATCCAACGCTCTTGGTTAGAAGCTTCTAATCTCCATGTGTTGGATAGAAGTTTGGCGTTTTGATCGTACTTTCACGGAATTGTCAGAGAAACTATCAACATTTTTAGACTAAAATGATACGTGGCAAATATGAATACAAGCTTGTCCCCAGATCTTTCAGTTTACAGATAATATCTAAGGTTCGTAGAAACACTGGGCCATTTCCATGGGCTAATTCCGATTTTTACACTAAAATGCATACGCTTTTTTCATTCAAATTTGCGTGTATGCCTATGTGGTGGTGATATTATTCATGGTGAATGGCACAATCGGTCTACGCAAGTACACGATGAAGATATACAAAATTTGGGGTAATCTGGTTGAGTGAGGAAATACATGTATAGATGCCTTCCCAAGAGAGCAGTTATGGAGTCCATTTAATGGTGAGTTTTGATGCACAGAGACCACGGTGTCGCTATTCACAGTATGTTTTTTGTTTTGCAGACTCTTGGTTCCACATGGGTTTTCTTGATTTGAATTCCCGATGGGTCTGTTAACGACTTATGGTAGGAGAAAGACAGCATCCTAATTTTCGACGCAAAAAGTTAGGAAGCCCCATCTAATACACCCAGTGAGTGATGAGCCCTCATAGTTCTAGTTGAGTGAAGGAGATTGAATGGTCTGCACCGAATGTGACTGGCCCAGGGTCATGGACTGTTGTGCCTGGGCGTGGTTCACATAGTGTGGAAGCTATATGGAAGAGAGAGAACCAACTAGAGTTCATAATGTGGCAGCAAGACTTGCAGAACCTCGTTCGAGTGCAGACAAATGTAAATTTTTGAAAGGAATTGTCATTTTCACGTTTCATCATACTTTCCACATCGACTTCAGTTCATTAAGTGCCATTACGGTGTTCGTTGAACACCCGTGAAATTCGACCGCTTGTCCATATTCTGGGTATAAAAGCTCAACAGGATTTCTACGTTGTTTTCAAAAGAAGTAACTGTCGAGGAGGTATTCTGAGATGGGGTACGATGTTTGATTCATGCTACGTGTTCACTGCCAGCCTTTATCGGCGCGTGACTGGTCAGTTTGAATTATGTTAGCAGTGTTATTTGATGCCCTATGTTGACGCTAGTTGTTTCGAAGAAAAAGTGGAGCATTTTTTCTCTCCTTTTTACGGATCAGTAGTTGCTGGATATGACTACTCTGGTCGCGATTCAGTCGCACTGGAGTGGGTTGGTCGTGTTTGTTCGCTGCACATGTAAACTACAAAGGGGGAGTGACGTTCACACATCTCCGCAAAAGCTGTAGGAACCCTAGGGTGAACCTGAAGAGCTGCATGCTAAGTTGGATTTGGAATTATCGAAGCTTACACAACTAAGCGAATACAGAGTAGTTGAAAATTCCAAAGGTGGGATAGTCTTAGTGCAAGTATGGGCAGCATGGCTGGGTTCGTGAGCGTGTGGTAGGAATTTACGTTTGGCTGGGCGAAGAGGATCTGGCCAATAGAACGCAGCTGCAGGGACAGAACAAGCGAGGCCTGATGAGAAGCTCGCCTAGTTTGTGAAGAAACAGACGCTTCGTGTCCGAGTTGAAAATGTGTTTGTACATTAATGGTCATGAAAGGGGCATGAGGCGTACAAGAATTTAAGAGATAAACAAGAAGAGCAACCCCATAGGATGGTGTCTTTTCGGAATCTGCAAACGAGAAGAATTCGGCCCCTTGGCAGTTTCATCAGTGCCAAAAAATCAACCTTCCTAGGTGCTCGCTTTTTGAGAATTATATATGACGACCAGGATAAGCTATAACATGGCAAGCCAGGACGAACGAAGTGTGGAAAAAGCGCGAATTGGGAATCCAGTGGCGAAGACAGAAAGCGTATGAAGTGACTTGGAATGGGTGAACATCGTTGTATTCGACAAACAATAGTCTGTAAGCTGTAGTCGCACATTTGGGGTGAGGCTGAACACTAGCAGCAATGATATGAAAAACAGTGCAGACGTGGTTTCCTCGAAGAAGGCATGGATAGAAGGTGCTGCGAGTGACAGTAGCTCGCCTACACGGACGACGAAAGCTCGCATCTGTAGGGGGATTTTAACTTTGATGTTCTGGGTCCGGAAGAGCGACCATGACTCAAACTTCCTACTCACTTGATCTGAAGTTTAAAAGGTTTTTTTACTGTTTGGTGGTAAGTTTTGTGTTGTAGACTGCTGACTTTTGAAACCAGTTGTAAATCCTCTTTGCAAGTGACCAAGATCTGCATACGCTGACTAACTGTTAACAATTTATTAGGTCTTCTCGCAGAATCATAATGAAATTTACTGTTAATGAAATATTTTTCTAGCACCCTCGCCTGAAAACATGTTATCAAAAAGTAGCGGATAGAATTTTGATTTACTGGGTGCAGTGATTTTCGTCCTGCCGCCGACGTCTTTGTTGATGCGGTGTACACTCAGTGTGGTACATGTAGCTCCCCCTTAGATAAACTGGCATAACGCGCATGCAGATAGGTGCTACAGAGCTTCAGTCTGCTTCCGACTATACTAAACAAGTTCTGCATGACGTCTATGACACGAGTGGTTATTACTGGGTTCCATATTGGCGTCGCACTAAAACTGAAGGTATCTCGGGTTTACAAAGTGAAACGCATCGAAACGGCCGACAGACATATGCATTTACTCTGTGTATGGCTTTTATGGATGCTGTACTTCAAAATCACGTTTTCGGAGTACCGGAGTATGCCCTGTTACAAAACCCCACGACTATTCTATTATACAAGTACCGATCCCTTAGTGTTAACCATAGAGCAGTTAGTTAAACAGGGCTAAATGGTATCTGCATTCAAAATAGGTTCTCAGGGACATTTAGTTGCTACCAAAATCGGAAGAAAACTAGAAATGATCATGATGAACTAATTATAATTACTTCAGATGGATTATGGCTGAATTATCCGGTAGACTTGATAGTTTTGTTGCAAACGTTTCGTCACCATCTCGGGTAACACCGACCGTTTACCAATCGAAAGGCTAGTATCCTCTGCCTTCTGTGCTCTTCTACTTAACTGTGGTAGATAGTCACATTTTTTCAGTTGGTCGTGTTCTGTCCCAGTCCTCTAGAAACTAGATTTGTTTGCGCCGACTTCGTACTCGTCATGTTACTAATTGGCTCGTTATAACCTACCCTTTTATTGTTTCGCTCCAAGGCGTTTTCGACTGGTACACTGGTTAAATATTCCGCCATTAAAAACAGAACTTGAATGCTGCAAGTTGGTTATTACTCAGACGATAACAAGCATTTACATTGGACCTTAGAAGTCATGAATTTTGGACTAATGCACGCTATCTAAACAGAGTAGTGGGAATGTGTTTTATTTAGCTTACGAATGTTTAAATTGGTTAACTTTTGATGAATTCTAGCAAGTGCGAGTAATCTGGTAACTTTGGTTGGCGTTTCTAAACATTTTGCACACCACATGAAACAAGTGCGAAACTGCAGTCACGTCCTAAGTACCGGTACGTACATAGATAGCGCAATAGATAATTGACACACCTTTTAAAAAGGAATTGTGATATTTTCAAAGGATCTACTTGCTTATCAGCAACCAAATTAAGGGCCGTGTTACTTTTTCGCTGTTCTTATGGATTCATTTTTATACCCCAAGAAAATCCTTTGAGACTGAATATGACATACGAAGGTCTCTTTGTTCCTCTAGTTCACTACAAAGTATGATATAAATGTGATAAATATGATATAAATATGCTTGAAAAAGCAGAGGGGTCATATGATAGCGGCGTGCAAAACTCACTGTTCTGATGATCGTTATCGTCCTTAATACGCATGTTTCTAAGTCTGTGGTTGCGCGCATGACCGTCTGTCACAGATGTTTGCACATCGGTGTTTTCCTTAGAGCAAGCATGGTTGTGGCAAATCAGCTTAGTACGTAACACCACTCGGACGTTGACGTCGGCACATAAACAGTCTACATTGTACACCATGCGTACATTTGGCAGGGAAGGCGACAGACGGAGAATAAGCTCATGGCCTGGGAGTGATGTAGAATTCTACCTGACAGCCGAATGCATCGAGATGTTGTAACGGGCTCAGTTATTAACCGGATAGTAACCGTATATTAACCGTGTTACTTTCGATTCAGTATTCTCTTGATAATTATTTGAAGAACTGTGGTATGCTCACATTTGAGTTGATGTGTTCTCAAGAAGTCCATGAAAATCCTGTATAACCTGATGCACGACGCTGTTACCGGTCGCGAGTTACTACCAGTATAAAGATGACTATGTTGCGTCAACCCAGAAAACACTCCACTAGGATTAGAGTGATAAATTTCACAGTTGTTCCAGGTTTTGCGGATCGGTTAATCGCCTTGCGCTGTTGTGACAACGTCCATACCTTTTCGAAACAGCGCACTGTTTTGGTTGTCGGGGAAGTAGTAATTTTTCGCTGCAAGTGTATTTTAGTCTTTGGGGTTGAGTGGGTGGACAGCCACCTGGAGCCTAATAAAGAATCCATCCTTGTGCGTTATGTGTATAGTTTGTCCCACACGCAGTGAAGCTTTTCTGATCTCATGTGTCATAAGCTGTTGTTTAAAACTGCTGATCAACGCAGTTTGCTTGCATTTTATGATATTACTTGTGACGTTTAATGTCAGCTGGGATACACTGACACCGAGTGGTATCTTCCATTGTGAGCACAAGCGAATTTCCACAGGATAAGGGTGCTGCAACAGTGGTCCTGCTTTGGTGTGTACCATCCAGAATAAGAGCCCCAGGACAACAGAACGGCGTAAATGAGAATAATGTGCTTAAGATTCAGTAAAACACATCTACCCACAATGTATCTGCATCTATCATCCTGGAACTAGGGGAAAAATGTCGATTCGAGAGGCTTATTACTACAGGGCAAATAGTAAAAACCGGTGTATGCTATATGACCGGTTGAATAAACCCACAGGAAAGTTTAATATGTTACATTTTAAATTATCCAGGAGTGGAACCTTCGCGTGCCGTATGGGGAATTTTGCTACTCTAGGCACTCTTATCATGCCGTTCTCCGGATAATGCATCCCAGTTTGACTGCATCGATGTAAACCAGTGGTTTCAGAGATAATGAATTCTCGTAGCATGGAACTAGCAGTCAGTTAGAGACATTAAGTGTCGTTTGGCTGTAGAATTCCGAAACAAGTTGACTGATTTACTTTGTGGTACTTTTCTTACTTACCTACATAAGGAGTTCAAACCCAGAAGGGTAGCATGCGACTTTTCGAACTCCTCAAACTCATGCTAGGGATATTCCGTATAACTACTGTTTTCAGCCAGATTTGGTGACCATGTGATTTTTGAGCAGATCCTTCTGACGGCTGGTGAAATTCAAGAGGCTAGCAAAAATGACGATGTGTGTGCAATGACCTGAACACCACTTGTATTGCCATTTGACGTAGTTGCCTAATGTCTGCTATGTTCATTCAGCACTTGACTTCAGCATGCTTGCATGAACACTCGGTGAAGACTTTGGCAACACGAAACTCGGCGCACTTATCTTCACAGACCCACAGAATGGGCACGAATCATCCGGAACTCTGACCATTTTTGTCAAAACCAAGTAGTGAGACTTTCCATTGAGTCATTTTGAGCCCCATAAGCAGATTTAGTGGGATTTACTGTGTGCTATTTGTATGAGGGATTTGTACTATGTACAACATCTGTATTCGGACCACCCTTCTGGAATCCAATCAGAAACACAATACCTGACAGAATAATTTTCAGCACTGTCCTGCAATTCAAGCAGAGTGAGCATGCGCCCAGTATTCCAAGCTGGATTACCACCTTGCTTCAATAGAGGGGCGTCCTAAATCTGAGGAGTTGGCGATTTCACATGCGTTATGCTCCGTTTGGCTGTGGCCAGCCAGATTCCTAATGAGGCAAACCTGCGCCTATTGTGTAAGCCGAACTTCAAGTGAAGCCCCTTGGTCCTGCTGACTGCCACTCCACTTACTGAGAAGACAGATGCAGAGCTGTCCAAAAACAGCGGATCAAGGAGTTGTTGCTGGGAATCACTGTCTGGTTATCATGAAAATAGCTAGATCATTCGATTGGCCTTATAATCATTTACGAGATTACGAATCTGTGAGACATTCCAGTAGTGGAAGCTATCCGAGAACGACCTTTTGCATACTTACTTTGCTGTTTGTTGTGATGTAGTGCAAAATGGTAATGTTCTGATGTATAATTGGAATATTACTCACTGGATCAGATGGCGTCTTCCCATAGATGTGGATTTAATGAGAACTCAGAAGGAAATCCAGGAGAATGCATATAAAGGCTTATTGAAGGTTAGCAAGATAAGGCGCCTGTCTATACTAACATCGAATAACAAAAGCTAGAATGCAGAGTGGTATTAAAAATGGCATTAAATCAAGTGTAAACATGCTGCCATAGATCATGAGACAAACATCTTCCTGTAGCAACGTTGCTCTTGAGAGGACTGCTTTTTATTTAGAGCATTCCCTAGTGTTAACATGTTGCAGGGGCCAGGTTTATCATATTATGCGGTCTCATAAGGAAGCGCGAATTAAGAAAATTTAATCCATTCCGTATCCACTGACACACCAACTTAGTCACCAGTTCTAGTATCTTGCGTTCGTGATATTAATGGTGCACGACTAAATAACCACTTGGAATAATGCGTACACGGATGGTAATAAGACGCCCCATTCACAAGGAAAACTGACTAATCACGGTGAACACAAAACTCGGTGTTCTGATAGCATGTGTGCTGAACGTGACAGATTTCAGATGATGTGAATGCGTTAAGGTTAGACAATATGCTTATCTAAACTGTTTCACCGCCTGGTGGATGTCGTGTCAGAGATAGGAAGGCTGGACAGAGGTTTATGTGGTTTAGGTAACAATAGGAATCTACATGAAGCTTCTCACCCATATTGAGGTTGGTCTCTGTTTGGTGGCTGCGTTTTGGAAACGGATTGGTTTCTTTCGTAAATTTTGTTGTGTTATCGCACGAAGCTGTATAACCAGACGTAGAGGTATGACTTAGGTGCGGATGGATCATGAAGACAAATAAACGACTTTGCGTAAATAGTGGGAGGATTTATACCACAGCTTCCCCCTCCAGGAAAGCACCTCTGAAGAGAGAAAGCTCGGAAAAGAAAGCAAAATTTGCCTGTCTCGATTGTTCTTGTCTTGAAAAAGATTGGGATCCTTTGAAGAGGGCAAATCTCTAACTTTCTGACCAACAAGTGGTTCTATGTTAACGTGCTGTTAATAATGCAATGTTTAACCAGATTTACTGGGGGGGGGGGTGTTAAAACTAATCACCTGTTGATGGGTAATGTCGGTAAATCGTGAATGTATACTCACCAAGAGGTTGGCCAATACTCTTTTCTATACATTCTGCTTTCAGTATTACAGGATTAAATCTGCCGTTAAAGTAGAGCTAAACTTCATACATTGTGGCTGGTGTTAATAGACATGGTTTTGGGCCTACAATGCTCCATCTGTGTTGCTCTATTAAAAGCAGGTCATATTAAGGAGGAATGTCAAGCCCAACATTCACACGGTCGCATTAGAAGTGAAGTCGTTGCATGGGGGAGGGGGGCTTCAGGGGAACAGGGTAGGCAAAAGAAACGTGTTACTGAAATTTGGGGGAGCAAAACTGTATCCGTTAGACTCTCTCTATTTGCAAGAGGAGGCCACGTTCATTGCTGAAATCATCGACAAACTGTGACCGAAGGCCGCAGTCAATCAGCAGAAGCAACCGGAAGCGCGAACTGGAAACTTTTTTCATATCGACATCCTGACTTATGTAGCCTTTACGGGCAAGTAGACACTGTGATAATCACTCACTTGCAGATCAACTTGAGGTTGACGGGAGATTCAGCTGGATTTCACGTGAATCCTTCTTTTGTAATTTTTTTTGCTGAATGTGCTACACATGGGCCACTTCCTGTTTCAGTGGAACTATATTAAACTTACCCAAGGGTGTTCCAGTACTATTCGTAGGACCGATGAAAACTCTGGGCAGGCAACCACCGGTTTTGCTTTTATTGGGATTCGTAAGAAGACCTAGTACTCAAATGGCAGTCAACCTCATTTCCAACTGGAACAATGGACTCTACGAATGCTACGATAAACATTCAGTAGCAAATTAAGTTGGTATTGATGGCGGATAGCTGGAGCTCCCATTAGTGATTTTCTCTTCCAACACCAATTTAATTTGCAACCCGCTGTCCATCGCAACATATGCACATGTTGGTGTTCAAGTAGGAAATAAGGATATTCGGCTACTAGGTCACCAAAAGGGCAAAACCGGTGGTGAACTGTCCAGAGTTTTCATCGACTTCGTGGCTAGTATTGAGATAGACATCTTAAGTAAGAAAAGCCAGAAATAGAAGAGCACTATCAGTGAGAATCTAAATTTATTTCGTGACTACAGGTGATCTGACCTCGAGAAGAGGATGAGCCATGGAGAATGGTGCGCGTCTGGCCATCCAGTGGATGTGATGTGTTATACGGACCACCGTTTCTTCATTTGACTAAGGATGGATTTTGAGAGCATGATTCACTTGTGGGACGTGCCGCACGATAACAATCGAGAATTTCGAAAACCGAAACGGCTTTTCTGTTGACAATTAGCTTTTTGATTACTGATGCATTTCGCCTGATATTCAGTGAAATTCATGAACAACGAAGATCTGTTAATCATCAAATGTTAGGTAACCAGCGTTCCTTCTTCATGAGACTGGACTTCCTGGTAACCCGTGGCCAACAGAAGGTTTCGAAATGACGAGATTATTCTGATGGCTTCCGTGGCATCACAACAAATGCGCTGTGAGCCTCTTAATACAATCAGTGGGATGCGAATGTGTGATGATTCGTCGATCTTCTTTTGCAGCCAGGCCTATTATTCATGTTGGATAGCACGTGGTGAAAATACCGTTCTCTAGGAGGCTGGTCTCGGACACTGCTCTCATTTCGATGATTTAGCATCAATCCTGTCAGTTTAATGTTGGCTAACTTGCACACAGTCGTCACGTGTGCATCTCGTCCATGTTCAACTGCACCACCGTCATGTCATCTATCACATACAAAAGACTTGAAAACGTGGCCCAGACAAAGTAAGAAGAACAAACATCAGGTGCTGACACTCGTGAGTGGTTACGCAAAATTCCAGGATCGCTAGATTCAAAAGTTGACCAAAAGATTTTTGGCATGTGAATTGATGGTAAGCTGTGCCTACTGGTTGAACTCGACAGCGATAAATCACAGGAGCCTCTCTCATATACACTATCAAGGATGCTGCTGCTGAAGTATCATCATCATCAGAAGAAGTTCATCAACTATCAGAACACAGTTGCAAAAGCCCCTCAGCAGTGCTATTGGTCAGGGAAGGCGAGGGAGATAAAACACACAAACCAGTCTGACTGGACAAGTACGGTAGCTCGGGTGCTTTTTCTGGCAGTTGATCAAATGGCTGTTGATCTGTTCGTTTGTCTGTTTGTAATTGACCTGCAGACGCTTAGCTACTCTATTCGAGGAGACACCATCTGTAGATAGTCCACCTTTTCGTATACGCTTACGCCAGAAATTCAAAACAGATAGCTAACGGACCGATCAGACTCTGCGTGAGATGACCTGTGAAAAGCCAATTACTTTATAGCTCAATCGTGCTCTTTAAGGACTACATAATCGCAAGCACAAAGTAAGGATCCACCCAGCTAACCACGCACTGATGATGTCTCATCGAGTTGCGACGAAATCTTTGCAAGTCATTTGTCAACCTCGGCGAATAGATTAACAGTCAGTCGAACATCTAAAGATAAACGCGGCCCATCAGATGCCAAAACGTTGGCCATTTTTGAATTTTCACACTGGGAATCTTCGGCACCTCAAGCAGATAATGACGAGCAGAGTAAGGACTATGTTCTTCTCTGCGTAAGTTGTCGTACAACTGGCGTGTGAAGACATTCTATATTTCCCACAGGATATGACAAGCTCTGAAACGGATAGCCTGTTTTCCTAATTCATAACAAAGATTCACAATGCTTTATAGCGTTCGCCTGGTTATGCAGGAGTTAATCTCTTAAGACGGAATAAAAAGAGGTGATAGGCCGCTGGCATGATCTATGACAGACTGAAGTCAATAATTCTAACTTTATTGGTGTACGAGGAGAGTTCCAAAATGGAAGTTGGTAATTTTCTGTAAAATTGTTGGTCAAGCCCAGATAAACGCACTTTTAAGTCTGGCACTCTTCCAGTTACTTATTCGCCAATGCTCGCATTTAAAACTTCAGTTCCATTCTTTTTGTGGTTATTTACATCGGTGACGGCGCAGCTACTTGCTCACAGATTTGGCTTGATTCTCAAAATGAGTATAACGGTTTGAAAAATGTAGGCAGATAAGTCGGTCTCATTTATTCATGAACTGTCTCAGTATTATAACGTCCCGGACAACCAAAATTTGTAGGGCAGACTGCACTGGAGGAGGAATGCATGGACTCTTCATGGAATAAAGCATTTTAAACCCTATTTTCCCCAAGTTTTCCTCCCACCTAATATGGAGAGCTTGAGCGGCAGTAGTAGTAACTGACACACTATGTTATGCTGAGCCAACTACCAACTACCAAAGTCAAGCTGCCAATGTACAGAACGGGATCTCTAGATGTATAAAGAGCAGAACGAATTCTTGCTGTCTGCCAGTGTCTTGGAGTTCCCTCTACTCGGCTGGATGGCAAAGCGATTTAGGAGATCTCAAATATACTGTAAACTGATGACAAAACATATAGTTCCCCCACGGACAACGCGAAGCTTCGCTACTACTAGAGGCGCTGTGTGTTTGGAAGCACATACTATGAGTCTGAAGAGTGAGGTATCTTCTACATACGTCTTGGATAGGCACCAAATATATGTGGGATGAGTATGGAGTAATTTCCCGGAAATGAAATTGCAGATTGCCACCAGCGTTTGGACTGGCGTCTGCTGCGTCAAATGTTCCACTGGGTGGAACTAATGATAATTGAGGTGCAGTAAAAGGAAATTACCGAAGGCTTCGTCCCATGCTATTGTCCACTAGGCTCTAGTTACCAAGAAGGACTGCTGTCTGTTCTCCGCTTTTGCAGAACATTCTTGCTCCTTTGCGTTTCCACTCTAACTCCAATATACGAACTTTAAATTTGTACCCTAAAGTGGTCCTCCTGTAGGCCTGGTTGAACTAATCTGAGTTCACTGATTTTAAGAGAATTAATTCTGCTGCCTACCCGAGCAGCAAAACGCAAAATAGGTTTCGGCGGTCCCCTTCCTGGAAGCACGCATTTTAAGAGTCAGTCTGCATGAATCGCCAGAATACTGCTCGAAAATCTTTTTCAACCAGTGTGTTCAACGCAATTCTATCGAACGCCCTAGCCCTATAACGCTTATTGGCACGTTGTATCTGCACCTTTTACGGATGCACAAGTAATCATGTTGAACCTATTGATACTTCGATGCCGTCACCACTCTGACGATGAATTTTTCTCATCCAAAAGTGACACCCCATTGAACGTTGCTGTGAAGTAACCGCGTTTCTTGACTTTCTCTTACTTTTTGAGGGCTTGAAGTCCACTAGCGCTATGGACCAAATGGCGACAGATTGATTACGAAATCATCGAGCTCATAAGCTCATCGATGCTGAGCAACCGAACCGTGGTTTTGCTTTTAAAAAAAAACGGCTGCCGTCAGATAGTCTTTTTGCCTTGCTAAACGTTGTTTCTAAACCGTTCGCCTGATGTTACTACTTGGGTCTCAGTCAAGATACGAACAGTCCGGCTCGCGCTTGTCGCGTGCACTACCGTGACTTACACGGTGTTCTCGAAAGTACTTGATTTATGAGGGCGACGGCAGCTGAGCGAGGTCAACTAACTAGTATTCGGCATCCGCTATGACGCATACCTGCCGTTGACAGATGAAATGCGTTTGACCTTGCATAGAACAATTAAAAATTTGAAGGTGGTTAGATGGCTAGAGAGGGGGCAAACTTTACGGATCGCAGAATGCTATGAATAGCAACCTGTTGAGGAAAGTGACTGATAGCAATAGAATTCGACTGAGAAGGATAGGACGCGAAAAGCTCCTTCGTGCGCTCTGATCTGCGAAAAGAAGTCGAAGATTAAGTTGTGACTACCGTTTCTTGACTAAATTATACTGAATAATATTCAGCCAATAAAAATGGCACATTGCTCAAAACAGCTCTTTAGATCCACCGGGAGCACTGAACGTTTCGGAACCCCCGTGTTATGTACGAAGCATTTATGGGCTGATGGTGGCCTAAGCAGACTTGGAGAACGATTAGTGGTCCCTTTACACGCATAAGTGTTGTCCGTTAGCATAAACTATACAGGTTGGAATATACGGTGGCGCAGTGAAGGCTCATGAGTCACAGATATATGGAAGCCACCGAGTAATGGTTGCTCCTGGCCTTTGGTGAACCCCTAGGGATTACTTACGTGCACCTGTGGGCAGGAGAATTTGCTCAGTGCTTCCTAGAAGTTGCTTCAGTGAGCCATTCAGACACATGTAATCTTCCTAAAAATTGAAACTATATCCTGCAACGTTTGAAAGCTGTGGTTCTGCTCTTTCCGCTGAGGGTAGAAACAATACGCGGCAATTTGTTACCTTGTTGCTTTTATTTTGTTAACCTTTACACATGCTTCAACAAACAGCTGATTCCTCTCTGGATTGTCCACATATTTTAACTAATAGGATTTTTCATCAAAACAGTGGTTCCTTTGGCCTTTATATAAGTTTTACGGTACTCTTAAAGTAAAACCTATTCAATGTTTACTGTATTCATACATTATATTGGAAAGCACATGAAACATTCAGAAAACATCGCGGTACATGTCTCACTTATTACAGGCTTCAAGCACTCTGCCAAAGGGGGAAATAACCTTAAACTTTTTCTAGATCTTTCGTTTGGGAAGTCTTCACTGGGGGAACCAGTCGAGATCGGGCCATGTCACACGGACTTTGTGAGTAGGGATGGTGGCGTTGTATCTTACTTGAGTGCAAGATAATCACACTGCTTCTCCTTCAGTGGTGGTCGAACCGTACATAGTTCAACTGTTAAGTGAGAGGTCAATCGTTCAAAACAGTGTGAGGATTCATAAGATGTGCACTTTTGATGAGGTCCAACCAAGGTGGATCAACCGTACAATACGCCCTACTTTTCAGCCTAGGATAACTTTACCTGGACCATGAAATTTCCGTAGAAATATGGAAATCTCGTGAAAACTGGCAATCATTCCTTTACCAGGTGTTCAGTGTTAGGAGTGCTGCATAACTTTAAGTTGGAGTGCACGTCTCGACAGAAGTGCACTGGATTTAGACACGCAAGTCCTTCACAACATCAATTGGATTGCTAGCTTCATTCGGCTAGTTCATTCTCACATAACCTCATCTGCCAACTTATTTGTGAAGACAGTATGACCGAACAAACCGTGGAACAAGATCATAGTGCGCTTCTCCACTCCGTTCACTGACTTCAGTCAGCCTGAACAACTCCGGTTGATTTACATTTATTTTCAGTCATTCAGTGTGTGACTTATACAGCACTGACAGACGACTTTAGAAAAACTGCACGCAATCTCATTCGACTGTGCTGTGTACAACGTTTGACCATGTGAAGTCCGTCGAAAGGAACCACGTGACTAGAACGACCAAGGATGTCAGAACTGCTTTAGCCATTTGGCAGTTTGTAAGGTGAAAAAGTGCGGTGATCCTTTTCCTAAGAAGTGCGATTCATGAACACCGAAATTAATTCCAACTTAGAGGCCCAAAACCATGTCAGAATATAACGCGGGTAGGTTATCTTATTACTGTGTGCTTTGTGTGAATGTTTGCAACATATGGGACCAATTAATGAATAGGTCGTTAACGGTGCGGTGGTGCAAGGTTACTTAAGTTTTTCTTCGTCGTTTGATCTGTTGCTGCAGTTCTAGAAGACGGTTTTCCCTGGCATAAGCCCTTTTTGAGTTGACCTTTGATCCATAGGTGATAACGTCTCCTGTTTTGCATAGATACATAAAGTTAATTTTTTTGGCGGACGACAAACCTCTCTGTAAGGCATTGTTCGGTCAGCACAATCCAGTATCAGTCCACAGGATGAGCACATGTGAGTTGCATTTAACAGCAATCAATCATTGTTCATTGAATCGTTTTGGACGAGTAAAACACTATCCATTGCGATTTCTCTAACAAGTGGAATGAGAACAAAGCGGTCGATTCTACTGCCAAACACGTGTACGGTTTCCTCTTTGTTCACGCTCAAATGTCACGATTTTTAGGCAGCACAAACATTGCAGCACCGCCAATACAGAGGATTCACATGGCAAACAGTTCATAGGGGGAACTTCCCATCAATTTGTTCCTTCTGTAGACCTTTTCAATGAGGATGATGTGGCCATTACACAAAAGAGGCTGGGATTTACAGAACTTTTACAAACGTTGTCTTGACAGAGCTTCGTAGGAAGAATGCATTTTATCATTCAAAATGAAGTGGTTCTCACCAGGTGTCATACACCTGACACTGAAATGTAGCCGATGCAGATAGCAACTGTGTCCAGAGACGAACCACAACCATTAGGATATAACATATTTATTGTTTATATTACTCTTGAGCTGTACTGCTTTACTAGACTCTGTTGGAATGTCAGTTGATTGCTATGTTTTGTAATCAATGGGCAAATTACTTATGGAGAATTCTGAGTAACAAAACAAAACCGACTCACAAAGCGGGCCTGAAAACTTTCACATTGTAGTCACACGTACAGTAGTGCAACTGACGAAAACAAGAATTACATCACCAAAATGATACTCTTGATAACACAATAGGAGTGAGCCGGTTTCCACTTGTTGTGTTTCCTTGGACCTTTGATTGATTCAGCTGTCACCTCAGTTAGAAGAATTACAATTATTCCGAATTTTCAACAGAGATCTTATCTGGCCAGTGAAGCCAATCAATGCTGTACAGTTCTCAGGTTTTCAGCATAGATTAGCTTCACTGACGGGATGAGATCTCCATTGAAAATTAGGAAATCCCCTCACACTACCATCAATCATGAGATATCAACTGATTCGCTTAGACTATATTACTCAGCAAAAGAAAAAAGTTGGAAAATGCTTGGAACCGACTGAGAGTTCATCTTTTCTGGAAATGTCAGGTGAACACTGGAATGACCTCGAAAATGAGTAACATAGTGCTACAGTAATATGAATATCTTCTGCATCAACTAACTACTTCAGTGGAGGTTTTTTGCTACCTTGACAGGCCAAATAACCTGCACATTTGAATCACAGGCTCTGAAGCCTTACGAAAAACGGTAATTATATGCTTCAGTTACTGCTTCTAACCCAGGTCACTACGCTCCTTCTCGTCTTGCTGCATGACCGCATTACCGCAAAAGTCCATGTCGCATCTGTGAACCAGACCAATAGGGATATAAGCGAGATGTAGCTACCTTCATTACGGAGCGTGAAAACATCATTACTTGAATCACTATGAAATTGGTCAAATATTGTTCAACCATTAGCCGGTCATTAAGGGTACGAGCAATAAATCTATTAGAGATGCTGTCTATGGCCAATTTTCAGTGAACGGGAGATTGAAAAAGACTTCTTGGAGGTACAGGACCTTGAAAAGGCAACGGAAAGGAATTCAGACTCTAACACTTCAACTCAGCGGCGCAACAAGGTAGAGTATTTCGACGTCCGAGATAAGCGTCAGCAACACAAATGGGAACAGTATACGTTATGCCGTACGTACTATGTGTCTCGGCACAGTTAGCCTAGAGTGGAATGTTTTAGTCAGGCCGCGCCATGTGAAGGCACACAGTTGCTTGGTTTGGAACGATTGTTTGAATCATAAGCCGGATACGATTCGGTTCGATTCAAAATATCCGGAAAGAAATCAGGGGAATACCAAAATATGGCAAACGGCCATATATATTTTCAACTGTACGTAGAATCGTGTAACTCTATTCCATTTCATTGGAAACACCATTTTTTCGTGTGCTGCATATGTTTTTCCGTGGATACCTTTTGTACATCCTTTTTGACGAATAGCATTCACGAGCAATTTAACCGATTTGAGGAAGGAGCGGTTGGATACCGAAAATTCTCGCGACTATTACCTTTACTGGAGACTGGCCTATGAAATCATTTGCCTAGAATTTGCACACTATTGGACTAAAGCGCACGTTCTCGCTGAGCAAGAATGGCACAAGTGCGGCTGCACGTTTAGCACCTAACTACATTCTTTCCTTTGTTTCTTCGATGTTTTAGGTGAAGGGTGGCATTGATAACAACTCGACACTTGGAGATGCATCAAAACTCTCAGTCAACAACTGTGTTTGCTACACGTCTCGGAAAAGCCAATTCATTTTATTCTTATCTTGATCTTACATTTGGCGTTTAGCCTTAATGGGATGAGGCTACTGTATTCACGAACGTTTGCTATCTGAACAACGTTAATGTCACACTACAGGTATTTTGGTAATTATGTTAGCCGATGTTGTCGGTTCCGGGGAACTCGATTCACTGCGTGTTTCCTCCCAATTAGGCGATGAAATCCTCAACTTCTAGAAACTGATCGCCTTTTGAAACAAATCAGCCGGTTCAGATACCTTTGTAAGTGTAATGTTTTGGTAAGGAAGAAATAAACCTAGTTGCCTTGGTGTTTAAGCTTAAACGATAGATAACATCGGGTAAGTCCTGCACTGTTCCGCCTCAGCGTGGTGCTGTCGCCCTGCCCCAAGACTTTTCGGTAACATTTTCTGCTGAGTAGGAGCACTTTTGTCCACCTCAAATCCGAAGACGACAAGGACCACAATGTCTTTAGGGTAGCACTTCATAATAGCACGCTTCGGACAAACCTTGTCGTGGAAATCATGTGGCGATATGTCATAATCTTTCTGAGGCAGGGGTTGAGCTACGAGAGACAAACAAGCACGATTGTTTACTCCCGTCGAGCCTGAACTACTTGTGACGGGCTCCCACTGGTAACCTATTATTTGTGAAGTCTAACATCTACTATGAGGTAAATAAAATCGGTTAGCAAACAAATTGCGGATACCTAACGATTCCTCGGAGCTTAGAACAGCGTCAGTTCGGAGAACCAAATGCTACACATAATAGCTGCTTGGAGTGATAAGCATTTTGGTGTAAGTGCTCAGTACTAATAAGCATACAATTTTGTACGTTCACATCTTAAGTAGGCAATAGTATGCATTTCTGCACCAGTTGTATACAAGATGGATTACCATGCAAGCTGTACACTGTACTCGAAATTCCGTGATTAACGCCAACCTAAATGACCAAAAGATAGTCTCTCAATATCAAAACCTCGTCCACTGAGGTACAGTCACTTGATCAAGAACATAGTTAGCACCCGTTCCATTACATCTAACAAACGAATAGCACGCATATAGAGAATTAGCAAGTCAAACAAAAAGAGCGCCTGAATTCGTTCATGATATCGGATGCGATTCTCTTCACAACAGTGTCGTTTAAAACTCAGCCTATCGTGATCTGAATTACCCATCGATTCACCTTCAAAGTGACGGTGGTTTTTCTTTTTTTTCTTTTCTGGGTGCCGTAATGATATGAAAAAAACGTTCAACATGCGCATGGTATATTTTTTTGTCTAGAATCCTAATCTGAATACACGGGATGCTCTGATGAGACTAACTAAAAATCATTTACACATCAAATCAATGCTCGGGTACAGTAAACACAACGTGAGATATGTAAACGAAACATATGGGCCAGAATTTTGCTTTTTTTTGGATATAGTCGGTCAGCCACTCTATCCGCCGTAAACCAAGTACCAAGGACATTGGTTCCATCTGCTACAGTTTCGGTCATCGAAAAATTGGAAAGCGCGGGAGCGGACCACGAGCTGGAGGCGATAGTACTATTAATTAGTTTGGGAAAACGGGCAGCTACACACCGAAAGACATAGCTTTGATTCACGAGGACCAATTACTGCCGTGTCTGCCACAGTCGTTAACAATTATTGATTTGAGTCCAGGGGTCCTTATTGACAAAGGCCGCGGTTATCGGCACGAACGGGTTTACTGGTTAGTGCTTTCATACTTCGTTGCCAGACCTTAGAATGTCAACCTCCCGGTCACTTTCATTCAGTACAGGGTTGGGCGAACTAAGCTCTGCAAGGAAGATGGTTCTCTAAAATGCGCAGTACATACCCTAATCAGCGTAACTTATGAATCATGAGTAACTACTCCATCGTGGGGGAGTTCCTTTTTCCCAAAACTATCTGGCATACCTCAGCTCTGTTAATCCTATGTCCCTACCAGATTCTGCTAATACTTCTATGACACCAATGGTCAAACACTGACAGTTTTCCTATGTCTGCTGCACGTAAGGGTCACGTTTATGATCCATAAAGTAGTATGAATCGCACCGACGCAGACCTCGAGACTTCTCGCACCGTATATCGTGTTCAGTACTGCCTGTACTGCACTTCCATATTCCTGTCCACTTCAAATTACTTCACAGAAGCACCACAACACCAAATGCCTAGTTTGAAACGTATGGACAATCAGTGCCCACTTCTAAATGCCAATGCAATGCAGTCGCACACCATTTTGTGATTCTACCAGCCAACCAGTCACTGCTTTGGTAGGACATCGCTGACTGGATGACTACGTCACGGTTAGGAATCTCTCAGGGTTCAAGCTCAGTTTCATTGAGTCAAAGGAGAAATGTATCTGATGTGAACGTCGCAAGTTCAGATGACGAGGATTCGATGAAAAGACGGCAAAATCATTGCTGTACTTAAGTCGAAAAGTAGCAGAACAACGCACCAATAGTGTTGACATATTTATCCGGGACTTCTGTGTTCCAAAATGAACAGAGAACAAGGTGGAGCTACCCGAGATAAACTGGATAAATTATAGCAAGTTGAGGTCGTGCACACAATAAGGTCTGGATGAACTGATTGGTAGGCGTCCGCCATGAACTGAGATTCAAAATTACCAGGACTGTAGTGGCCTATAGCAAATCTGAGGAACGAGTGTGGAGTAACCTCAGCCTGCGACTGGAAACAGAACTAGAGGTATTCTCTTGTACGACTTTGGAACACCGATCATTTACCTGCGAAGGCTACGATACCACGACAGCTTTACATGCACTGTTTAGAGCATATATTTAGTGTTCACTGAAATAATCGAATGCGGGGCACGGAGGTCCACCAACAGGCACATTGTGATGAAACGGAAACCACGATCACATTCACCAATCAGTGATGGTTGGAAATTGTTTACTGAATGAACGGGGGCATAATTCCAAAGCGACTTGTATATAATCAACAGAATACGAATAAACCAGTTTGGTGGGCAAAATCTTCTATATGTGGATATTTTGGTCGAAAGTCAGAGCTGTAAATGTGGGTTTTGTGAAGCGGGAGGCAAAAGTGTAGAATAGGGTGGCATGGATGGAAACGATGGGAACCGACGTTTGTTAATCCAACTTCGAACAAGAGAACAGAAGTTTGCAAGATGCATGGATGTCAGCGGAGTTGTTGGACCTAGGGGCCGAGTAATCTGGATATGCACCAACAGCGGTTGTTTTGGTGCTGGGCGCATTGGACCCATCGGCCACCAGCGGATACAGTAATGCGTCGGCGAAGCATAGGCAGATGAGTTAAGTTTGCCAGGTCTGTCTTAGATTTCTAAGGGTACCAGACAAGTGAAGCCAGCGACGGTGCTAGAAGTCACTATTTACGACCATCAGCGTGCGGACCAAAACCAATCAAAATGCCCACAATGAGGTCACAGGTAACTTTCATTGATTATCATTGTGTGGACGAGATCAAGTCGAATCATAGTTAACTACAGAACTCAATGAAGAAGATTTCTGGTTTCGGTTAATTAGTACTACAGATCTCCAGTCTACCCGAAGCCAACACCATTGATTTCAATCTCCAGACCGTAGCGCCTTGTGTCTGGAGATTTCCACTCTAATGTCCTGAATAATGCGAAATACTAAGTTCACGATGGTGTCTAAAATGACTTTCTGTGACCGTCGTTGTAGTGACCGAGTTGAATAATGGCTAAACGTAGCTAGCCATAGGTGTCGATAAAATATCTCGTGAATGGCGTTGCATAAGTTGTGAGAACCACCCAACTGGTGCCTACCTAGTTAAGCCCACCCTACCGAAGAGGACGTATGCGGTTGGTATATTGCCTCTTTTTCATCACTATCTCACATCTATATTGTACACTTCGTGATGCACTGTAAGGTATTGTTTCAAACCGTGATTTGAAGTCTTCTGTTTCATTCTATTTATGCATTTCATGCACCCACCTGAAAATCTCCGCGCTAACAATATAGACATTCCGAGGTGTTAAGTCTACAATGAGGCTACGGGTGTAAGGAGGAATGTCCTTCGTCGCGGAGTCCTTTATTAGCCAACACCAACTAAACAGTCATAAACTATTGGACAGGAAAATAAACGTCTCATATGCACCTTGTTTTTAAACACTGAACATCCTTACAGGTTTCCTTGAACTTTCGTGGATATTCATTGACTATCACGCAATTGTAAACGGATGCTTCAAAACAGCTGCACCAGTCCCGTAATAAACCTCACCTTCCATTAGACGTGAGGTGGAGTTACGAGAAATCCACGTACTACTCGCATGTCTCGTCAGTAGTGTCCGCCGTTACACGGGTAGCTGCCTTTGACCATCGTGATACAGGTCAGACCGGACAATGACTAACACTAGATAGCTACTCGTGTGTATCTAAGATGTGTGGAAGATGAGCAGTGTAGGTCATCAGATAATCCTTTGCATGTACTGTTTGGCTTAAAGATTCAGTCGTACTCACTTGAGTTGACAGTTGCAGGTCACCAGCTGGACATGCTAATGGCTTTAGACCTTGCCCCCTTGTTCACCCCCAAATTCACACCCGGGTACATAACTTTCAAGTGGATACACATGCGGCTCAGTGTAAACCTTATATGACGTCACCCATTGTGCGCCGGGATCCACTGGCTTCTTATAGTTCGACAGGCCAACCTGAAAGCGGATGACAGTCCGTTATTATGTTGTCTGTGAGGTCCAAACACTCCAAATACATCGTTATTCTCTTCAAAGTAGCTTAAAAGCGAGCAGTAATAGGCCATATCAAATAACCAGATTGCGAAAATGCCTTGCTTTTCCCCAACAGATTGAGAAATCAATAATGGTTCCATGAACAAAGGAACCCAAGTGTCCGATGCATCAAGCTGACGTCA
>SJOL01006711.1:167791-182420 GCA_004794785.1 Opisthorchis felineus
ATTGTTGTGCGTTTTTAATTGGGTGTTGCGATCCATTGATGAAATACTTGACCCTTCTCCACAGCTCCTTTGCAAGGTTGTAGTTTGGTGTGCCTGGAAGTGACACAATTAGCCGTAGTGGTGTGATCTCCTTGTGTACTTTCAGAAGTCCGTAGAAGCGTGGGGTATTGGATTTCTTGGCTCTCATTCGCCAATATTCTTCGGTTGTGATATTTTGGAGGTCCTTCAGTCGCTTCAGGCTTTTGTTGATTTTGTAAAACAGTATCCTTCTAAACCGTTTTTCTTTAATACCGTGTTCCAGAAAGTGACTGGAATCACCGAGGAAGTGTGGCATCTGAATTTTGCCACTTTCGGTACCCGTACGGATTCTATTTCCGGAATATTTCCTGAGGCTTTATGGTCCGAATACATAGGTTGGTTTACGTTTTGGAGATCGTAAGTTCTGGCTTCTTATATTCATCACATATTCACAGTGAGTGATTATACCCTTCCATCAAATCGAGTTGTGTCTAAGTGTCGACAATCTGTTGTTAATTCTGCGTGAATAGAGTAGCTTTTCGTTTCGGTGCCCGCATGGTCAAATACTCACTGGACATGTAATCTCGAAGTTATAATCATGTCTACAGGAAGTAAAAAACTAGTCGGATTCGACTAATCTACACACTGGTTGGAGGGAAATCAGGTTTCAGTCGGCTGTGAAGTTTAGACAACAAGATCAACATTTAAAGTTTTCTGGGATCATGAGTCTGCTGATGCTCCGGTGTTCATTAGACCTCAATGAAACAAAATGAACACACTCATGAATGCTGTTCTACAGTTAGGAACTTGAGATTTCCGCCATCTGAAAAACATTTTTAGCGTTAGCTTGATCATTTTCTTTATGGGACGGTGTGCGCTGCATACCCATTGTGATGGATGTCAGTTTACTGCCAAATTTTACTTTGAAGTATGTTTCTTTTTATTCCTCCCCCACCGATCATATTGGAATTGGGACAAACATGTCAGAAAGTGGTCACGCGGAATTGCAAATTAGGCGAACCGCGCGGTCAGTAAACTAAGTGTTAACACTGCAAAATGATAGTGGCGGTTATGGGAAAAGCAACTGCGCCTTTTGTCTTGACTAATGAGAGTGTCAAGGGAAATCGTCACAGAGCGAGGGCTTGACCTTGGATGCTCTCTGTCAAGCAAAGTGAAAGGTAATGAATTTCATTGAAGTGGGTTAAATTAGCCAGATATCGACGACAGATCGAAAATTTTCATAGACTTTCACCAAACGGATCAACTGGGTTGCGTCATACTCAAATGTGTTTGGAGAAAGAGGCGTTTTTTATCAGTGCATTAAGTGCATTTTAAAGAACGCAAATGGCCTAAATAGGCGTTTTTTATGGAAATGGTCCACTATAAGGTCTGTCGAAATAATCGTCTGCCCCTTTAATCATTTCATGCACTGCGAATCAACGACAGACTTTTGGTAGCAACTCACGTGTTATGTGATTTCTCACTGTGTTAGCCTTTATCTTTCTGAATTTTGAGATGAGGTTCAGGCCTGAGGGATATTCAAGTTGTGAGAACAAACCACCTCGACGCACCAAAAAATTTAACTGTCACTAGAAAATTGCAAGATATGAGTACGTGCACTCCTACACGATAAATTCGTGAAGTTAAAACAGACCTTCATGGATGCAATTGATAAGGGTTACTGTGATCTCCGCTCCTGTTTAGCGAGGCGTGACTGTTACCTAATAAGTCTATCGTCCCTAATTCGCTAGGTCTTTTATTAAAAATGAAACTTCTCTGCAGAGAATAGCGAGTCAGAATGTTGCATATAGTGTAAAGTAGAATAAGGTGAGTAGTCGGGGACTAAAGGCCTAAAAAACCCTTCGAGATGATTCTTGGTAAAAAGCACAGGGCAATGGACGTCAGTTCAATTCACAATATCGTATATCCAGTATTTGCCCACATGTCACCAAGCCACGGCGCCAGATTTGCTTAACTCCACCTGATTCTCACGTCACTCGAAAGCTGCCAATAAATAAGCCTTTGCCTTAGCACAGTAGTGTTGCGTGCAGGACAGCATTCTTCTAATATCCGAACACCCTCACAAAATTTTTGGCCTAAAAGCGGAGTGACGATCTCAGGTTTCTCCCTTGGAATGTTACTAAGATTTGGTAAGTTTTCAGTAGGGTTGTACTGGTGTTGACTTTTTGATAGTTCCAACTTTCTTATAACCCAAGGTTCAAACTCACCTTAGCCAGAATTACCTGGATTAATAATCCTTAGGTGGAATTTGAGAACCTCATGACAGCTCTCGTTATCTGTTGTTCTACACGTCTGATTGCTCAGTGCGCGTGAATGGCGGAAGCGGAATTACTTTGTACAATGGGACTAATTGTTTAGTATCAACATGTGAATGGACGATATCGGCGGAACACGGTGGTGTGTAGGAAGGGAACCACGCGAAAAAGCGAAAAGTAACTAATAACTTCGATCGGAAGGTGCGGCAACCGATGTTCATTCTCGTGCAAAAAAGCTATCGGACCACCATCAAGCACCGACCTTCAATCTCCTGTACAAACGTACGAGTCAATTCTGTAAGCCTTCGTGCAAAGTTGGTTAGCTCTTAATTAGGGTACATTCTTAAACCTTGCATCATAAAATCAACTAACTATTACCACTCTCCGACGACGGCATCTGACAACTAAAAAAGACCTGGTGAGCGGTTGCTGCCAATACATGCACAGTCCCGTGTATACAAAAGTCCAGTCACACCTCAACTCATACAAGAGCCTAAGAAGTTGCGCAGTAGGAATGATCTAACGCTGTCTCCCTCAGAGAACTAAAGAGGTATTGCAAGTATGAAGGGATCAAGCTAATTAAACATGTGCGGTATTCTGTCTAATGAAACTGAATTTGGCACCTCAAGCTGAAATGTGGCATGATAGTAGAACTAGGAATTAGAACGCACCCGAAAAGGTCTACCAACCGAAATCACAGAAGAGGGATAGAGCATGAACACAAAACTCACCGGCTTATACGTCCCCCGCAGGTAGGGGACTGAAATGTTCTCTGCGACCCATACTTGCTAAGAATAATTATCTGCGTGATCTTGCCTTCCGTTGGTTATAAAACCTTTGTAGGCGACCTGGTTGTGTGACACGTTCAAATTTATTAACCACACCAAGGGTGAAAATTCCCTAGTGTTTGTTCGCTCCTCTTGAAAGCATCTCTGTTTGCGAGAGTAGATCGCAGTTGTGCCTACATCCGACAGCCTAACCTTCGTTTGCCCAGTTCGACCTCGTGAGTAATTAAAAGCTGTGCTTTAAACACCAATTTACTTTTCGATGACACTGTCTCTCGCCAGAGAGGCGGTTTAGCTATGGGATCACTGCAATATTAGCTGACCTCTTCATGAACAGACTTGAACCACATACCACAAAATCATTGACTGACAGGTGTCGGATCTATTATCTAGATAGAGATGGCGTCATGTCATATTTAATTCAGACACTGACGTTGGGTACATTCTGTAACGCTTTAACTCGGAACATTCATTGTTCAGATTCAGAAGAGATACAGAATAGGTAGGTTGTTTCCCATTTTCAGCTTTTAATCTGACAAGAGGAGCACATTGCCTGTGCACTGCAGAACCAATGGGCTAAAGCACCATGATAACTTTCATAATTTGTTAGTATGGAGTAAAATCGTAACTTGATTACAGGCCAGGCATATCGAGCCTGAAAGACTTGTTCAGCTTCCATCCAATCTCCATCCGAGGCTTTTATTGAAAATGATTATCTAAGAGGGTTTAGCCGAAGCAGGTTATCGGTAACTTTTGGCATGTTTCCAAACTATAACCACCATCTGGAAATGAATTAACTCCGGACTTGATGGTGTGACGAATGACACATGGCACGAAGGGCTATTGACGCGGCACGACTAGTTAATCAGCACTATGGCAACCGATTGTTTCGGAGACAAACTACCGGTCCTTGGCCCTTTCTAGGCAGATTTATTAGTTCATTTATGATTACAACACAAATTATGTGGGTCGACCCGAAGTCTGTCCAAAGATGACTGGACACAAGCCACCTTGAACTGGAACATGGTCAGGCAAACAAATTAACAGCGCAGTCATCGTTCATCTAGCTGAAATCGACCACCTGGTCACCAACCACGTAACCGGCCGTCCAACACGGAAGGTATAAGTAGCCGTCCGTAAACATATGTTGGTCGTAGTCTGAGTAACCCGACCCCTCGTTTCTGAAAACGATACATCCAGGTGCACATCTTACCATGATATCCTACTAGCCATCTCGCACCACTGAATCGTCTCACAGACAGCCGTGATCGTCCTTTGGCCCGCAATTGTTTGCCCTTTGGTCCCTGTACTGTGTTTTGACGGTGAATCACCAATCGAGTGACTGACGAAAACGTGTTTGTGCCCAATGTGAGTTGCATTTTATAGGGTTATTGAAATGAGCGCCAGAATGCCAGAGCTTATTTATACTAACTCGGTCTTTTATCGTATGATATTGGAGAGGTCGCAGTCAATAAGGAAGCAAATATTTGAGTTTCAGGCACTCACGTGAGTAAAGACAACGACGGCGTGATGTTGGCTGCAATTTTGGTAAAACGATTGTAAAATAGTGAACTTGTCTGGAAAAGTTCTGAGTTGACTGTATGCAGAGAACAGGCAATTGTCATCAGCTATTCTTCTATATGCACAGAACAAATGTCAGCCACTCTGAGCAAACAATGAACATGCGCTATTTTGATTGTTTTTGTCATGTCATTTCATCGCCTCACATTAAACGGACAGTTGTCACACTGATCCCAAAAACGAACAAAAGCAGATTTTTGCACTGAAAGGCCATAACCAACTTTCGGAACAGCATTTTCGCCATTCGTAATGAATTATGCTGTGGAAAGAAAGTTTATCCGATGGGTAAAGCAACGTTGTATCGTGGACTGCTTTTGACTGGTTAGTTACTACGTTCATGATTTGAAAATCTGACAAATAACAGAAAAAACGGATCACAAAAAGTCTGGTATCTGGCAATCAGGCACTGACTGTTGATTAGGATGCGAAGTAAATAAGCCGAAAAATTATCTGAGATTGTAACAAAGTGCATTTAACACTTCGCGTCTTGTTTCGGTCAGCGTGGTCATACTCAACTTTCAGGAAAAGTCGCTTGTGAGCCTAATGAAAATCGAGTTTAAACCACTACTGTTGATCCATGGAAAAGTTGGTTCCAAATGTTTTCCTTAGCCACCAAAAAGAAATCTTGAGAACAAAGTCCGGTTGGTTCGCGTTTTAAAAATACCTTGTAAGATTATTGGTCTGCGGAGAAGTGGTATGTCACCACTTACGGTGAGTCTTTCGGTACACATTGCAGTAGTTCAGTGGACGAGAGTTTCCAAAGTGATTCAGAAATAGAACACAGCGTTTGTTTAATTAGTGCCGGTTTTCTATTCGAATGGTACTGGCTTGCTTTCCGTTCCATTATTCCCCAAGTTATTAGATACTTACAGTTACACATCACCAACTATGCTGGCTCACACTGGATAACTTACAGGACTCACTTTTGAATCGGCTAAAGTAAGCTGAGCTCACCTTAGTTGCAAACGCCGAAGTGTCGATGACAACGCATAGTGAATCCTCTCCGTGCTATTAGCGATCGAATTTTAGTTTTTGTGCCGTGGAATATTTGGAAATGGCGAAGGAATTATTGGGAAGCGTCAAAAGCGCGTCATGTTGTTCCTCTGTTAATATTTTGATTTGAGGGTCTGATAAAGCTGTACGCATGCAATTTAACTATTTTGATCCCCCTTAACTACCTGGTATTTTATGACCAGTTAGCTAATATCCCATGTGTTTTTGACGCCGCCTCTGTCAGACGACGATACGTATTTATTTAGAGGACAAAAAATTACTGCCACCTACGCATCGCAAAACAGATGTTGACAATAGCTGACAAAACGGTGGCTTTCAAAAGTAATTGAATCAGTAGCGCCACCAGGATGATATCAATGAATTCCAATACCTAAATAAATAAGTTAGACAATGGGTACATATGGCGAAATATTGCAAGATTTTTGCTAACCTACTGTTGCTAGCTGTATCTCAAGCACATTACGGTAAAGATCTGGCATTACTATGGCGATGTGTAAAATAACCGAATATATTAGGGCATTCGACTTTCATGTTGAATCCATCATCCTAATAAGAAGGGACTTTTGTATTGCTCCCAAAGACAAACGTATGAGTAATCACTGACTGGTAGCAGTGATTGAAAATAGGGAGTGGATCCTCGACGATCGCATATGAAACAGGTTTTTCAAAGCAAGAATTAAGAACAAGCAAAAATACGTTTATTTGAATGTGAGGTGGAATTAGGATTCGCTTCCACAGGGGCACATTCAAGAATGAATGCGGTCGGACGATGAAAAGCTCTTTTTTCCATTATAGCTACTCCGTTCCCTTACTAATTGTGTTTGTTTACTGCCATTTTATTCAACACATTTCAGCCCATTCTAAAGAAAATGTTTTCCACAGTTATGGCAGGATTTAGTTAGTTTGGTCCTCGTGGTGATTATCACCCACCAGGATTGTTAACGTGACCTTCTGGTCAGAAACCATTATCTACAGGCCATTCACCCGAAGACTACTTATTGTGACTTAGTCAACACTGGACTACAAAAGGCACCAACCTTTGAGCTTTCAGTTCTTGAGGGCAGCGCGGCACAACACAGGACTGTGCCTGAAACAGCTTGCTCGTTTTTGTTCCAGAACTCACTATTGATATCGGATACTTACAGTAAGTTCACCTGCATACCCATAGCAATATTCGTCCACATAATTGCCGAAACGTACCCGATGTATGAGTAGGAAAATTTTAGCCCAATCAAATTCACTCTGTGAAAAAATTCTCTATGAGTGCGAAATGCGTATAAATTTTTTGTGAGGAATTATTCAATCGAGCACGCTACCTAGATTGACTACACCTAGGAGGTCACCGACTGCATTCCCTTTAATATTCGGCTTGAGCTAATATTCTTTTCTGATAAAGAAATGATAGTAAAAATATGTTGCACATTTATTCATACATGCTGGGATCTTCGACGTCACTTATTGGAACAAACTTCGTTGAAGACAAGTTGATTCCACAACATTTTTCTGTTTCCACAAGCGAACAAATGTACATAAAATGCAGGTCCGACCTAAGCAAATAGGCTAAACTCCTGACCTGCAAGGTTTTAACGCAGCTTTAAATAAGGAAACTATCCCGGAAGTGCTTGCAATAGAATTTTTCAAGCGAGCTATCTTCTGAATCCTGTCAGAGCTCAAGCACAAGAATCTGCATAAAAGTGAACGACCATGTTACCGGGAAAGCCAACTTTACCACCGAAATAAGTAGAGTTTATTGATCAATAGTTTTTAACAAGGAGCTATCAAGTTTGAGTATTCTGCAGCCTGTGACAAGGAAAAAATACCGATTTTATAGTTTCGAATACTTAATGCGCCCTTTTTATGCTTATGTCCATGAAAATGTTACCCGGCTATATCACAGACTGCGTATTTCGTAAGTTTGCCCAGGGCATGCGCAAGTGAATACCGTTTAAGCGCTTTCAGTAACAGCGTACTAACGGAGACCACTAAAAATTGTAGTGGGTACGGATTCTCCAGTTCATATGAATCAATACACGATAGAAAGTGAGAGCTATATGGTTCTCATAAACTGTTTTCTTTTAGCGATGGCAGGCATAGCATCAGTGAGATGAGCCAAACCTGCCAGTTAAAAACAACTTCTCATTAAACAGGGCAGAATACTAAGGTGTATAGAAATTAAAAATTTTAAAAGAATGCGTTGCCACACCTTAACATTTGGGAAAAAATTATTAAAAACAGTGTTTCATTCGGCATGGCCGGAAAATCCCAGGGATAAAAAATAACTGTTCACAAGATATCACTTGGAGTGTATGGACTGCTGAGCAAACAAATGTCAAGCGTCGAAATGGCTGTTTTGGAAATACGCTTCGTATCACGAGTGAAATAAATCTATACAAGAAGCTTCATAAATACCCTTTCATCCCTGTTAGAATCATCGGTAGCCCCAGTCTCACGAATCTGTAGGCCTAGTAGTTGGAAACTGGACCATTTGGCCATGTATTGGTGATCAGCGTTGTAACGTACACATAGATCGGGTACAATACCACTCATCCCCAGTCCCTGGATTCGCCTCATGGAAACACGTGTGGACTGATTGCTTATCATTTGCGTCGGTTTGGGTGTGATTCAAGATAATGTCTACATTATATGAAATGTTTCAACAATCTAGCTTGCTGTGCTGGTTGCTATACACATTACACTAAATTTCTGTCATGAGGTTAGGCACCAATGCTTCCTTACACTTTTTCAGAAAACAAAGTTTGCCATATGAACAATATTTTGACTATCCCAATTTGTTTGTTCATTGAAATTTAATTGAAGAAGTCCTTGTTGGTATTGTTTTGATTACCGTTCGTTTTGACATTCATCCCTAAGTAATATGACTAAACTATTTTGGCCAACAAATGTTTAGTCCTATCAATAGCCTTACTTAAAAGTTAACACAAAAACATTAACAAATGAAAAATGCGCATGACAAAGTTATGAGCCCGTCCTCCAGTTTAGAGGGATTCTGAGGACTATTTCTGGCTATTCGATCTGAAAACCTTTACAAATAAATTGGCCATACTTTTGACGACTGTGTGTACGGCAGTTCGACTGATGCTTTCACATTCCTCCACCACTATGCTCCCCTGTGTCTTAACAGAGTGTGGAACATAACTATGAGTTGAGTGCTATAAAACGCTCTCGATCAGAAAAGAAGTATAAAGTATGAGACGCGTGAACTGTTGTGCTATCTTATCGGAATATCTTACATTTCTGTGCACTCATAGCTTTGGGAAGTACGATTAAGTATTCCAACACTTGAATGTGCGCACCGGAGTATCCAATCACTGAACCCACCAGGTTTAATATAGATGGGCGACTCGGAGAGGAAATTTTACATATATGTCTAAAGTCCCCATAGATGTGTGTCTGTGGTTTAGTGGCAAATTTGGACAAACATTTATTCTGTTCGCCAACATATGCGTGTCTACTGAACCTTGCGCTTCCACACCACATTACCCGTTGGAACGAGTATTTTCCAATCATATCGGGGGAATTTTTTCTCAGCCAAATTTGCCAGAACCAAGTATTTTTTGCGGCCTTCTTAAAGCTCTTCGTTTTGTATAGCAATTTCAAGTTTTGCTCTTGTCAGGTTTATGTGGCAAAATGCACCAAAATCGATGGAGGATTTTGGCTACGATAACATAAATTGTGTGATATGTAGAGATTGGCTGGAACACTGAGTGAATTATAATAAACGAGCTGCGTAGTCATAATCATTGGATTTGAGGATAATACAGACTTAAAATTTAACTGGTGGATAACTCAGGGCAATTCTTGTTATACTCACAATAGTAAAACCAGTATTTTGCACAACAATATAAATGACAACAATCAAAAGAGTGGTAGCTTCTGATGAAAAGCATGTAAGGAAAACGATCTGATCTGAGAGAGCGAGGATTGCCCTGGCCAGCAGATTTGTACAGCGTAACTTCCAGTACTCTATCAACCCGATTGAATGCATGTATACAGAGAAATGTTTTCCGGTTGTTGAAAGAACACGAATAGAAGTAGAATGCTAGTAATATATTGATTGACAGGGCAATCCTAAAACTTAGATACAAAACTGAAGAACACGAACCCCGGGACTTTTTAAGTATATAATGGTAGAAAGATCATGTTTATTCGCTTGACCTTAGACGTAGGTGGTGGTCAGAAGGCGTACTCTCAAAATAAGAACAATACCAAATATTGTAATGACCACCTTGATATGTGACCTCAGGTCGTTTGCTGATTGATCGGAGATTGCCAGTTTTTATGTAATCTGTCAGAGCGACGAGATCTCAAACAGACCAAATTTATGCAAATTTGCATAGTATTCACCACTTTATGTATGTGCGCTTAGTATGCACTGTGATTCACGGATTTTGGAAACTAGCCTTTATTTCAGATATTTTACAAAACCTTTCTCAAGGCGTGTGACGTAAGGCAAAAAGGAAAACCCAACAACATACTTGAACGACCCCATTAGTAACCTTGAAGGTTTACGTGCATCAGTACTTCTGATGAGGGCTCTTGTCGTGATTGAATTACTGGGGACAGAATGACAACTCATTTATGGCGGTGCATCAACCTGGAAATAGGCTATTTCGTTACATCCAATGCCGCACTTATGATATATTCTAAACCTCAAGTTTGAAATATGTTGGAATATACCGATGACGTTTTATCCAAACATTATTTCTCAACATTTACAATGGGCTACTATGCCATTACCATTACTTACTTAAATCGTGAGAGGCCACAAATTGGGCAGGCCGTTTCAGATCCGCCAAATACTGATTGTCTTTTAGTGCAGTTTTTATCACTGATTTTCTAAAGTTTCAAGGCGTTACCGATTTTTGTTCAAATTCTGAATGTGACGCTATCGCCTCACTAGGTTTTCCATATTTTTGTGGAGGTGCCCATACAAGCTGTAGTCCGTTTGCTTGCAGTCTCCACTCCCTCCGCTGTATTTGATTGACTGCTAATGCTGGTGTAGTCCAATCATGTGAAAGGAATAAGATTACGTAATATCAGTTTATTTTATCTCTACTTATAGGACATTTCCATCTATATTTTTCTGAAAACTGTGATGACTTACAGTAGGTTTTATCCTCAAATTCTTTATATTGGTGTGATCACGATATGGAATTAGAGATAGATAGAGAAAACGGTATCTAGAATCAACAAAGCGTCAGGTGCCGTTCATGATAGAGTAGTCAGGTTCAGAGTCGCACGCACAGCTTTCTTTTTCAGATAGTCATACCCAAAGTTTTTCAAGAGACGAACATTTCCGTGAATGGCACGGGATATCCTTATTTTGGTTTTTGTGGTTGCAGTTTTAACATTTTTCCGGAGTGAGGGATCACTCTTCATGATTTATACGTACAATTCGTTGAAAAGTTACATATGCATGTTAAGTCATATTATATGAATCAGAGATTTCATGAGTTTTATTCCTTTGGAATAAAACAGCCATATGACAGCATATTTTCCATGTAAAACAAAAACACTCATCGACAAAGGATAAAGTCACGATGTCGGGTAAGTACTATTGTTGGAGGCAGTGGTGATTGCAAGATACATTGTTAACGACACCGGAAGTGTACACGGTGCTGTTTGCCGTGTTACCCAGATACTGCAAGATTGAACTGTTTCCAATAGGCAGAATCAGTGAGTTATATTTCTTAATTATTCAGCCGTGTTGTCAAAACAAACGCTGAGCGTATTCTGCTAACAGTAGCAGGATAGTGTTCACCAACATAAACTTTGTTTCTTATATGAAAGAAAATCAAGCGTCTTACTGATGAGTCGGATTTGAATAATATCTTGCTGTGCAAAGTTTGTGTTTCGATTTAACATGGCAGTCAGTAAGTCAATTTTGAATAAAAAACCTATACAAACCGCTATTATTCCACCTGTGGCAGTTTGAACATTTAACTTTCCTCAACGCTTGGAATTCCCAAGGACGTTATCTGGAAAACCATCACCTCTTAGGACGATGAGAGATAGTTTTCCAGCTCACCTTTACAGCGGTGTTTTGCTCTGCTTTTTTAAGGCTAAGTATCTGATAATATTTTTGTTTTGATGGTTCGAAGCTTCCAAAGTTGGTACATTGCCCACCATCTAGGTATTATTTACATAGATTGAATCAGAATTCTTCTACCTCCATCCAAAACAAAAATTTTTGAAATCGAATGAATTTTTGAAAGCTGCATCTGCGATTAACTGGATGGAAAATGGGCGCTGTTTCGGTGCCATGGGAAGGAAGTGCGGTAGAGGTCACGTTGTCTGCCTATTGGCAATACTTGACAACGCTTCTTTTTTAGCTTTTAAGGGTCGCTTTCAGGCCCTTTAAAAATTTATCTAGGATGGATTTTCGTGTAGGGTCCGTGACAACGCCAGTGATCTGACTGTAGACTGAGCCGGTGCTACATTCCCCTTCACAGTACTGCCTTCGCCATACATGTTGAGTTCTCCATATCAAACAAATTGAGTGAACATAGATAATCAGTGCCATTTGTTCATTTCATTCCCTGTTTACTGCTTTAAAATCGTCTTGAGAGTCATGCCCTTACATTTTGAAACCTTAAGATCAGTTGAGACCTTTCGAAAAACATGTTTATCAGATACTCTTCGTCCTACTCAGAAATTAATTAGCGCACAAACAGCTGTTGAGACGTACCAACACCCCTCTTACGTAATCAGCAACATTAGGCCCACACCGGTTGGGGCGCAAATATTAAACACTACAGTTATTCCGTACCATTAAATTAAATCAAACTAGACCAATCATGCTGAGATGAATATGTCACTTTGGTTATGTAGAACCATACGTTCAGTGAATCTGACAGTTGTTTTTTTTGTTCCTCCGTCTAGCAACCTCTGGAATAACCAATATAAGGAACTCCGTCTGTTCAGCTGTGCAAAATTTGAAAATCTGTTACCGTTCGGAGATCCACGACAAAATAGAAAACTTCCATGTGAAAACACACTTGTTTCAAGGTCAGTCAGAAAGATTCAATCTCCGTTCATGCGGGCATTCACAGTCTTCAATAATTCATCAAAGCTTTATTTTTTATGGACCAACATGTAACGCAGTTTTCGAGCCATTTTGGAAGAAGTTTTTGGACACATTCTGGAGAGGAAATTTTGCATTCAAAGTATGCTGAACAAAGTAAGGGTCGAACAACCCTGAGAGTCCGTGTGAAGTTTGTACTTTTACTGACTGTTTAAAGTTTCTTGTATACGTCTGCCTCAAAAAGGTCTTTCTTGTGGTCAGTATTGATCAAAAAATCTGATTCAGCTTCTAAGCCTTTGATTTTTGTGTGCTTATGTTTACGTGTTCAATATACTGACTGGACGTCGAATTGTGAAAGAGTTTTCAAAAAATTGTAATCTACCAATTATTTTTTGCTTCGAAGAGCATGATCACAAACGTAAAAAATTCAAGCGACGGATATGGCAGGATGTACACGGGAACATTATAAAAAAAGAGGGAAAAGTCCCATTTGAAGGCATGCCATCAACACTTTTCGAGTCTGGTGAGATGACTTGCAACGTATTTATGTGTTGGATATGGAAACGCACGTATGCAGACCAGCAGCTGAAGAACGAACAAACAATGCTTAATGCTTCTGAAGGCCTGATAAGCACTAGCACAATCAGGACTCGCAGATCATGCACAAAATATTGGGCATACAGGGTCAGGCGTGAAAGTCAATGACAAGAATGAACACTCAACACCGTATACCACGCAAAATGTGTCGTAAGTACGTAGAGAACCCAGAGTGGTGAGCGAACACAAGTCATTGACAGTGACCTTAAGAACATTTGGTCCAACAACAGCCTAGAAATAACCATTGGTTCATGAACCAAAAAATCAACATCACAATAAGGCTGCGATTTTATTGAGGAAAAAAATCAGAACCGTAATTCTGCCTCTTCTCTTCATCTCCGTGACCACCCGGAACTGAACTTAGGCCCATCAAAGTTCCTCGACGTTCCCGAACAGTGATTAGGCCAGGCTTGATGAATGGCGTTGAAGTAGGTGCTCTCAACTCCTCCAAGATGGTATATCACAAAAGACACTTCCCGGGTTTATTTACAATTCGATTATAAAGGACACCTTGAAAATCATGTGTGATCAAGCAGGACTGCAGAGTATGCACTAACCCCCTGGTTTTCATGACAGAAAATCTCTGGTCATCATGACCACACCGGGTACCTCTAAATCCAGTTCTTAGCAGGCTGTCTTGGAGCTAGATACCGCGGATAAATAACCGGGGAAACATGCTCTCTGGGAACACATGCCAGCGATTTGGAAGAGACAAAGTAACCAGTTCTCACGAACCGCGACCACCAATGTTGTTTTGCAGACTACCACCACAGGCAGAAAACTTTTCTTTTCTGGTGTTCACGCAGGCAGCTTGGACTCGGATCTGAATGCTGACACTCCCCACAAATCATTAGTGCTTTCATCTTTCGGACATTGGCCATTATATCACTTCTTCCCAACTCAACCTAAGCAGCTTCAATTCTCTCTCTCTTTCTCGCCGAAGTCAAAACCATGTAGTAAGGTATTAAGGAACTGGTATTACAATTGCTTCATCGACAATCCAACTACTTCACCGATCGCCATTATAAACTGGAATTTGGTTTAACAGAAAAGCAGACATTAAGTGGTCTCAGACTTCCGTCATCTGTTGCTGAAAGTATTGGTTGAGTCGGCGTTTTTTCAATGGTTTGGGTAAAACTAAGGCATGGCCTGCCATCACTAGGTTCATCTGATTGGTGAATTACAACAGAACCTCTGAAGGTGATATGGTGGTTTCCTCGAATCGTCACAAATCTTAATGGGCTGTAAACCACTTAGATCTTAACAACGGTATGTTTTCCGAAGCCTGAAGCAGTCCGCGGAATAGGACCACT